>CM054178.1:88858057-89303057 GCA_028829895.1 Sinotaia quadrata
CTGCTTGTCTGCTTTTCGAAACTTGTTTATACATCTTTCTATTTTTCCCACCCCAACCTTCACCGTTTTTAAATACATTTTATTTATTTTAAGTAATAAAATAACGTATTTCCTTGCAAACGGAAGCAAAATTGGAAAACATTGATTAATATGTATCATAAACTAATTTGCAGTCTTTCTTCTAACAGGTATTTCTTCTAACGGTGTATTTCTTCTAACGGTGTATTTATTTTAACGGTGTATTTCAAATATGAATAGACAATAGCGTAAAGCAAAGACACAAATTACTTAGATTGCACTGGAAAAAAACAGCTACATTTATATTTAATTAACCAACCGAGGCTGTTTTCCAAATGTTAAATTATAATAGAATATTTTACAGAAGACACATACACACAAATGTACACTTAAACAAACACTTATACACGCACAGAAACATGCAAAGGCACACTTTGAATGCTATATACTAGTGTTAAATTCTATTGCAATGAAAGGTTTCGTGTGACTACAGGAAGATTCTAATATAAAAGTCTTTCTCCATGAAGTTTTCTTTCAATGTAAATGTTAAATACTCCAGCCTAACCAGTATAACCAAATTATGTCACTAACAAAGTCTGAGCACCGACAAGGAGCATGTCTTGTTGAATTTATCGGATAAAGTCCTGAACTAAGAGTTACCGTTCTTGTCATCTGGGCGTTTCTACGAGCAAACACTTTCACTTAGACATCAACGACTCGAAGCAATAATACAGTTATATCGCGCCCTGTCTGCTGAAGTTCATGCAACATTTCATCAATAATGCATTGCTTTCTAGAGCCCCCCTCCCCCTTTTAAAAGAAACATCTTTTTCAATTGAAGGGAAAATGAATGAAGATGTAGTTTGCCGAAACTAAGTTAAAAGTTATAATTTTTTAGCTTGTTTGCAGAGCGTGTCTGTGTATTTCCAAACTCAATTGCTCTTCCTATCTTTCTTCACATCGTTCTGATTAAAAGTTTCCTTTTAAAAAATGTAGACTTTGTCTTCTGGTCTCTCATCCTGCACCTTTCTGTCCGTCAGTCTGTCGTCTTCTGTCTATTTTATTGCTATTTTTACCGTGTCATTTAGCTTCTTCACAATGGTTGCTTCGACTGAAATTTTAACTTTACGCGCTTTTCAAATGGAGGCACGATCGCGTTATATATATATTTGCGTGGAGTAGTATTCAAGTGCAATAAGCAAATTAAAATAATTTATTTATACGTTGTACTTTCTGACATAGGATATTGTCACGTAGACATGCTGCAAGCCATCACAGACTCAGAAACGCGTTAACGCGTTAACGCGTTAACAATTGCAGTTCCACTGTCAGAAATCTCGAGGCGACTAAGGTTAATTTATTATTATTTACTATTATTACTGCTGATGTTGTTTCTACTATAACTACGAGTCAATCTTCACTTGTCCGGTTGGAATCATAATAAAGGAAGAAAAAGAGCAAAATGTTGAGGAACATCTATCTTCGACAGTGCTATTCAAAAACAATTTAATGTTGCTATACTTTCTTTTTGTCTCAACATTCACTGTTCTCTTTCACTAACTTATTTTCAGAAAATCGAAAAACAAAATAACGTACACACACCTTTACCTAGCGACAAAGTAATGCTGTAATTATGAACCATTACCATTATTCATTATATAAGACTATTTATATCTATGGTGAAAACACTTCTATATCTAGTGCGACAAATTAGCTTAGACCATTCTATTAGCCGAGAAACGCACACCAATATCCGAGACCTCTCTTTTAGCCGAGACACGACTATTGACCAAGACCAGTCCAATCGCAGACTAACTCACGCCATGTACTTAACGATCGCTGCATCTAATACGATAAAACACTTACTGTTGGGAAATGTCATTTGTATTTAATGGAACGTTTTATGAATTACGACAGGGCTTTTATGCTGATTATCCGCATGGATAAACAGAAGTTGGTCTTTACAATACAACTTGTGACAGCAGAATTGTGTTTCTAATCCTAATGTGACGTAATTACAATACAACTTGTGACAGCAGAATTGTGTTTCTAATCCTAATGTGACGTAATTACAATACAACTTGTGACAGCAGAATTGTGTTTCTAATCCTAATGTGACGTAATTGCAATACAACTTGTGACAGCAGAATTGTGTTTCTAATCCTAATGTGACGTAATTGCAATCTGAAAGAAACTTAGGAATAAAATAAAACTGAACATAATTATAATAATTATTATTATAGAAAGCAGCACTTCCATTAACTTAGGAATAAAATAAAACTGAACATAATTATAATAATTATTCTTATTATAGAAAACAGCACTTCCATTAAAAATTTCTCGCATCTCCCATAATCCTTGAATAATTTCAAGACCACAGTTCACAAAAAATTAACCGACAGTTAGAAAAGTAGTGAGACTAGTCAATACAACAACAACTACTACACCTACTACTATTTTTTAAATCATGCAAACTTATTTTAAAATATGTATAATATTTTCAGTGGCAATACTTGTAGTGAACATGCATTTGTGGATAACAAGTGTAGATTTTTTCTTTTTATTATTGGGCAGAATAACCTTGTTAGTCAAAAGCCATTCTAATGTAACTTTTAACCTTTTATTCATTTAGTCATTCTAATGTAACTTTTAACTCTTGATGCATTTAGTCATTCTAATGTAACTTCTAATATCCCGGGATTTGATTTATGTCACAGCAAGTAATGAACTAAGAGAATTTATATTTCACTAAAATAAGAAAGAAATTCGATTATTAGTAAATGCATTTTGATATTTAAAATGAAAACTGAATTATATTTAAACTATTTAAGTTTAAATGCGTCTATCCATCCATCCATCCATCCATCTACCTATCTATCTATCTATCTATCTATCTATCTATCTATCTACCTATCTATCTATCTATCTATCTATCTATCTATCTATCTATCTATCTATCTATCTATCTATCTATCTATCTATCTATCTATCTACCTACCTATCTATCTATAAAAACAACAAACAGGTCTTCTCTATTAACATATTCATTCAGCGGGAACGACGCTTTTGCAGTCCTTATCCATCTGCTTCCTGAGAGTTCGAACACCCGCATTCCATTTGTCGAATCACATGCATATATTACCACGCCCTCTTTCCTACATCTAAATCCTTACTAACGGCAGGGTACTTTCGCTCTACATTCCAACCCAAGATACCCGTGCACGGAGAACGTTGGGTATATAACTGTTTTGACTCTGAGGTTAAACAAGTGAAACACTTTTCAATGACTGTACTGACTGTTGGTTTTCTTATTCCTTTGATTAGGCTGTCACGGTGAGGCGCGAAGACGTGTGTGTGTGTCTATCTTTAATTAAAATATTTCGTTATAGTTGTCGCTAACCATAAGTTCATTATCTATTGATGATGATGATGAAAATGGACCCTTACAACAATAGTTGAGTGTTGGTACGTCACTGGTCCTGTTCTATTTCAAACGTGCTTAATGACGTTTTCTATTTTTAATAAAGAATTTTAAAATAACATCTTACCCATAAACGTTATTACATAACCACCATCCACATATACTAATGCACACAATTCACCTTAATTTCGTTTGTGGCAGGCCAAGAAATGTATATAATCCGTTTGTCTATATTCCCTGATTAAGATAATCCAGTGTATTTCACAAATAAGCAAAAAGACATGTACAAAGTACTTAACTGAATTTTGTTTTATTATAAAAACTATAAGCACAAATACGAAAGAATTACTTTTTGTGGCTAAATGTTCCTGGTTTTTAAGCCGCTTTTCGGTACCACCGCCAGTTGATATTATGCTAAAAGAGAACTCTTTCTGGCCCAAGTGATCGATAGATATAATAGAGATGCAACAGAGACAGAAAATAATCAAAGCTGTAAATGCCACCTCACGAATAATCAGTGATGTATTGGCGTCTTATTACAGCCTGCCTGGTGACGCGTGCATGCTTTCTTTATTCCTATCTGTCTTGTGTCCAGGTGTTCTTGAAGCCGTACACGAAAAAACATTTTATTAGACGAACAATGGATATTAGTTTCGACAAAGTCGTCTCAACATTCATTCATTTATTCACTTGTAAAGCGGGTATTTCACGAAAATTATTTTCGTTTGATCAACCGTATGAGAAATGGGAGATGTTATGAACAATGATGGAGCCATGTAATCTGTATGAGATCCTTAGTCCAATATCATCACTATTTAATGAGTTCATTCAATGCGGTTAAAATTGGATCTCTTGTCTAATATCATCACTATTTAATGAGTTCATCCAATGCGGTTAAAATTGGATCTCTTGTCTAATATCATCACTACTTAATGAGTTCATCCAATGCGGTTAAAATTGGATCTCTTGTTCAATATCATCACTATTTAATGAGTTCATCCAATGCGGTTAAAATTGGATCTCTTGTCCAATATCATCACTATTTAATGACTTCATCCAAGGCGGTTAAAATTAGATCTCTTGTCCAATATTATCACTATGTAATGAGTTAATCCAGTACGGTTAAAATACCATGAACAATCTTTGTTCATATAGTACTTGAATGCAAGTAACAGCTCCTCATTAAACCGACAGAAGCACATTATTTACATTTTCGCATATTTACATTCATGCATATTTATATTCTTCGCGTTGCAGAAGGTTACATTAAAAATAAATAATATTAAATTCACGAATTCAAGTGTACACAACATACTGCAGAAGCCGAGGTTACATTCTATTTCATTAAAAGTTTGAATAATTTAAGCTTCGATTTGCTGGTTGTTAACTGTTTTGCTATCTTTACAAAATACGTCCTGAAGGGTATCTAATATTTAAAAATCCT
Organism: Sinotaia quadrata; assembly: GCA_028829895.1. Taxonomy (NCBI): domain Eukaryota; kingdom Metazoa; phylum Mollusca; class Gastropoda; order Architaenioglossa; family Viviparidae; genus Sinotaia; species Sinotaia quadrata. The sequence goes on from CM054178.1 coordinate 88,862,941, forward strand.
TAATATCGGTTCTTAGATAAGTTATAATGCCTTAATATCGGTTCTTAGATAAGTTATAATGCCTTAATATCGGTTCTTAGATAAGTTATAATGCCTTAATATCGGTTCTTAGATAAGTTATAATGCCTTAATATCGGTTCTTAGATAAGTTATAATGCCTTAATATCTGTTCTTAGATAAGTTATAATGCCTTCTAGAGCGGGTGGCCGTTGACGGAGGTAAGACATAAGCGGCAACATTGTACTTTCTGTGATCAGCGGCAAAACAACTAAGCCAAGTAAATGTCCCTACTGTGCTGTCTATCGCGCGAGAGTTTGTTAGCAGGGCGAGATTTATTCGCGAGTTTGAAGCAATCGAAGTATACTTACAGCCTCGCAATATCGACATGGCTTATCAATGTGTCAAGAAAAGAAATACACAGTACGGCCCCTACTAGCAAGGTCATCGGCCGGTCTCCAGACATTCCGGCAATGGGGTTGCGTTATCAGGGATTATTTTTTTTTTAAAATCACAGTAATTGCTGCCAGAACCACCAAAGTGTGTGAAAACACATGCATTTTGCCAGACGGTTCAGGCGGAGTTTTGACGCCGGTGTGCTATGCGGATGAAACGTCGCCATAAGTGAAGCGCGTTGTCTGTAACACAAAATGCAGGAACTATGCGAAATGCCATTTACAGCTTAGCATACTGTATCATTATCGGTGATAAATATTCATGGAATCGTGTTATCATGACTATCAATTTTCTCCTTTTCCCATTCGTAAATGCGAGAGACAAACTGGCGGTTTACATCATCGAGGGACAGAATATTTCTAAATCGCTCAAGGTCACAGATTGAACATGTTTTGCACGATATCTTTTCTTGTTTATCTATTTTTAGACTATACGCACTGTAAATTAGTGATTACTAACATTTCTAACCCCCTCCCCCAACACACCAATCCCTCCCCCGGGTCTAAATAACGCCAGTAGTGGACTCTGTGAAGTAATCTAGAACAAATTAAGCAAGAGTGGCCACCACAAATATATTTTCTTCCATGATTTTCGTTCTTTTGTAAACTAGGAAAAGATAATGGAAACTATTATGTTGTCGAGTATGAATCTCCTCTGAGTTTGCAACCGGTACTACGATTGGGCAAGCCCTGAAAAGCAAGCATAAGCTGTCAGATTTCGGTTACTAAATTATGAGATTATTATTCCATCCAGTTGAATTACTATTCATATCTAAGCAGTGATGACATCATGAAGGTATGACGACATGAGCTGTATGTGTCATGATAGAAATTACTGAACAGACTTTTTATTAGAAGACATTAAAAAAATGAAACCGAGAGGATATTACGACACATCGACATATACACATTGTACTTTGTACACATTGCACTTTGTACACATTGCACTTTGTACACATTGTACTTTGTGCACATTGCACTGTGCCGTTGTATGTGTATTTGAATTCATAGATTCATTTATTGTCCTTAATCATTTCTTTCTGCTGCTTTTGATGAAAGTCTGGAATTAAGTATTGCATGTTTAATATTGCTTTTGAAATCTGAGACCTAGTGATGGTCTGTTCTCAACGCATTTGAGGTGCTGGTGTACGACACACTCCATACATAGTCACGTGGTCATTGTGTCGAATCGTTATATTTAAAACACTTGTAAGTAACTAGTGTCTTGTAAATTTATGCGAGGTTTAGGTGTACTGATAGTTTTCAAAGAATACTTAAGGACTAAAGATCTCACACAGATAACTTGGCTCCAAATGTCAGCTATAACTGACGCTGAAATCACATATGCAATTATTATGTCAACAGTTACTAAACATAGATCCTTATATGTATGTCATGAACTGTGATTATTTGTTCTTTGTCACTCAGAGAAAGAGTAATGTAATCGCTTTATTCATGTCTGAAAGTTAGCGAATGAAATTGGTTGCTAGGTCGTAGTACCGTAATAATATGTTGTGCCATACTTTAGACATATATAATTAAGAAAATTCTTTTAAAACAATAAAAATAAAAATTATCGCACTAACAATCAGAAATAGTTGTTGTATTTAAAAGCCACAAGGAATAACTGGAAAACATAAATTTCAAATGATTTGTTAGTAAGTGAGTGAATATTTCGATATTTACACCACGTTATTATGACTTACTCTCTAATACACCACGATATTACATAAACACACATATACACACACTTAGACATTATACACGCATAAATACACACACGCACACGCACTGCATCTACCTACTCATATGCATATGCAGCTTTCCCACATACACAATGAAACATACAATAACCATTCACCCCAAACACACATTAACACAACATACATAAAACACGCTCAATCACATACACGCACGCACACACACACACTCATAATTAATAGTTCCTTGTTTGGGAGAACCGCTTGAATAAATGAGAAAAATAATACCATCTTATCCATCTTGAATTGTCTGACATTATGAGTAATTGTCTCCTGTCGAAATTATACCTCTTGGGAGGCAGGTGGGGGTAGAGAGTATGATCCGTCATATGAATTGTCAACTGCTAAATATGGAAACAGTAATCTTTTTAGCTAACATTCTTTGCAGACTAACTCTGAACTTTGACACTCGCAAAGTCCAACGTAACACTCTCTTTGCGGGTATGCTCACGGGCTTCACGCTTGATTGAATATCAGTATGTTTCACGTCGATCTGACAATAAAACAATTCAAATATTCAAGTACACTGAAAACTAACTGTCATGAAGAGCAAATAAAGAGGTTAAGGCAACAAAACAATTCAAATACACTGAATAATAGCTGCCATGAAGGCAACATGAACTCCAGGCTGTCAACGGCATGGAGGGAAGGGGAGGGGGGGGCAGACGAATGGGCAGAATGGAGAAAGATTACTTAAAAAGAGGGTCGAAAGCTAGCACAATTGAGGCTTAATTTAGACATACTGAGCTGAAACAGGTTACATAAATAGAAAGACTTAAATACATCAATAGCATGCTAGGTATTAGATGGAAAGGTGTTTAGATAGATAGATAGATAGATAGATAGATAGATAGATAGACAGATAGATAGATAGATAGATAGATAGATAGATAGATTAGTCTGTCTATCTATCTATATATATGTTTGTCTGACAGATAGACAGCTAGCTAGCTAGAAACAAACAGAGAGAGACAACAAGAAATAAATAATATTAATAGCAATAGCTAAATAGAATCAATATTTCTACACACGCACATACATATAAATCTCCAAGCAATTTACAAATGTACTTATAATATTTTATAACAAAAATCTACTTATAAATTTCTCAAGACACTAAACATCCTAAAATGATTTAATAAAACAAACTGAAAAAACGCAACATAAATGAATATGTGTACAGACAAAACCATTAATTATGAATATTACTGTTATATCTGTGTGTAGACAGTGCTTTCACAAAATGGCAGTGCTATTCATTGCTGAAGAAAAATATATTTCTTGTAGGCAATTAACATTGTCTCTTTCTGTTTCAACTGAGAAGTCAGCTTGTCCAAATAGATACATAGTTATGCTATTCATTTCAAGAGTAACGAAGAGAATCATATATAGAAACAAAAAAATAAGCCATGTGTATGCAATAAAGTGAATGAATCGAATTTCAGTCTAATATAGCCTTTCTAACTCGAAGTGAAATAGGAGATATGTGGAAGGGAATATTTAACACAATGCTATAAAAATAGCTTTAGAAAAAATAACATGATGAGACAACCACGCCCGCATCTAAATTCGTTGTGCATTTGACAGCATATTCTTACGGAAAGTATTCGTGATGATGATGATGATGATGATATTACTTCTGAAAACTTACTAAAAGATGCATATATATATAGATAGATAGATATATTGTTCAATCACACTAAAATACACACATACACAGTCGGAACAAATTTGTTATTCTTTTTATGAGAGTCAATACGTTTGAAATCAATCCTGCATTAATATTTAATGTGGACTTGTGTACGCTCACATGTGCATTTGTATTTGTGTATGTGGCTACTCATATGTTTAAATAAGTATGAGTGTATGTATGCATGTGTTTGTGGTTGTAGATGTATACGTAATGCATGTATGTATGTAAGAGAGTATGTGTGCGTGTGCGTGAGAGACTGCATGTGTATACTGCATTATTCAATAATTTCTTACTGTGACACAAAGCCATTCTAGTCATGGGTTATGGTGTTGATTATTATTATTATTATTATTATTATTATTATTATTATTTAATCATCAATAACTAATTACAAGTGATGAGCATATTAATTTTTGTTATTAATAATTCTCCAGAAGACACAACTCGTCTCTCTCACTTGGCGGATATGCGGGTGCTGTAAACGTTTTCTGTCTTTCACAACATTAAAGACAAACATTAATTTACAGTCACACTATATTTCCGTAGGTAAAAAAAATTCTTACCAAAGGATAAGATAGATCCGTCTTTAATCTATAATGAGCAAGCAGATCAGATGCACCAAACAAAAAAAAGGTGCACTTCTCTATGTAAAAGTCAAATTAATGGAACGCTATATTGCAGGCATATTTTATTTCTGAAATTCCTTTCTCTCTTACAAACATTCTCAACTTACACATCCTCCAACAAATTCGTTAGCCGGATACAGACACAGCATAAGAAATATAGCATCCATCAAACTTCACAAGTATAATGTAATCAAAGTAGTGAACATAGAAATAATGGTTCAATTACAAAAAGCATTCTCCAATACAAATCAAAGATCAATATCAAACATGTACGAAATATTTCTAAGTCCAATCTTCCTTTATCAGACAGTTAATTTACCATAATGTAACTGTTATGACGGGGCTCGAGTTTCGTTCAAATCAAAGTGATTAGAGAAAAGACTTTCCTCAACGAAATAACTTTCGGCCCATCCACATTGGATGAATTTGTTATAAACAAGTGTGAGACTATTAGTCGGAAAATCTACATATCCAGTTAGAACTGTTTTGGATTGCATCAGCAATTTTCTAGCACATTATCCATCTGAGTTGTTTACTTTCAACTTTGACACTTACAAAATATACCATCATAAGGAATATTCAAGGTCTAGTCACTTTGACATTTACCATTTTATAACGTAGTTGTAATAAATTATTAGACGCGCAACGTAAGTGTAATAAAAAATGTTATGTCTACAGTTTTGATAAAGCCCTCCACACCTCTCTTCTTGTTCATTACTGAACCGTCTATTCTTGTCTAACTGTTTACTCTGGCTTTGCAGCGTGGTTAATCAGTTGTTGCTGTTGTTATTGATTTCGTTTACTTTTACTTTCTACCGAATTCACAATTTCAAATAAGCATGAGTCTATTTTTTTAAAAATCCACTTCATTTACTGTAAGAATTCCAAATTGACAGCAAAACACATCAGTACATATGCTAGGGCATTGCTAGTTTCAATTTGGCTTTCTCACCTGGCGTCCGAAAATCAGTCCAGACGCCGTTCACGTCTTGATGGGATTTTGTTTACATCAGGTGCTGGCGCTTATTGCAAAAGACCAGTACACGGTGTTGGATCTCTTGACATAGGCTGCAGCATCGCTGAAGACATCCAGGTGTAGATGCGACCTTAATGCAGTGAAGTAGTGTAATAATAACGTGTGTCATCATTAAAGGTACATTTCAAAGCTTTGTGATTTTTTGGGAAAATCTTTATAATCATTATGGGTGATTTTACTCTGTAAATCTGAATGACTATGGCTTGATGTGAGAGGGTGTGGGGGGGGGGAGCCAGAGACTGTTCCAAGTACACATGAGTCCTACTATGCGCAGCTGTAAGTTTGCATATAAATGTTCAAGTTAAAGGTATAAATGTTGTAATTTCTAGTTCTGTAAAAAAAAAATGTCAAAGTGAAATCATTTAATGGAAGTATGTAATTCGATAAGATCACTGTCGGCAAGTGGAAAGTGATGGCTGCTTTGTGTAATGTACAAAACTTCTAAACCAGGAATTTAGAAGAAAAAAAAATAGTGTGTAGACTTGTTCGTCTAAATATCAGTCACTGTGTGAATGTATTAAATGTACATCTGTGTGAATGTATTTATATATTTATATGCGTGCATGAATGAGCGTGTGCGTGTATATGTGCGTACTTCTGAGCGCATACGAGCGTGTACGCATGCATATGTAGTGTGTGTGTGTGTGTGTGTGTGTGTGTGTGTGTGTGTGTGTGTGTGTGTGTTACATAAATCATTACATCTTGGTTAATGCATACAAAATAAAAATCGTTGCCTTGGCAACTGAAAAAAAATATATCAGTCCATGACGACAGTAAATACAGAAGCGATTTCACCATCATTAGCGGAAACTGATAGCTGGTGTGTGTGTTTGTTTGTGTGTGTGTGTGTGTGTGTGTGTGTGTGTGTGTGTGTGTGTGTGTGAAATACATAATTATAACATTCATTTTCCCTCGTGATTTGCTTACGTAAATAAAGATTACAAATTAGTTCCTGGATATATTTTAATCTCACGTGACCTTATTAAGCCAGTAATTGTGAGAGAATGGACGTTATACTCGCAATGTGCTTTTTTATAATACATTCAGTACGCATTAATTTACAGGCGTAAACAAATTAAAGTAAGCTTGCGAAACGTGTGACTTAGTCAAGAGTCACGTATCTATCTGATTACTTTTACAAATGCCTGCAAGTATTTCGGACTTTATGTTTGTAAGTCTGTAGATATATCTGTTGGACTGCATATACTATGTATGTTTCCCTAATTGCCCCTGCGCGCGCGCGCACACACACACACACACACAAATACACACACACAAATACACACACACACACACAAATACACACACAAATACACACACACACACACAAATACACACACACAAATACACACACACAAATACACACACACACACAAATACACACACACAAATACACACACACACACACACACACACACACACACACACACACACACACACATATATATAAACATGTGCAAATGTCTTTAAGTGTCTACATTTATGTTTGTCGTATATGTCTGCCTGACTGTTAATTTGACTGTTCCTCTTTGTAATCTATATGTTTGTCTCTGTGTATATTTAGGCCAATACATACATTTATGGTGGAAGAATGATGGAAGTAATAGAAGAATACATATCGCTAGTGTAATGAACGAAAGGACAAAGAGAGAGATAAGTAAATCTGTCAACAACGGCTGTCGTTTCGATCCCAATGTTTTTGTTAGCTCGTTTAAGTGTTTGTCAGTCGCACTACGACCTTAACACAATTGACTGTCTTGCAGAGAGAAGTAATGGGAAAAGTGTCTGTACATTTTCATTTGACAAAACTCCAAATTGTTGAAATAAAATTCTAGGCGTATGCACACACACCCCCCCACCCCCCACACACAACTGGTTTAAAACAATTAATCAGTTAATCAAAGCAAACGAGTAAATAATTTGCTAAAATAATTTAACTGATCGCCGTATTGATCATGAAAGGCATTAAAACTGTTTTGTTTTGTCAGGGTAAAATTTTCATTCAAACATATATTCATTTATTTGTTGTTTTTGTATATAATTAAATGAATTATTTCTTAGTTTAAATTGATCTTTCAAAATATTTCCTAGCGTTAATTATTTTTTAAAAATTGTTTCTGGTTTTTTATTCGATATATTTTAAAGTCTGTCATCCATCCATCCATCCATCCATCCATTCATCTATCTATCTATCTGTCTATCTATCTATCTATCTATCTATCTATCTATCTTAATGATGATTTCAAAAATTGCCACGCTAGGTTTCACACTTGTGTGTTTTACTTTCGAACTCTGACCTTACATTGTATGGACTAAAAGTTTTGAGGACGCTAAATTGTTCATATGTAGTCATCTTCATTCCAGCTGTTGGTGCGTTTGATGACATTTCAGTTCATTAATCTACAGTCGATTAAATATGAAACGATGCTGATGAATATGATGCATACTGTTGTCGTATATAACCATAATTCGTAAGCTCTACTTACAAAGTAAGGCCTTAATACATGAAACATTTCCTTTGACATATGTTTATATCTCACTACCATGTACTGCTCTATCAGTATATTTTGCTTTCATGTTCTGTTCTATAGGTACATCAGTACTACACTCCGCTCTGCAGTTTAGATGTCTCACATGCACTGTTCTATAGGTATGTCTCACTTACATACTTAGCTCTATAGGTATGTCTCACTTACATGCTTAGCTCTATAGGTATGTCTCACTTACATGCTTAGATCTATAGGTATGTCTTACTTACATGCTTAGCTCTATAGGTATGTCTTACTTACATGCTTAGCTCTATAGGTATGTCTTACATGCTTAGCTCTATAGGTATGTCTTACTTACATGCTTAGCTCTATAGGTATGTCTCAAGTCTTGAGAAAGATCGTCAGTAACAAGTAATAATTCGAATCGTAAAAGTGGATCTATGTATGGTCATTATGGACCTAAATTAATCAATAGGATCATGTTGGTGTAAAGAATATGTTGTTGCTTGCAATTAAACCCGCAGAAATGGATATGATAGAAAATCAAGATATTATTTTTACTTCTTTAACTAATAACATTTTTATTTCATTTGGAACAGCGAGATAAAATGAGTCACGTGTTCTGTTTCCAGTCACACAAATTAAATGTGCCTATCCTCTGCACGGTTACACAGCAATAGTAGATGTCTACAGTAATAAGTAGTACATACGCTCTAAATAATACAAGTATAGCTGAGTACTACATGCGCATCTAAATAATAAATGCATTACTAGTACGCCTAAATAGCAAAGTGTATAACTAGTCAGTACTAGTACGCCTAAATAGCAAAGTGTATAACTAGTCAGTATTAGTACGCCTAAATAGCAAAGTGTATAACTAGTCATTACTAGTACGCCTAAATAGCAAAGTGTATAACTAGTCAGTATTCGTACGCCTAAATAGCAAACTGTATAACTAGTCAGTATTCGTAAACCTAAATAACAAATATATAACTAAGCAGCTCATGCACACTTGAATACTACTTGCTTATAGGAATGGAATGTGCACACCTATATTGTAAATGCATGATTAAGCAGTACAAGCACACCTATATTGTAAATGCATGATTAAGCAGTACAAGTACACCTATATTGTAAATGCATGATTAAGCAGTACAAGCACACCTATATTGTAAATGCATGATTAAGCAGTACAAGCACACCTATATTGTAAATGCATGATTAAGCAGTACAAGCACACCTATATTGTAAATGCATGATTAAGCAGTACAAGCACACCTATATTGTAAATGCATGATTAAGCAGTACAAGCACACCGAATAATGTGAGTAAGAATACACACACACACCTGAATGGTAAAGACATAACTGAGAAACACATACATACCTTATAGTCCATATGTCAGTAAGTAATGCTTGCACATAAATACATAGACTGTGTGCACACTCATGCAATGTGCACAGTTAAGTAATGCATGAAACCCAAAATCCAAAGAACATGAATACTCTTCACCAGGTTTTATTACTGTGAAATAAAAGTAAAAGAAGTCGTTTTGTTTTTTGTCTCTCCAGCTAAACTGCATTCAAACTGCCTCATTTCCATCAAAACCAAATTGCCATTACCATGGACACACAGAACTAATCACTTTACACAATTAGCATACAATCTATGACAACGCACAGCGTAAAGTGATAACGTGTTTTCAATTTTGCAGTCTAATGGGGATCATTCAAACAGATAGCAATTAAGAATAATTACTGAGATAAGTAGCGACCTCCCAGCAAATTAGTAATTAGCGAAGAAAAGCATTCAAATGCTTCCTGATGAATCACTGCCGATGTCATGTGAAATTCAATAATGCTGTTTATATTCGACAAATTTTCGTTGATTTCACTAAGAGACAATTTGATGCTTTAGGATAATCTGCTAGTTTGTACTTTGCTGCATTTGAATGAGTAATATAGAGCATCAATATCAACAGAACTATTTTTATTAATAAATAATGGTTGAGTCAGTCAGTCATCAGGTCACTCTATCATTTGTGTCACTCAATTATTCATCAGTCAAACAATACAAATAGGCCAATCTGTCAACCAGACGGTGAATCAATAAATACGCAGGTATGTTTATGTCGTATAAGTTCGCTCCCTTTCAATGAATTCACGCTATTTAATTTTGAGCGCATAAGTCATCGGTTCAATAAATGATGCTGAAGGCAGATGATTATTTTTAAGTGCAAATTGTTTGTTGGCATAGTCAAAAATAGTATATTTTGTACTCAATGTCTATTAGCTGCATTCATTTTTTTTATAAAAGATCAGTTGTTGTTTTTTAACATTACCAGCGAAATAATATAATCTATAACATTAAAGGAAAAATAAAAGCTAATAGAAAACAGGAACCCCATTTCCCCCCTCCTCCCCAGCATATAAAATGCGCTATCAAATATCAATGGTAAGAAGTATTGCTTCCAGACAAAGAAGTGCTGTTATTTCAGAGAGAATGTGCTTTTCAAACATACTTGATTATAATTATGTATACATACGAGGTGAAATGTGCATAGGGAAATCAATTAAATAGTCACGCTTGTATAAGGTGAAATGTGCATAGGGTAATCAATTAAATAGTCACTCTTGAAGCAGTAAAAGAAAGTGAAGCATTACGAAGTGAGTTCTTATGAACAACTTTTGAAGAAGACCAAGCCAACATTGTTGTAGTTGTGTGTGTCCATTTGTCATTTCTCTGGAACCAGGACAAATGAAATGAAAGCATTGTGTACATATCTAGCAGCAGAAACGGTAAAATCTGCTCTTCATAGAAAGTTGTTCTTGTGAAAAGTGTACAAACGCATAAACATAAGTGAAAGTTAGCATTTTGCACTTAGAGAAAAATAATCATTAAGTACATGAACTCTAAAGTCTAATGCTTATAAGGTAAAACGTTTTAAAACTAAAAGTCCAAAACTCGAAAGCACAAAGTATGAAGCCTAAATTCTGTAAATTATGATGCATGAATTCTAAAGTATGTGTAGTATTATTGTATTAAATATATTATATTTATGGTCTATTGCTTGAAGTCTAAAGTCTAAATTCTATAATGTCTAATGCCTAAAGTCTAAGTTCTATAAAGTCAATTCCTGAAGTCTAAAGTATGATGCATGTAAAATCAGAAGTTTTATATCTAAACTCTAAAATTGTAAGACTGAAATATGAAATCAAATGTTTGTTAAAGTCAGAGCCTGAAATTTGAAATGTGAGGATTATAAAAACGAAAACACGAGGTATGTAAGTATAAAAAGATGCTACCTAATCTATAACCTAGGATTTAACTCACTACCTACTTTTGATTGCATCAGACGCCGCCTACTTAAATCTAGGATTGTAGGTCAACGCTTGTAAATGTTTTTTCGTTCAGTACTTTTGCTCAAGAAGAAATGAAAACGTTTCATCTTCTTTAGATGTTCTCGGTTTTAGGAGAGGAGCCTTCCTCTTCTCACGTTATTCTGAAGCGGGTGGTTGGCATTGTGTTCTGCAGTTGTTTCTTTTCTTCTGGTGTTTGCTTGGCTACGATTGCTGTGGGCCCGCTTGTCTTTGCTTTCTTCTTCTTTTTATCAATCTTTTCCTGTAATGCGACGAGTTGGTGTTTGGCGTAATGTGACGAGTTGGTGTTTGGCGTAATGTGACGAGTTGGTGTTTGGCGTGTAAAATTAAAATTCTGGGTCGTTTCAGAGCCACCTTATGTGTTTTGTTGATTGTACCACAAGTACTAGAGCAGCAGGGTTGAAACCTACCAGTCCTTGTGCCCGTGGGTTCTGCCGCTCTAGATGTGTGGAGTCCGTAGTGCGAGACGTTTTGGGCGTGTAGTGGTTGTCAAAATTCTTCCGTCCTGTGGTTGACCATCTTGCTGTGTGTTGTCACAGTCGGGTTGAGGCGCGCAGAATGTTGTTGACAGACTACAAAGAATGCCCCCCCAAAACAGAAATGACAAACAAAGATACACAGACTATGACAGAGACGACATGCGAAAAGGAAATAAATACGCACATCATTTGGAAGATACCACCAAAAACCAAACTCAACAACTCGCAAACAAAACAAGGAGGCTTTTTCGCAGTCTACAACAACAGAATCTGAGGGGGGGGGGAATCCAAACCCAAGCCAATAAAACCGAAGACAAAATATCCAGACAACAACCGACAAATAAAGGAAGAGAGAAAGAAGCAACTTAAATCGCCAACACAGAGACGAAAACAGCAGAAAGGAAAGAAAAATGTGTACAAACTGAAAACGGTATAAATACTCCATCTAAATTAGGACCGCCCTCAATGAGTATGCCAGTGACGCTACCTAGAGCATCATCGACGGCGGCAACAACATCATCAACAACAAAATCTGTCGACATCGAGGCATTCCTTGAAAATGGTACAATGGTGTTAGAGGTCCCACCTCTTCCACCACTGACAACAACACCATCACCTACAACAGAGCCATCAACAGAAGCGAGGCCCCAACGCAAATTAAAGAAAAAGAGAAACAGACTGCCTCAACACATCGGACAAAAAAAACAGCCACAACAGCGGCCACAATAGCGGCCACAACAACTCCGCAGAAACCACCAATAACAATAACAACGGCAGCTACAACAACAATGGCAGTCTATGAGCAGCGGTATCCGTAGTGGGGATATTTCAACCACCCCGTTGCGGACATGATCCAAAGGCTGCTCGACCATCTATACTGGCCTCCAGTATCCACCTATGTGCATCCCAACGGACACCAGAGACAGCCACAACATCAACGACAGCAGCAACAACACCACCAGTGAGGAAGCTAAGGATTGAACATCTTGGGCACACATACACACTAGGTGCAGACTTGGTATGTTATTAGCCTGGGCTCTCTAAGACCCCCCACTCCCACCAGCCCTCCCACTTCGACATCTGGAGCGACAACAACAGCATCCATCTAAACTATTTTAGCCCACGGATTACCGGGCTAGAATCCGCCTTTGCCGGCCAAACATGTTTGCAACGGACGAACGCACAACTATGCTACAAGATGTATTAAAAAAAGTATACTTCAAGGAACACACAACGATATTGCAAGACGACTTTTATAAAATCTATAACACTGACGACGTAGCCAGCAAGCCAAACCACAATCTCCCCTCCCCCCCCCATCAAACCCCCTTCTCCCAGCACAAATGGCGGTACCTCCCTTCCTACTTCAGCAAAAACAACAAATTCCCGTAATATGACGTGTTATGCGCATGAGCAACGGAATCGAAAACAGTGGGGTGTGGCTCACAGAATCAGAGGGCCCCTTGAAATTTGTTGCTGTAAAGTTCAATCTCAGTTTTGTCCATATTGAACTTTGTTACTAGTTAATTCTTGCACTAATTATTGCATGAATCTTATCAGCTCCCTTTAATTCTTAAATTTCTATTTTTTAAATGAACTATTAAGTTTTAAATGCCAGTTTATGTTTTCATTTTATACACTGGAATTTCAATGCTTTATGCAGATTTTCCACACTCTGCACGTCAACTGTCAAAAGACTACTCAGTAAACGACAAATAATTTTATTTTCTATCAGGCAAATCCGTCTATTACTTGCATTTGCCTCCTTGCCTCCATTTTGCCAGAACTTGTCACTAGTCGGTCTACTAACAGCCGGCTACCATCAAACGGCATCACGAGCCAAGCTTGTCCACCCCAGAAGTCAGCAAATTTCAATGCCTAGTCACGCGCGTGCAGCTACCTGGACCGAAAGAACAGATGATTGTCTAAATTTGTCTGATTGGAACAGCTTGCGTCTGTTGGAAAACGGTTATGCACATGTATGTAACCTTTGCTTTGTCTTAATTTATTAGCAATATAAAATTATTCTGGTGAGTAAAAGGTAATTGGTTTTGGTAGAGCGTGACACTATTTTTCTTAAAAATAAATCGCTTACGTCAACGAAAATGAAAGTATTGCGTCGTGGTAAAGAGTTAATGAATAATACATTGCTATTTATCTTGCCCTGGTACCCGTTGTCGTGCTAATACCCGGGCAGTAAAATTGAGAACGGGTACCCGTTGTAATACGGTTATGTCTATACACGATTTAGCACACTCCCCCTCCGGTCACACTCGCCTCCCGCCCGTAGATGGCGGCTGCTAAATCGTGCCGGCCGTGGGTTGGCTTCACTGTACCTAAAACTAATTATTTACGACAGAAATCACCAATCACCATAGCTCGCACCCTTTCCTTTTGCTTGTGGTTGTTGTGCTCGTTAACAAGTGTAGCATGTTATTGATGTTAATAAGACTTCAGTAAACAAACTTGTCAATAAATTAAATAATAACGTAATATTTTTAATATGGGGAAGACATCGTCTGTATGGAGTCACACCAAGCGATTGGTTAGTGACACGACGAAATGCAATCTGTACAATGAAATTCTATCGGCGAAGGGCAATTGAACTTGATGCCCTATTTTTAAATACGTTATTGTTGTTGACATTTTATTTAATTTTAGTTTAGTTTATGTAATGATTGATAATATTAAAAATAAAAGTTTGCATTGTACATATAAAGATCATAACTTATAGTAAGTCACTAGATGCATACCTTTGGCTACTGTGTGAAATAGAGCACACGCTTAATGGTTAAGTAGCTTTGTGTAGAGATCGCGAGTTGCGATGGAGATTATGCTAATTTTCGAACGGGTACCCGGGTACCCGTTCAAAATTTGGACGGGTACCCGGGCAGCATTTTAGAAAAAAATGACAACCCTATTCAGGAGTATAGAGTTTATCATCTGTAAATATTAAATATTATATATCGTATATTAGTTTCAAACAAGAAAGTAAAATTTTCTACTGTAGTAACGCTTTATGATAAGAGTCATATAAGTCAAATGTAAGTTGTACTTGCTGGAGAGGAAACGCCTCATGGAGTGTAACTCATAATAAGGTCAAGGAAAGACAGATTAGCCAGGTGATGCTTACTGATGGAGTGAGATTAGTAAGTTACGACTGACCGTGACTACTGACCCATAAGCCAGGTTTAACCAGGTGTTAGGGGTGGGTAGACTGGACATAGGCTAGGTTTAACCAGGCGTTAATTAGGGGTGGGTAGACTAGACATAGGCTAGGTTTAACCAGGTGTTAATTAAGGCTGGGTAGACTAGACATAGGCTAGGTTTAACCAGGTGTTAATTAGGGGTGGGTAGACTGGACATGGGCGTGACTTAAGAACGCATAGAATAGGACTGGAAAGACTGAATTGCAATCAGCTGAGAAGGTGGGATCTGCAAGTCAACTAATGACCAAAGACTGAGTACTAGCATTCACCAATTAAATATATTTAATGTGAAAACTGCAATTCGAAATTACAGGACAAGTATCTTGTTAGACTTAATTCTCCTCCGATACTTCAAACTAGAAGCAAATAGCTAGAAAACCCATTTGGAATACATGGGAGCATTGTCAGTACATGAGCTACTATGAAGAAATAGTCGACAGCTCCGGATGACCTACAAGGTCACCAATTAACAAACCCACTAAAGCAGAATCGCCTAGAACCTCGAGTATCTGTTGCCAGGTGAACAAGAAAAGACAGCCGTGCACGGACATGCCTTTTTGGTCGTGTCTTATGTTTTACCTTTCTATTTTATGTGATGTAGCTATCCCTTATGTTTTACCTTTCTATTTTACGTGATGTAGCTATCCCTTATGTTTTACCTTTCTATTTTATGTGATGTAGCTATCCCTTATGTTTTACCTTTCTATTTTATGTGATGTAGCTATCCCTTATGTTTTACCTTTCTATTTTACGTGATGTAGCTATCCCTTATGTTTTACCTTTCTATTTTATGTGATGTAGCTATCCCTTATGTTTTACCTTTCTATTTTATGTGATGTAGCTATCCCTTATGTTTTACCTTTCTATTTTATGTGATGTAGCTATCCCTTATGTTTTACCTTTCTATTTTATGTGATGTAGCTATCCCTCATGATGGTGCCACTCATGATATATATGTAGAAACAAAATAATAACAGTTGAACTTAACTGTATTCAATAAAGAAATAGATGGCTAGCAGAATGCTAAACTGTTTACAGTGGAATATTGACGTTTTCTCAGTTGGAGCTGACGGCAGCTGTATGCTGATTTTATTCCTATAAGTGATGGACCGTTTTAATGAATGGCTGTATGCTGATTTTATTCCTATAAGTGATGGACCGTGTTAATGAATGGTTGTATGTTGATTTTATTCCTATAAGTGATGGACCGTGTTAATGAATGGTTGTATGTTGATTTTATTCCTATAAGTGATGGACCGTGTTAATGAATGGCTGTATGCTGATTTTATTCCTATAAGTGATGGACCGTGTTAATGAATGGTTGTATGTTGATTTTATTCCTATAAGTGATGGACCGTGTTAATGAATGGTTGTATGTTGATTTTATTCCTATAAGTGATGGACCGTGTTAATGAATGGTTGTATGTTGATTTTATTCCTATAAGTGATGGACCGTGTTAATGAATGGCTGTATGCTGGTTATTTTTCCTATAAGTGATGGACTGTGTTAATGAATGGCTGTATGCTGGTTATTTTTCCTATAAGTGATGGACTGTGTTACTGAAACTTTATAAGTCAATAACACCAAGTACGTGAAGTTCTGATTAGATTGAGGATTCTCAATATTGTTCAGAACTTTTTCATTTTTTTCTTAATGTTTATGCATCGTCGTTCTTTTGCGTTAGAGTTTTATGTACACTCGATTTACTTTTGTACACTCGATTTACTTTTGTACACTCGATTTACTTTTGTACACTCGATTTACTTTTGTACACTCGATTTACTTTTCTGTTACAGTGTAATTGTGTTAGTGTCGCCGCTATACTCTGGGGTGACTTTGTAATAATGACTTATACCAACTCTGTATAATTAGCTATGATACAAGACATCTACAAGTGCCGGTGCAGAGTATGGGTCACTGGTTAAATATGTATATCTGCAACTGTGACGCTGATATACTGGTACGTCGCCAATTTGGCTCCGCCCCCAACTCAGAATCAGCTGAGATTTAATGTTTATGAATAATATATATATATATAGAAACGATTATAATTAAAACAGAGGACAAGACGTAATCATTACATTATTATTTGAACTACGAAAATAACGATAGAACTAACAAACACGCGTTTTAAAATAATAACAAGAAATTTAATAAAAGAAAGTTAACAAGATTTAGAAAATTCATTTCATCCTAAGCCAGTTCATTTCTACTGAAGTCACTGTCCGAATAGACACTTAGCTTAAGCACAGAAATGACGTCAGTCTTGTAGACTTGAATTTTCCAGCCAATAGATCGGCACGTCTCAATTCAGCCGGACAAGTAGAACGGCCACACAGGCACAGCCACACAGGCAAGCAAAATCAGGCAGCTATAAACGAGCAGCCGAGAATACACCATAACAGAAAAAACCCTGCAACACAAACAATTGCAAAGCCTAAGTGTCCAGTCCAGTGCTCGATTAATAATTACTAAGTTTGGCATAGGCCTCTGAAAGGAAGAATATTAACATTTCAAAATAAAACATAGTATATAACATCCTAATAAAACTTAACCATTCACACAAATACAAACACGTTTTTACCTATATAGCCAGGGTTTTCTTCTCTCATATACGACCCAGTGTTGTTTTGGGCGGACTACCCTTTCAGTCGTCACCCTCAGACGATTTTTCAGGAAGTAGTGAAGATAACATTTTCACTGTGGTTTTTATTACCCTGCTTAGACCAGCTTCTGACCTGTTCAATTCATTAGCTCTAAGATGATTATGTCCCGCTAACAACTCTAACCACCCGCTAAGCGTACACACTGACCACACGCTGACCGCCGCGCTCGCAGACTTCAAACACCGCAGACATCAAACGCCAGTCCCTAAATCTTCCACACATGTCTCTCATTCATTTCAGGGCTTCCCTTCTCTGTAAACAGGACGCAATACGCACTCATTCCACAAATGAAAATTTATATAAAATATATATGTGGGAATATTTTCCCATCATACAACAGTTAGGAAGAATTTATTTACTCTATCTGTTAATAAATCCTTGTTACATTTCTCAAATTTTGCACTTGCATGTATTTGATATGGAAGAAATTTCAAGCATGTAGTGAGGGATGGATGTTAACGCAAGAAGGACGGGTAAGTCAGGTGGAATTCAAAGTGTCTTGCAATGTCCTCAGAGATATCAGGCCACATTTACTCTGGAGCACAGGTATCTAGGATAAATGACTGAGTGGGGAAATTGTTGATAAGCACAACACTTAAGAGTTTTGCATTTCCTTAACCAATCCAAACCTCTGTCAGGAAGATATTTTATTAATAGAAGTATCGTAGTTTACTTATTCTCTAAGAGCGATCTTCACATTTAGAAAACATATCACTGTGTGTGCATGTGTGAAAGAAAATGTGCATGTGTGTGTGATGGTATGCATTAGCAGGGTGTGCCACTTTGATGATATATTATATATATATATATATATATATATAGTGTGTGTGTGTGTGTGTGTGTGTGTGTGTGTGTGTGTGTGTGTGCGTGCATGTGTGATTTTGGACATGTTATATCCTTATTTGTATAAACAGTCTCGTTGCACTGGGAATATGATATTTCAGTTTGTATGAATTATTGTATAATTTCAGTTTGTCCGTCAGATCACTGTGATAATGTAATTCACTTTGATGATGTCATTAGCACCCAGGCAAAGAGATAAATGGAGCAGACGGTGGCTGGTGAAGAGAAAGAGGGAGAGAGGGTAATTGGGGGTGTCGTCTGAAACCTGATTGGTGGTTTATGATGCAGTTATGATTGAAACTGCACACCTGAGTCAAGAACAAGAATGCAATAATTTTACAGCGGTCGCAACAGGGAGTCGTGGGAGTCGTTACAAAATCACACTCACTATGGAGCGAGAGAGCGAGAGAGAGAGAGAAATGAGAGGGGGAGGAATGAGAGAGAGCGGGGGAGAGAGAAATACCGATAAAATTAATGTCAATTGTACACTTGCAATTAGGACAAAAAGGCCACTTCTTTTTTAATTTTATATATTATACAGACAACATATATTTATATTCACTTGCATATATAGTTGCACAGAAAACAGCTTTAGAAATCTTAAAATTAAAGCGAAAAGAAATAAGTTGTTATAACTTAGTGAGAAGTTTCATCTTATTCTAGGTGATAAGGAAACTGAATGCATTAAAGCAAACAACGTAGTCTCTCGCAAGGGAGGGCAGTCACTAGCAAAACGATGTGTTGCATATTACCCCTTTACTGCTATTACCGACTTAACACTGAAAACAGTTAAGTATTACATAAGAGCTCAAAGAGTCTTACTATTGAGACATTATTATTATATCATTATTATAACGTCTTTCCTCTTCACTTAAACTGAGTGCTAGGATTACTGTGTTGCTATCGTCTCCATGCTGTAATGTGCAGTAGACATCCGATAATGACATCGAAATAGGTAAAATAACTTATAAAACACAATCATCTTAGATTTTCTGAGTGTACTAGTTACTGCGTATATGTGTGAAATAGTTGAGACCTTCTTTGAGAAATTTCTCAATAAAAAACAGACGCACAATGTGTTGCAAAACAACGGTTTCATGATTTCGATTAATCTGAGAAAGCCTCGACTTGCTCGTCATAGGGGTGGGGGGAGGGGGAAAATGCAGACACATCACATTTTCTAGAAAGACTGAAAGTGATAAGAAAGGGAAAGGAATCATCCAAAGCTGGTCTTCGATCAAATTTTAATTACCTCACGTAAATCTTGGGGAGGTATGTCAGAAGGTCGAAGACCGTTGCCAAGGGAAACGTAAGAGACAACAGCCTGTGGTATTTACTTTGTGACAAAGGTCAACAGATGTCAGTTAGCCCAGCTTTGAGCGATGATTTAGACCTATGTATGGGTAAACAAGCAAGCACGTGACGCTAGGTTACAGGAAGTCCAAAGTCGAAACAAGGCGGTATTACAAAGGACAGGTAACTAGCATCTGAGATCAGCTGAAACTTTGGAAGTCAAGGATCCATCGTGTTAAACCGCTGTCCATACAGAAGATATTATAAGTAGGCACGAATATTCTTCTTCATAACTGCACATTACACTCTAGTAACGATATTCGAACTTATGATAAATCGTGGATTGTGGAGTTTACAAGTGATTGCAACGTTGGGAACTTAAAAATACTGGAGCGGTACAAATAATTTGAATTTACTTTGTATGCCGGGGTCATAATCCATCTTATCGGTGTCTGTGATTCGAAAAAAAAAACAACTCAGTTTTTGACGGGTTATATTCCAGTTCCAGATAATTACTGACAGTCAGAACAGCACAACAGCGATCAAACTTTGTAAACACTCAGAGATCAAACTGGTAAACACTCAGAGATCAAACTGGTAAACACTCAGAGACCAAACTGGTAAACACTCACAGATCAAACTGGTAAACACTCAGAGACCAAACTGGTAAACTCTCAGAGACCAAACTGGTAAACACTCACAGATCAAACTGGTAAACACTCACAGATCAAACTGGTAAATACAGATCAAACTGGTAAACACTCACAGATCAAACTGGTAAAAACGCACAGATCAAACTGGTAAACACTCACAGATCAAACCGGTAAACACTCACAGATCAAACTGGTAAACACGCACAGATCAAACTGGTAGATCTCCCTCATATATCTAGGGATACAAACATATTAATAAAACATAAATACCACTTATTTATTGATATAAGTGTTCTATAAACTCCGTAACTCGGTCTGCGTATTCGTAAGTCAATGCTTTGCCTAGTTCTTTCTTTGAAGAAGGTTGATTTTATGCCTCGGTCGGGAAATACAGGAAATCTCCAAAACTTTCAACGACAATACCATCTTGACATGCGCAATATCAATGCCTAAAGGCTGGAATTACACACGTTACTACCTTGTAATGTCTGTTGATACACACCATTAAAACCTAATACCTTTAACCTTCGTGTCTTTCATTCGTTTGTGCTGATAAATAAAATCAATGCCTAAGTCCTGACTATAAACAAGCTACGTCGTATTTCATTAGTATTAGAGGCACAGCTTGTATTTCCGCCTCCACAGGAGTAAATGTATAATAAAATCATTCATTGAATGAAATTCGATCATCGTCTGCAGTGGCTATATGATGAAGACCCATCTTAGACCTGCCATATTTGCATGAAAAATGTGCTACACATATTTTGTGATTCCACCCACAACCGTAAACTGAGACGTGCTACAAAATATGTAGAGTCCATCAACAGAAGGGGTATTTTAAAATTGTGTCTAGTGGTTCTGTAATAGTTTCAATAATAAATTTGTTTTTGAGTATTGGTCTTAAGGTGTTTTTTTGGATCTTAAAATTTTTACGATACTATATACATACGAAATAGGTCTATATTATGTTTGAATATGCAATGTTGTTATTGACACTGAAAGGTTATTCGCTTCTGTTGTACATTAGGAAAGAGGTCAAAGTTCGTAAAGCGCGCACTAATTTATGCTGAATATTTAACACATTTCTGTCAAACAGCTTTTAACTAATAGATTTATGTGAGACGTATACGTTTGGAAATACTATTTTGTAACATGATCATCCAATTTCGCTTTCACGTCGACAAATGACACTGCCCAGTTACAAATGAATTGCTTGGCAAGCAATTTTCTTGAATCCACTCTGAAAGTTTGCTTCTCTACTTTGGTTAGAATTGTGCCAGTAAACGTTTTTATTTTTTATTTAAAAAAGAAAAAGGCGAATGTGTTAACAATTAACAATAAGCTGAAATAATTTATTTTCAGTTTTGCTATGGTCCAATTATTTTAATTTCTTTATTGATTTTAATATTTTTTCTATCTGTCTGTATATCTATCTATCTATCTATCTATCTATCTATCTATGTATCTATCTATCTATCTATCTATCTATCTATCTATCTATCTATCTATCTATCTATCTATCTATGTCTGTCTATTATATATCTCTCTGTTTGTCTGTCTATCTATCTATCTATCTATCTATCTTTCTATCGCATTTTCAGTTTTTTCTCTTTCTTCCACCTTCTCTCGCTCGCTCACTCTCAGGCTAGTCTTGAGCACAATAAAATAAACGCAGTATGACCTAGTGCAAATCTGTCCCTTACTCCTAGATTTAATTTGCTTTACCAATACGCCCTCATAAAAAAGTTTTTCAGTTTCGAAATGACGTTTCCTTAAAGACGTGGGCACCTTCTACAATGTAGAATGTTCTATATCTGTCTCATCGCTAGCTCTGAGATCAAATGCCGAGTAAGTTTTAATAAGCATGTCTTCATCCCTATCGATCTTT
Source organism: Sinotaia quadrata (assembly GCA_028829895.1). Lineage (NCBI taxonomy): Eukaryota > Metazoa > Mollusca > Gastropoda > Architaenioglossa > Viviparidae > Sinotaia > Sinotaia quadrata. The sequence goes on from CM054178.1 coordinate 88,885,409, forward strand.
ACTTCTTCTCAACCTAGCTACAAACAGGTCAGCTATGCAAAAGAGTTTAATGCATTTAGAAAAGAAAACAGAGTACCGTGCTTTTCTTTCGAAATCTGAACGAAGTTTGAAAATGATTTATAATATAATACTACATCAGAACAAGGCTTGGCTGTCATTACATTAAAAAACATTCTTAGCTTTTAATTGTTCTAATTTTTTTTTCAGTTCCTTGGCACACTACAATTTGTTTTTGTTTTCTGTGTTTATTAAAATAATCTTTTCCAATATTCCTAAATCATTTTCAATTTGCTACGCCACTTGTAATGTCTTGCACGTGTACTGAGATTATTAAAGGCACAATGCGTACAATAAAAGATTGTTAAAGGCAGAGTACGCACCATAAAAGATTATTAAAGGCACAGTACGTACCATAAAAAGATTATTAAAGGCACAGTACGTATCATAAAAAGATTAATTAAAGGCACAATGCGTACAATAAAAGATTATTAAAGGCACAGTACGTATCATAAAAAGATTAATTAAAGGCACAATGCGTACAATAAAAGATTATTAAAGGCACAGTACGTATCATAAAAAGATTAATTAAAGGCACAATGCGTACAATAAAAGATTGTTAAAGGCAGAGTACGCACCATAAAAGATTATTAAAGGCACAATACGCACCATAAAAGATTGTAGGAATATATACAATTAAAAAAGAAAATCCCTTGCCAATCGGTCCAATCTTAAATGATGAACCATTTTGCTAGCATAATATGCACATTCTATTACTGAAATTCGAATAAGATTCTCAAAACATCTTTTAATCCCACAACATCTTTTTAATCCCAAAACATATCTTAATCCAAAAACATCTTTTAATCCCAAAAAATCTTTTAATCCAAAAATGCACCCATTGATCGAGTGTTTGGGATTAATGTGACGTTGCTTGACATTTCTTTGTAATTTAAATCATTCAAGAGTGATGAGATTATGTATCATTCACTAGTGTGATGACTATCCACAGACTTAGACGACTCACTGTAATACAAAAAGAAACACATGATACCCATGTGGCTTCCATAATACTACTATATATATGACGTTAGTAGGTCAATATAGGTTCGAGACTGGAATATTAGAAGTCTGAAAGCGTTTTGAGACTATAAAATTTTCTTACCGCATGAGACTGGCAATCCAGGTAAATGACATAAAGATCAGTGTCATTTATACTTGCAGTTAATTCATATTACTAAAGCAACAGTCAAAAATCAACAGAGAAGGAAATATGTGTCACTGTACCTCATTGCGGTCATTGATTATATGGCATCAACAGCGACAGACGCGGTGCAATGTTATTAAATGAAACAGGAAGTAGGTAATAAGTAATTATTACAAGAAAATATTTTTTTAGTTCTTATGATATTTATAGAGTGCCTGTAAGCATTGCAAAATATTGTCACAATACTGACTTTACTGTTGACCACGTGAAGTGGGCGGAGGATGAATACGTGAAATATCTGTGAAATATCAGAGAACACGTTTGACGACAGCTGCGAGATAAAGTGGGATTAACATTACATTTTAGAGATGTGGGTTGGATTTCTGCTCCTCGTCTTATATTGATTAATGCAGCGCAGTTGAATGCAAGTATTTCTGTAAGAAAACAGAATTCAAGGACGCGTATCTTAACGGTGAAAACCATGAAAGTAAATGTAGCATCCCATGGCATTAGATCTGGTAAATTAATCAAAAATCTTAAATGATAAAGACCGGGTATATAACCATTTATTTTATCTCAAATGATACAGTGAATAGATACCGTAATGTACATTTTAAATGTTCGTATTCGTAAATAGTTAAAAGTATTCACATATAATTGTGTTGCATGGCAGCGAAACTTTGGTTTTCTTGAAGGTTGTTGCGCCGTATTACAAAATAGTAGTGGTTGGTATGTTATGATGTCACAGTGCGCCGTATTACAAAATAGTAGTGGTTGGTATGTTATGATGTCACAGTGCGTCGTATTACAAAATAGTAGTGGTTGGTATGTTATGATGTCACAGTGCGCCGTATTACAAAATAGTAGTGGTTGGTATGTTATGATGTCACAGTGCGCCGTAGTACAAAATAGTAGTGGTTGGTATGTTATGATGTCACAGTGCGCCGTATTACAAAATAGTAGTGGTTGGTATGTTATGATGTCACAGTGCGCTATTGTGCAGAAGAATTACAGGGTGGTATACACTGCACTGATTTGTACTTTGTGTTGTTTCATGTTCTTTGGTCTTGTGATTAGTGTTGTTACATCATATTTCACGGTCAAGTGATTAGTTTTGTTACATCACGCGATTTTCTGATTAGTCTGTTACATCACATTTCACGGTCATGTGATTAGTTTTGTTACATCACGCGATTTTCTCATTAGTCTGCTACATCATACTTCACGGTCTTCTGATTAGTGTTGTTACATCATGTTCCACGGTTTGTGGTTAGTGCTGTTACATCATGCTCCACGTTTTGTGATTACACGTGTCACATTACATTTCACGGTTTTGTGATTAGTTCTGTTACATCATGCTCCACGGTTTTCCGATTAGAGATATTACATCACACTTAACGATCTTGTGATTAGTTGTTGTTGCATCATGCTGGCGGTTTTGTGATTAGTGATCTTACATCATGCTCCACTATTTTGTTATTAGTTCTGTTACATCATGCTCCACTATTTTGTTATTAGTTCTGTTACATCATGCTCCACTATTTTGTTATTAGTTCTGTTACATCATGCTCCACTATTTTGTTATTAGTTCTGTTACATCATGCTCCACTATTTTGTTATTAGTTCTGTTACATCATGCTCCACTATTTTGTTATTAGTTCTGTTACATCATGCTCCACTATTTTGTTATTAGTTCTGTTACATCATGCTCCACTATTTTGTTATTAGTTCTGTTACATCATGCTCCACAGTTTGGAGTGTAAATAATGTTGCTTCATCAAGCTCCACGGTTTTATGATTAATGCTGTTACATCACACTTCATAGTCGTGTGATAAGTACAGTTACATCATGCTCCAAGGATTGTGGTTAGTACGGTTACGTAATGCTCCACGGTCCTGTGATTTGTGCTCTTACATCACGCTCCACTTTTTTATGATTAGTGCTGTTACATCATGCTCCGGGGTCTTGTAATTATTATTGTTATAACAAACAAACAAGATCTTATGATTAGTGTTGTTGCATTATGCTTTACAGTCTTGACATTTTCTACGATCTTGTAATGAGTGCTGTTACAACACATTCCACGGTCTCGTGATTAGTGCTGTTACAACATATTCCACGGTCTTGTGATTAGTGCTGTTACAACTTGCTCCAAGGTTTTGTGATTAGTGCTGTTTCATCATTCAACAATGACTTCAGCTAAGAGTTAAACCATCAATGCTCCACAGTCATGTAATTATTGCTGCATTGTGGTATAAATAGAAACGGTACTTTAGTAAATGATGTCACATCGCGCTAATGTATCCAAAGCATTGACGTTCTGATGTAACCGCTACACACTGATCAATGTTCAAACGTGATGTATCATATCGATACGTATTATTAACTGTCAAGGAAGTCTTGTTTCTAAGTAACATATTGGTTGTGTTTTTCATTATAAATCAAACTGGCAAAACAAATGTCCAACCGTTTAAGTAACTAAATAGAATGAGATATGATTAATGCAAAGGTAACTTTTGTAAATTACAAAGAAATCCAGCAGTACTAAATTTCTGTATAGACTATAGAGTACCTAGCAAAATTATTTTTAAATGAAAAATAAAAATACCTAAAATACTCTCTCTCTCTCTCTCTCTCTCTCTCTCTCCATCCATTCATCCATCCATCCACCCACTCACCCCATCCATCCAAGTATCCATCCACCCACCCACCTGTCTATCTATCTATCTATCTCTCTATCCATCCATTCATCCATCCATCCATCCATCCACCCACTCACCCATCCATCCATCTATCCATCCACCCACCCACCTGTCTATCTATATACTATCTATCTATCTATTTATATGTGCTGCCTATCTGTCTATCTATTCACAAACATAAATACCTGTACAAATATATCTCTACACACGCACAAACAAGAATACGAGATAATGCAGAGCTAGAGAGTGCGTGAATAAGAGAAACGAGAAGTTTTGCTTACAGCACTCTAGACATGGTAATAAGTGCAGTAATATTGTAGTTTACAAACTATCAAATGTAATAATACAGCACTCTAGACATGGTAATAAGTGCAGTAATATTGTAGTTTACAAACTATCAAATGTAATAATAACGTGAACATATTCACAAGCATACGACTGAAAGCTAAACAGTTGAAAACATTAATTTTTTAAAACCCAAATAATTGCAGAGTAAATAAAATACGAAGGTCATTGTGTGAGCTACTTAGCTGATGGTAGAAGAATAGAAGTCTATATTTATTTATTTATTAACGTTGGACAAATGCTTTTCGCACAGTTAAGAGACCCCGCAGGCAACGCGACAGGTGATGTTTTATATGTGACAGGTGTGCGCCAAGTGAAATCACGTTGCATAGCACACACTCGTTCCTGATGCAAATAATGGCAGTCGTCTTTGTTCCTGGAGTTTAGCTTGTCAAATGCATTTAGAAGTTTTTCTTTGTCCGAGTTGCGGCAATATCATAGTACAATATGGAGAGGAGAGAGAGAGAGAGAGAGAGAGAGAGAGAGAGAGAGAGAGAGAGAGAGAGAGAGAGAGAGAGAGAGAGAGAGAGAGAGAGAGAGAGAGAGAGCGCACGTATTTTGTCGCCCACATTGATGTTAATTTAACCTTTAATCTGTATATGAAGAATAATTAAGCAGTTTCACTATTAAATCCCCTAGGAATATATGTGCGTTGTACAATGCCAAGGACAACTCAAGCACATTCGTGTAATATAGGCCTACCTTTACAACTTAGACAAAAACAACACTGAGCAATGATTGTTTAATTTTGTCTGATTTTCGTTTGATTGTAATCGGTTTCGTTGGGCACTACTAATGCATTTTGGTGACATAATTAACAATACTTGTTCTAGCCAACTCAGTACCTGTTACCGTCATTGCAAAGACATTATGTATTAATTAGGTGCGCAAAACATGTGCGCGGTCGGACAGGCGTAAAGTGAATTTCCTGTGTAGGTATTTACAGTCCAAAGCACTAGCACCAGCTGTTGCAGTAGAAAAAATGTTAGATTTATTATACTGATTTATTTTTTGTTAAATTTATTGCTGATAGCGCTTCTGTCTGTCTGTCTGTCTATCTATCTATCTATCTATCGGTCTATCGGTCTATCTATCTATCTATCTGTCTATCTATCTGTCTATCTATCTATCTATCTATCGGTCTATCGGTCTATCTATCTATCTATCTATCTGTCTATCTGTCTGTCTGTCTGTCTGTCTATCTATCTATCTATCTATCTATCTATCTATCTATCTATCTATCTATCTATCGGTCTATCGGTCTATCTGTCTATCTATCTATCTATCTATCGGTCTATCTATCTATCTATCTATCTATCTGTCTATCTATCTATCTATCTATCTGTCTGTCTGTCTGTCTATCTATCTATCTACAGCCACTTCAACTCTCAATTATGCACATACAAGAAGAAAACACTGGCATAATATAACCAATGAGTTCCTGTGGAACAAATAAATTTACTATTGTAGAATACATTGTAGGGGAAAATTGTATCTCATTCAAATTTACAGATGACCTAGTTAAAGCGGCGAAAGTTAACAGAAATATTAAGCAAACTCGTCTCTGAAACTCCGGTATGCAACTAAAGTTTTCAGACAGATAAAAGCACATTAATATAATCATCTCTCTCTCTCTCTCTCTCTCTCTCTCTCTCTCTCTTCTCTCTTTCTCTCTTTCTCTCTCCCTCTCTCTCTCCTTCCCTTCTCTTTCTCTTCCCCCCTATATCTCCCTCATCTCTCTCTTCTGTCCCTCTTTTTTTCTGTTTTAATTTTTTAATTGAAGAGCATATCCATATTAAGAGAATCCGAAATAGTTAAATTATTGAAACGCTCAGGGACAGGATTATGTATAAATCAGTACATATCCAAAATGGAAAAAATAGGCTTTCCCAACAATAATTATTCTGACAAATGTTAATTTTAGGCATATATAAACTGCAGAAAGTTACCAACGTTTACTCATAATCTATAATAATAATGATGATGATAATACAAATAATAACTGTTTATAAGAAATGTGGCTGGTGACAAATAGGGAAGTAATGAAATAAGCCCTTCGTAAAATCATTTAGCAGTGAGTTTTCAACAGAAAGCATTATTTGAAAATTACATACTATTTATGACAAAGTAAATTTGCCTCACCCTATTTTTAATTTTAATTGTTATTTAAGTTGCTAAATTGTCATAGTGACCCACCCTTGGGCACTCCCAATAGTGTTAATTTGAAAGTGTATGAGATTGAAGTAAAGAGCCTAAGGGAAGACTATTCTTGATTTGCTGACCTAGTGGAAACTGAGTGAGAGTTTTCTTTATTATCCAATGATTATGATTTATGAAAACGAGACTAGCCAATGGGCTGAGTTTAAGGAGTTTACTTGCAGTAGAGAATTTTACTGTCTATTCACGTTTGAATTTAAAGACAAAGAGAGAAGTCCGGCTCTGAAGGCAGTCGTTAGCTTGAGTGGTGAGTTTAAACTGATTGATTGAGAGAGAGTGGACTTGGAAACATTTCATACATTTTTCTATTGATATGTTATATTTGTGTTATATAAAGATGTACTATGTAAGTTGATTTATTTACTAAATGTTTGAACTAAGCTGCACCATGTGGTGCAATAATATGTGACATTGTTTGATTGTATTTATTGTACCACATGTGCATGGGGATAATGAGTACCGTTCCAGGAATTGTGAAAGTTTGAGAATGGAGTGCGAGATAGAATGGAGTTATATTGTAATGAATAAGAATGGAGTTATATTGTAATGAATAAGAATGGAGTTATATTGTAATGAATAAGAATGGAGTTATATTGTAATGAATAAGAATGGAGTTATATTGTAATGAATAAGAATGGAGTTATATTGTAATGAATAAGAAACTTTGGCTTTTTCCTTGATTGTATGTTGCAGTCAGCAAGCAGCCTTCTGATTTCTTCTTTTGGTTGTGGTTGAGTCTCAGTGTGAGTTCAACCCTGAGTGTGAGTCTCAAGTGGAGCCTCAAGTTCAACTTTAAGTTCCTAGCTACCCTTCGTCTGTCCACTAGTCGTGATTTGAGTGACCAGGAAAGTGCGGGAGACTTGCAAAGTGTGTAAGCATGAGGGAGTACGCTACTCCCCTACTTTTGATGTACCAAAGCAAGATGTTAAGTACATCAGTCTATTGAAGATAACATTATCATTGTGACGGCAAGAGATTGCCAGGTCGGTTGAGAGTAATGACGCATCAGTGTTTTCCTGTGCACGAGGCGGGAACACATACAGAGCATGGACATTGTAAGATTCTGACATTGTAAGATTCTGACACTGTGACACGATTGAAAAGGCCAGTGAAAAGACTGTGGAAACTGTACTTATTCCAGTTATGTGAAGTTTATAATAACCTCTTCTAATAACTCCATTTATATTATCTGATAGGACTAACCTGCATATATAGAAAGAGAGAGAGAGAGAAAGAGAGAGAGACTTTAAACCAGGGGTGCACAAACGTTTTAAGCCAGAGGGCCAAATTTCCAATTGATAGTGCACCGAGGGCCGCCACATGGTTGGCTCAGGAGAAAAAAAACAACACAAATAATGAAATAATGTGCTTTACATTCGTAATAATGGTAACATCCAAAAGTCCTCCGGGGGCCACATAGAGCCCTATTTCGGGCCGCAGTTTGTGCACCACTGCTGTAAACTATAATTACCCAAACGTGGGTTCATGAAATATTGATGTCAAAATATATGTTTTATTGTAATTGTCATTTGTATATTTGATTTTTCTTTTAATAAAGTTATTGTTAAAATTTATTGACCTTCTTATGCATATTGATGTTCTTATGTTGGAGAAGAAAGTGGGTGGATGGTGGCTTGCTAAATGTAGATTAAAATCAGATTTGTCTTCTCCTTAGTAAGAAGTTTTCCACCTGCATAAAGCCTTATGTGACTAAATGTTGTGGAACTGTGAAAACGTTTACAACGCCGAAATATCCGCCACGTAAGAGACGCATCAAGGGTGAAGGATCATTAATAAAATAAAATTAATATTCTCATTACTTGAAATTAGTTATGAAAGATTAATTAATAGTAATAATTATCTTCATTAACTAAGTGGTGTCCCTGTCACATTATTATATAACTACTACTTGACTCCAGAACGGCAAAGTCTTAACGCATTATGCATATCACACAACATACGTCATCTTAATAAAGCATTTGGGGTGGGGGTGGGTCCAGACACATTATTTGGTTTCAAATAATGCTACTGAAAAGTAGCAACGAAACTCTTTATAAATGATCACAGTACTTTACTCCTCTTATGATATAACACAGATAGAGATCAAACAGCTTTCAACATAAATGACAAATGTGTAATTAAGAATATATCTCACGCGTGTAGAGAAAACACCCCTAGCAAATCAGCGAACGAGCAAACATGCTGTACATTATGATGAAGAAACATGACCTGTAAGTATGTAAAACGGAACTAACAAACCAACTCTGCCTCTTCATAAATTTAAATCTCTTTATGGGAAACGAACCAGTTCATTGACTGGTAAGAGTTGCAGCTTTTTTTTCCTTTTTTTTTTGCATTCGAAATTTATATTTGCTTCAAAGGTCATATGCATAGTTTAGTACTGCAAGAACATTGTAAGAGGGGTCATAGCTGTAGCCGCATGCGAATCATTCATTTTCTAGTTTTACTTTCCTCAAAATGCCAAGGTCAAAGCAACAGTAATTATTCGAACGTCTCTTTTAAGGTTCTCATTCTTAAATTAACACTGCCATTTCTGAAATGGGGCGCCACAACCCAGCCTTTTGATGCGTGACCTATGAGTTCTGTCACGCAAGCTTGCATGTATTCAAGAGTGATAAAAAGTGTAGTTGTGTGCCTTGTGCTGTTATGTGCGTGCGTGTGCGTTATGTGTGTGTATTTAGTTCAGGGGGAAAAGATGCAGTTCTTTCTGCGAGAACATGTTCTAAACCGAAATTGTATTTGAGACGCGTACTGCACAGAGAGAAAAATGTAGTTCGTGCCTCGCCAGAGATGATCCCGTGTCAGATATTCATAATCTGCGGACTGTCTTGAATGTGGATTCGATACCAATATGATTATTGTATAATACTTCTGTTTTCTCTCATAGAAATGCATGCATGGACGTTAGGGTTTGATTTCAACACTTATGGCCACAAAACTATAGATCAGCCTGTCAAGTGTGTGTGCGATTGTTTTGGAGGTAAAATGAAATTTTGTTTCTCAATGAATACTTATTTATAGACTTAAGGTATAATTTTCGTACTTTAGATATGTTTGTTATGAGATTTTCAAAGGCAGTCGAAACTCTCGACAAAGCCGCAGACCATGACTTGTGAGATAAATTGAAAGCATTAAAAGAACTGGTTCTTTATCACTTCATAGCTCTAGTGGTGAGCATGGGTGATGGTATATAAATAAATTACAAGTTGGAGGGGGGGGGCACACACTGGTATGTGTGTGCTGGAGTCACATATTACTGTTCATGTAATGCTGCTAGTTCTTGTTAGGTACACAATTAGTTCTTGTTACGCACTTAGCTAGTTCTTGTTTCGTATGCAGCTACTTCTTGCTACGTACACAGCTAGTTCTTGTTACGTATGCAGCTCCTCTTGTTACGTACACAGCTAGTTCTTGTTATGTACACTGCTAGTTCTTGTTACGTACAGTTTTTGTTAGTACTTGTTACGTACACTGCTAGTTCTTGTTACGTATGCAGCTACTTTTTGTTACGTACACAGCTAGTTCTTGTTACGTACACTGCTATAAATCTTGTTATACATGCTGTCTCGTCCTACTTAAAATAGAAAACATATAGTTCCCTATAATTGGTCAAAATTTTTTATCATTGCGCAATATATTCCAAAATTTATAAACGACGATGACGTAATTAATGTAAGAAAAATATAAATAGTTCCAGTCTTTTATACGAACGCTTGACGTGATTGCATTTCTCCGCAGATGACTGGGCACCAACAAGTTTTACATTTTCTTCGTTTGCACTCTATCTCTGAGCAATAACAAAACATTATTCAGAGAGAGAGAGAGAGACTAGACAGCAACAGGTTGTGCTTAATTTTACAGAAGGCTTCATTCGGTTTCACTCATTACTTAAAATAGCAAGGCTGTGTTTAATTGTACTCATTCCCTGAGTAAAAAGCAAGGCTGTGTTTAATTGTACTCATTCCCTGAGTAAAAAGCAGGGCTTTGTTTAATTGTACTCATTCCCTGAGTAAAAAGCAGGCTGTGTTTAATTGTGCTCATTCCCTGAGTAAAAAGCAGGGCTGTGTGTAATTGTACTCATTCCCTGAGTAAAAAGCAGGGCTGTGTTTAATTGTGTTCATTCCCTGAGTAAAAAGCAGGGCTGTGTTTAATTGTGCTCATTCCCTGAATAAAAAGCAGGGCTGTGTTTAATTGTGCTCATTCCCTGAGTAAAAAGCAGGGCTGTGTTTAATTGTGCTCATTCCCTGAGTAAAAAGCAGGGCTGTGTTTAATTGTACTCATTCCCTGAGTAAAAAAACAGGGCTGTGTTTAATTGTGCTCATTCCCTGAGTAAAAAGCAAGGCTGTGTTTAATTGTGCTCATTCCCTGAGTAAAAAGCAAAGCTGTGTTTAATTGTGCTCATTCCCTGAGTAAAAAGCAGGGCTGTGTTTAATTGCACTCATTCCCTGAGTAAAAAGCAAGGCTGTGTTTAATTGTGCTCATTCCCTGAGTAAAAAGCAAGGCTGTGTTTAATTGTGCTCATTCCCTGAGTAAAAAGCAAGGCTGTGTTTAATTGTGCTCATTCCCTGAGTAAAAAGCAGGGCTGTGTGTAATAGTACTCATTCCCTGAGTAAAAAGCAGGGCTGTGTTTAATTGTACTCATTCCCTGAGTAAAAAGCAGGGCTGTGTTTAATTGTACTCATTCCCTGAGTAAAAAGCAAGGCTGTGTTTAATTCTGCTCATTTCCTGAGTAAAAAGCAAGGCTGTGTTTAATTGTGCTCATTCCCTGAGCAAAAAGCAGGGCTGCGTTCAGTGTAATCTCTCTGATAACAAAATGGCACTCAATTTTATACGCTCAAACGCAATTCTTTCCACACGAAGAAACAAATGGCGCCGAAAGAAGATATAGTGAAAATAACAATGCAAAGAACTTTTTCTAAGGTTCTTTTATATCTTTCGAGTTTCCAATAATGCTTAATCCACCCACCCAACCTCTGACTTGGTCGAAATGAGCAATGTTCGCTATAAATGTATATTGGAGAATATAAATGAGGAAAAACATGTTGTCCTCTTTGGTATGAGAATTGGTATCCAAAATAAAACCTGTAATCTGTGATTAGGTGAGTTGTCAAAATCTAATAGATTTGACATTTAGTTTCATTAATTCAACTACACACACAAAACAGTATATGCTTTATGTATCAAAGATGCAAATCTATCTTAAGCGTTTATTGGTTTACTCTTAGTGAAATTCGATTACATTTCATAAGTAGACGACTTTATATTTATGTTTAAAATAGCGCTAAATAGATTAGACAGACATGAAAAACATGCACTGGTAGAATAGCAATTTGATAATAGATGGATAGACAGACAGGCAGATGGATGAATTGTTGGTTAGATGGATGGATAGACAGACAAATATATACCTCTTGAGTCTACATAAATTTATACACCTTGGTGCACGCTGACACCTCAGTTTATAAAACAGTTCTTACTACAAGACAATCTTTAAATTTCACAGTAGCCTTGTAGAAACAACATACACACACAATCACACACACAATCACACACACACACACGCGTGCGTACGAATAGCAAATATCTATTTTCTATCTCGTGTTTGATCTTCTAAAGGACAATGAGGTATACACATACCATGTATCTACCCGGTTCCGGAACTACTCTATATCATATCTTTATTAAACCAATCTTCTGCACGATTCCATTCAGCTCATACAACAAGGGGAACAACTATATCTCGCAAAAGCTAAAAGAAAAGGATATTTTAATAGTAATATATACGTGTGTATATCTTTCGGCAAACCATTGATCACGTTCACAAAAGATGCAGCTCACCAAATAGCTTGGAATCAGTTAATTAAAACTTCCTATAAAATAATCTCACCTGTAATTCTCAGCCAGCGAGCGTCTTCGGTATTCCGATATAATCCTCAGGTTCTCAAGCAACATGGCATGAGCCTTATCTGGATGTTTCATCATGTCCGCAGCTCGATGAAGGTAACTGCCACTGTAAACTCCGGCCACACGTCATACAAACTGACGAAGCACAGATGTTCAAAATGTGGCGCCCCTCAGCAAATAAAATCACATGGCTATGGCAACAAACAAATAACCTGTTGAACAAACGACACTAGCTCACCAGAGCGTTGCGGTCGTTGTAAGCATTTATAAGGTAGACATTCCGTACTTGTCTGGGACATTAGGAGAGACTTCACGCTTGTGCTTTTTTAGGACGTTTCTCTTCCAACATGTCACGTAAACAAAATCAAAACACCCGTACAATCACCCGGCAGTCATCTGCATAGAGGAGGTACTTCTCTTCTCTTTACCAGCGATATGAGTTGCGCATTGTACCAGAGATTTTTTCACTCAGCTCTGTAGGCATTTAAAAAAATAACGGAATGTTTACTTTTAATAAATTCAATCAATTTAGTCGGATGTGATCCATGTCATCTTCCATTTGCACCCCTATTCTTCAACAATAAGCAATGAAAAAGCAAAGATTTGAAACAAACAATAAAAATGCCAGCAACTGCTCTTTTTCCATACAGCAGACGATGTCGTCTGCTGCTTTGTGACCAGACAGTGTCAATTTTACACTGTGAGCGCGCGTATGCCTGGCGTCAATGTTGCTGCGCATGCCCACTAGTTATGAATCTTCAGGGCCCCTGCATGCGCGTTACTATTCACTTACGTGTGTGCGCGCGCGCGCGCGCGCGTGTGTGTGTGTGTGTGTGTGTGTGTGTGTGTGTGTGCACGCGCACAGACACCTGAAGATGTCACTTGAGTTCATATACGAATAAAGATTATACATATGTAGACTGTATATGTATATATACATTCTGTGCAACAAATAAATCGATAAAGGCCTATACAGTTTCATTCATTTGGGTTTTGAAAAATTACAGTTAAAATGTTACGCTGTTATAACAAAGAACGAAACAAATAATTTTCTTTTGAGAATTCCATCAGTCATGAACGAGAGTGAGCCGTGAGGTAGACGTTTAACTGTTCATCAGCCTTTTTTTCCCAAGAGAGATACGTGGAATAAATCTACGGGTATCTCTTTCCAAAGCGAAGCATGACCAGGCCTCATCCCAAAAAACTTTTTGAAAAGTAGCAGCAATAATATTTATTAGAAAATAAATAAAGAATCTAGTTATATATCGTTGTAAATGCATTATTGTGGGTTCTTTAAACTTAATAGGATAAAGATTAGTTTATTATTGTTTGGTCATTTAGTGATGTGTGCAGATTACAACTCCAAAAGCCAACAGTCTAGCTTACAAAGTAAGGCACAGAAATTATAAAGAGACAGATTTATAAAAAAATAACCGGCACAAAAGTCATATTAATTATACATTTTCGAGTTTCATTGACAATTAAAGTTTCTTTAACGAATAGCTTAATCCATCTAGCGAACTATTTGCTAAGTAATTTTTTAAAATAAAATATATAATCAATTGCGACCATCTGACGTCATTGGAAAACTGTATAAGAGTCATTTACAAGGGGAAGCAATTTTTTGTCTTTTTAATAACTCTATTGATATCATACACAACTTGTAAAAATATTTCTGATTTTAAAAAAATCAGTGTACTAGCTACCTTGTAAGTTACTTGTTTCTAGGTCATCCAATGTATGCGTAGGTTTTTGGGTTCGTTGTATTTGATGTTTGACGCTTTGCATCCAATATATTGTAAAGTACTAATAGTAGTGTGTGTGTACGTGCGTGCGTGCGTGCATGCATATACATGTTTGTGCGTAGTGTGATTTCAGGTAAGATAGTTTACAAAATCTACAATTATTGCAGTCTTAACTTTATCGTATTAAACAGACTTTATAATTTTAATACTGAGTAACCTCTCATGGTTAAGAGTGCTGTTGAAAATATAAAATATTTCAGAGAGACAATGTATGATGTGTAAAAATTGTCGGCTTTGTAGAGTTTCGTAAAATCATGGAGAAGATCGAGGCAAACTTCAGTCCGGAGTTACAATTAACGTTACTCCAGTAGTTACAGTCAACGTTCCTCTAACATTTTTCCGTGTGCGCGGAACTGGCGATTGTATGAGCTTGCTACCAAAACGTGTGCGCAGAATTTTAAAACTAAAGTGCAGTATTTTACTGACCTGTGCAGCCGCGTAGCTTAGAGTGAACACAGTAAGATCTGACTGTTACATTCCAGCATTTGTTTAAAGACCCTGTCTCAGCATAAGATTTAAAGATTGCTAATTTTAATGTTACACCTATGCTGACGACAGACTGGTTGCCAGACTCACCCTTCAGTCTCTTCAAATTAATTCTCTCAGTTTAGATATTAATTGTAGTGACAGAGAATCTGTGTAATAGTGCATGAATCAGGCTTGTTATCTTAATAATGACTAATTATGCATACAAATCATTCGTTCTGACCCCGCCCCCCAGTCCAATTCTTGATTGAACTTCCTCTTGCTAATAATTAGTTTACTCCCATTATTTGGATAACAAAAACATAAAAATGTAATATTTAACAAAATAGTGAATCCATAAATCAATGCATACAATCACGAAGTTCATTCGGACTACCTATTCTGTCTTTGAATGTTTATATGGATAGTAACGCGAATTTCTGATCCCAGAGTTTGTCAGACGCCCACTTATCTGTATCATTAGTTGCTGGGAGGGTCCTTAGGCAACACACACATCAACAGTCCATCGTTGAATATTTTGGCCGACCTTGGACTTTGCACAACTCGTCTCGCATGAATAACGCTCTCGGCGTTAAGTTCTTAGCTCAATAGCCTTAGAACTCAGTATCAACTGAAATACCAAACTGAAACGCAAACTGGAATTCCAAACTGAATTAAAAAGGAAATTCCAATGGGAAAATCCAAAACCCGCTCTGAAACAAGAGTAATTATTTCCACGAGCGATGAACCTATACTTTGCTGATCCGTACATAGTGGCAACTCACAATAGGTGTTACAATTAGAATAAAATATATGTCACACACATTTAGGTTATGTTTATTACATTTAAACAAAATGTTTCAAACGTGCAAAACATTTTACAATTGACAAATTAATATTTACTTCAGTGAAGATAAAATAACATTCCACAATATCATTATACATCTCTATGAATTATTACAGTTATGGAACACATGTTAACTTGGTCACTCTGTACTCTGGCTACATGTTAGGAGACAAAATAGCAACAGATTCATATCAATCACAATAAAATACACTAGATCATGCTACAACATTCTTAATAAAATACAGTTGATAAGCATTACGAAATCGATGTTTACCTTGTCTGAATATTTGGCGGGTTTATCATCAATTCAAGGGAATAGATACAGTTTCTGTGAGTTTAGGCAAAATTTCATTATGAACAAATTCCTAAATCAAGTCTCACGCTATTTATGCATATCTATCAATCAGTGGCGGTAAAACTCCATCAGTCAAGATTATTGAATGTCGGATTGGACAACAACCTCCCTCCTTCAATCATTTGAGCATAATACGTAATCTGCTTATAGTGACTGACATCCCTTTTAACACGCACATGACCTTCTATTTGTCAGTAATCCACTACGGCACAAAGTGTAACAATTATGTCACCAGGCGATGATCGCCAGTGTAAAGAAATATACAGTACAAAAGATGAAAACATCAAAAAACTTAATAAATGATTGAAGAAAAAACTTTTGTTTGTAAGACAGGCATAATTTGCCCTTGACTCCATGACACTGATATTACTCCTATAGTTTCAGAGACCTGATGTTACTCCTACAGTTACAGTGAGAGCTGATGTTACTCCTATAGTTACAGTGAGAGCTGATGTTACACATGTAGTTAACAGTAACAAGTGACCTTACTCCTATAGTTACAGAGAGAGCTGATGTTACTCCTATGGTTACAGTGAGAGCTGATGTTACTCCTATGGTTACAGTGAGAACTGATGTTACACATGTAGTTAACAGTAACAAGTGACCTTGCTCCTATAGTTACAGTGAGAGTTGTTGTTACACCTGTAGTTAACAGTAACAAGTGACGTTGCTCTTTTAGTTACAGTGAGAGCTGACATTGCTTCTGTAGTTAATAGCAACAAGCAACGTTACTCCTATAGTTACAATGAGAACTGATGTTGATCTTGTAGTTAACAGTAACAAGTGACGTTACTCCTATAGTTACAGAGAGAGTTGTCGTTACTTCTAAAATTTATACCACGAGCTGACGTTACTCTATAGTTACAGTGAGAGTGACGTACTGCTACAGTTACAGTGAGTGGCGTACTCCTATAGTTACAGTGAGAGCTGTCTTTACTTCTAAAGTTACAGTGAGAACTGACGTCACTATATAGTTAGAGTGAGAGTTGACAATACTCTATAGATATAGTGAGAGTTGACATTACTCTATAGTTATAGTGAGAGCTGACGTTACTCCTATAGTTACAGTGAGAGATGACTTTGCTCTTTATTTCGTTTGTTTACAAACAAAGGCTGTATAACCGTTATGATTAAAATGTATATTTGTCAACCGATCTTGCCACGTAGTGGGCGAAATAGCAACGAGCAGATATCCAATGTACATCTGTAGCAATACTCACAGGGAAGTGAATGTAATGAATGTTTGAAAATCAGTTTGAAGAAGGCTTTCACAATAGCTAGTTCTGACGCAAGAAAGTAACCAAGAATAGCAAACGCACCCCTTGACCCATGCCAATAAAGAATTCAGTTGTGAGGAGTTAAAAATCCGCAGCAATCTTTATTATTGCACACAGCCTCGTCACACGAACAATTCGTCAGAGGCAACATACTTAATACCGCCCGTAATGCCACAGAAAGAACGGTTTGAAGTTTCCTTCATTTCACATACACTATCCGGTCTACGGACGGTTGCTACGACGACAACAAGGAATTATTTTTCACAACGATGCTGACAAATTGATTTACTGGACAAGAGAAAGTGTGTGTATCTAGTGAGTGTAGGGGTTGGGGCAAAAAAAGGAAAAAGAGGTGTAATGCTATTCTGCCTGAAATGATCAGTATCATACTGACAGTAATAATTATGTGATTGTTTTTATCAAGAGTGCGGCTGCAAGTGCATTATATGTTTGAACTCTTTCCAAAGTATTTGATTTCACAGTGCCTGACCCCAGAGAGGTAAACTCCACAGTGGTTAGCTGGAAGTGCTTGACTCCTGAGTACTTAATTCCAGAGGGACAGACTCCTCAGTACCTAGGTCCAGAGTAGCAGACTCCTCAGTACCTAGGTCCAGAGTAGCAGACTCTTCAGTATCTGATCAGTTAGTGGTAGACTCCTCAGTACATGACTTCTGAATGGTAGACTCCTCACTACCTGACCCCTGAGTGTAGACTTCTCAACTTTTCAAACTGACTCCAGGGTGGAAGACACCTCTTCACTTTACAGTCTTAACACAATAAACTAGACACATGCATCACAACTACACTTAAGGAATTCACTCAATATTCATTTCACAACAAGTCTGAATGATGATTAGTAATTTCATTACAGGTTGGATTCTTGACAGGATAGTTAAAAGTTTTACTGAAAATAAAAATAAGTATGCAATATTACGCAATTTATACGTTGTCAAACTTTACGTACAAGCGGAGATTATCATTTTAAATATACTGTAAAATATGTATACAGATACAATAAACATACACAATACAAAATCAATTGATGCAAATTATACGTGAGAACATGTTAACTGAAATTTAATTACGATGGCCTAGCATAAATATTTCAGTTTAGTGAAACTTCCTACTGAAGTCGAGTTTGTAGAAGCGGAACAATAGTCTTCCACTGAAAAGTGTGAGATATTGACTGATAAAAACAATAATCTTCCACTGAAAAGTGTGAGATATTGACTGATCACCATTCACCAACACGATCCAGTCACAGCCGCTAACTCTATTATTCGACCATTGCATACAGTTTAATCTACCCCCTCCCTCCAAGCCCGAAGTATAAGTTAGAAAAAATAATAAAGAACCAATAAAAATCTTATATGTGAATAAAAGCCAACCAATCAGTACATGTACTATACAAAGAAAAACAAACAAATGCCAAATTTGAACATACCTCACTCAGCCTACAGAATGAAAAATAAACGAAAGTCCAGTCCTTGCAGAGGAATATATTTGAAATATATGAAAATAAATTATTTTAAGTCAAGCAAAGGGCCTTCACTCTTCACATAAATCTACGAACAAACAAGAGTGATTCGACGAATTTGGTTCTCTTCAAGTCTACATAGATTTCCAGCTTCTTTTTGGACATGGCTAATGGGGACCTTTCATCGCTCTGGCAGACCTTAAATAACCCCAAGCATTCCACACGATCGGTGTGAAATGGGCGAAGACATGCAGGGGATTTTTTAGAACCAAGCTCACCAGAATTCTGTATTTCGTTTGTTTCGCTTTTCGCTCTGTTTTTTTGTCCGGTTCAGCAAATTTGGAAACAAATCTGTCTCTGTTCGGATGCTGAGTGTTGCGTACAAGAGAAAAGGTGTTTTTCTAACGAGCGTGATTGACGTTCCGTGAGATCAAAGGAGACCGAACACATGAACACTCCTTGGCCATATTGTTAACGTAATCGACTTAGGATTTAGGAGAAGATAACCAGGGTAGCTTGTTCGTACATTATGGGGTTGGTGGTACACGTATCGCCGTTAGAGCACACAGACATGCACGCAGATTTACAAAACACATACAAACACAAGCACACTAGTATGCAGACGTGCCACGCGAGAAAATTATCGTAATGACACTGACTTTCAGGTCACGTTGTTCGACATCTTTAGATCAGCAACTTAATACTTTGTTTCTAGTTGTACACACCCATCTTTAGATTTTCTATGTATGACTATGAAAATTTGGGGTAAAAAATGATGACGTAAAATCCTACTGATATGTTGGAAATTCTCAAGAAAACGTAACTGGATAAATTAGAGACTTGATGAATTGAGAGTTATACATATCCTTCCCACATTTCATTCACTCTCATAATCATGTCTCTCTCTCTCTCTCTCTCTCTCTCTCTCTCTCTCTCTCTCTCTCTCTCTCTCTCTCTCTCTGTCTGTCTTATTTTTCTCTTATATATATATAAGTGTATGTATTTGTGTATGGCGCATTTTGATGTTTTTTGAAAAAAGCATTGGGAATAAAATTGAAACATATGTAGGAGTTTCTTGTTATCTTAAACCCATTGTCTATGAAATAGCATACACTACACTCACTACACTTAAGCAAACATTTTTAATTTGCAATATAAAGTCCACCTAAAACTCTTTGCATCGCACATAAACTATATAATACAGGATCGAGTCGAAATAATAATATGTTGTATCAAGTTTCAATAAACCACCAAGTTACTCAATGGTATTCAACCAGCTTTATTTATGTCATTCAAAATGTAACAGATTTGAAGGTTTTCAAACAGCATGATATTTTTTTCTTTTTTTAAAATCAAGATTTAATTAGATACTTAATTAAATACAAGTGCTGAACATTTTAAACTGTAGTATTATGTGTTACGTACACATTTTACTCTGTACTATTATGTGTTACGTACACATTTTAAACTGTACTATTATGTGTTACGTACACATTTTAAACTGTACTATTATGTATTACATACATATTTTGAAACTGTACTATTATGCATTACGTACACATTTTAAACTGTACTAGTGTGTGTTACGTACGCATTTTAAACTGTACTAGTGTGTGTTACGTACACATTTTAAACTGTACTATTACGTGTTACGTACACATTTGCTAAGTCAATCTTCTCGTACATTTGCATCACGCACGACATCTCATTTCTTGATGCTGTCTATTCTCTCCCTTTGAATGACTAAGCAAACCTCACGGCAATTCCCAAACATGCCATGTATACTGCTGCTGACCACATGGAAATGTACGACTCCCAAATTAGAGAATGTATATCTTGGCATTATTATCAGGACTAATTTGAATTTTAATTAATTAGGGAATGCCTTATATTTTCCTTTTCAGTTTTTCATCCTTTCAAAGGAAAGTTTCTGGAAAGACAATGGGGAAAGAAAGAGAGAAAAAGTAATGGTTTGACTGAACGTCTTATCTGATGGGATTTAAGCGGATGAATTCCAGCCTACTGCGACTGTACTCAGACAAGTATGATCCGTATTGATTTTGTCATTTGCACTAAATCTATTGTCGGCGAGTGCACGCACATTTGGGACGAAATCTTCTTAAACTATATGTGCAATTTTGTGCTCAGAACACGTTTCAGATACAGAAAAACAAATTAACGATTGAACTATGTTTTTGCACAACCGTTTCCTTCCGCTCATAGCAATTTGTCAGCCTTATAACGTCTGCGTTTTGTGAGCTATTCACCTATAATCAATCTATTTATTTGTCAGTCTTATGTCCTCAGCAATTTGTCAGCTAATCATCCTAATTACTTGTCAATTCAATAAAGTAAACTATTGGCTGTTTGACTGACTTTTACTTTTATCATTTATGATGAACATATTTATCTGTCAAGCTGATGAATTCTGAAATTTTCATCATCTTTCTGATTTGTCGAATTGTGGTAAACCACATCAGTTTGATGAAACTTCATATTCAGTCCAGTTGAACCTAGTCATTTGTCATTGACGAAACCAGAAATTTGACAATTTCATCGACTTTTCCATTTTGTCAATTATGATGAACTTAAGTCATCTGTCATCTGATTAAACGTTATATTCCACCTAGTTAAATCTATCCATCTGCCAGTGTGAAGACTTTGGGAATGTCGTCACACTTTTTATTCAGTCATTCTATGAAACTTTCCATGAAACTTTCCATTGTTTCATTTTAATGAAATTGTATGGACCAATTTCTGTTGAAACTGATCTCTAACAATCAGGTGAATTTTCCATTCTGTTAGGCCGATGAAACATTGTTTTCTGGTAATTTGCGAGTCTGATGGAATTTCACTTGAGCCAGTTTAATAAAGAATTATGAACTCTTTCTAGCAATCTGACGACACATTAATATTCTGACCTCTATCAAATATTGCAGTGGTGCAATCTATGTTATATGATGGGGAATTTTCCCATATATTTTCATGACGTGTAATTTAAATTGAACACTATTTGTAATTTGAATGACGTGTACATTGCATCATGCTTGGTTGGGAAGTGAGGTCCTGAACGAATGAGTTGTGCATGGTGGCAGATTTAGTGACCAGTGTTTGATGTTTGCGCCAATTAAGTGAGCAAGTGTTTGTTGTTTAAATGGCCAATAAACGTAGCAAGTGTTTGTTGTTTAAATGGCCAATTAACGTAGCAAGGGATTAATGTACGTATATGTGTGTGTTTTGGATATACAATGGGAAGCGTTGTTACTGGATTGGCAGAGGTTGTTACGAAAGTCATAATAGTATTAGCTCTAAGTAACTGGCCAGATCGAATATATGTCTAGCAGACTCAGGTACTCTTTTTTTAATCATCTCTTGGGGTAAGCATTTGAAACTGGATCCCTTGTGTTTCAGGGTTTGGAGAATTTTGTTTCTGATTCTGGTTTTGGTTTTTTTTGTTTTTGTTTGTTTGTTTTTATCATGAGATTTGGAATCTGTTCCTGATGTGATGTCATGTCTTATTGAGAATCTACCAGCGTGTGTAGGCTACGTCACTCCAGCCCATGGAGATAAGTTGTGATGAACATGACTACAGTGTGGCTTGAACTTGCTCTATGTGGCATTATGATGAAATATGTTACTTCTTTTTCTAAATCTTGTTAACCTTTCTTTTATTAAAATTCTTGTTATTATTTTAACCTTGCGTATTTGTTAGTAATTTCTATCGTTTGTTTTCATAGTCTGAAGTGATAATCTAATGATTATGTCTTGTTCTCTGTTCGTCTATTCATAATTTTCATACATCTATTCGTTAACATCAATTCTCAGCTACAACTGAGTGGGATCCGTGTCTGATCAAAATTCATGCAATTTGTCGCACCTACCTATTTTTAACTTTGTCAGTTTACCAAATTGTATACTGTGCCACTCTGATATACACTGTACACTTTACCAAATTAAACTGTGCCACTCTGATATACACTGTACACTTTACCAAATTATACTGTGCCACTCTGATATACACTGTACACTTTACCAAATTATACTGTGCCACTCTGATATACACTGTACACTTTAACATACTCTGATATACACTGTACACTTTAACAATACCATCATTGTAGTTTAGTGATTACGTTTCGCTGAAAATTCCCTATAATTTGCCTGCTCGCTATAACTGTAATTTGAACTTTTCTATATTAACTCTGAGAAATAAAGTCTTCCCACCCATCCCCTTTCCTGGCATTGAGTTGCAAGTGGCACGAGTTCTGCCACATAGAAATGCGTTTTCAAGACATGACACTTAATACACCGCATGTCTAAATCTTGTCAAAAGGAAACGTTCCGCGGCTTGAAGAACCATTTCCTCGCCGTTTATAATTCCACTGAGCATTTAAGAAAATTATTCCTCGAAATCTGTTCTTTACGTAAGTGGAACTCAGCCTTCGTCGGATTTCTTCTTTATGCAAATGAGAGACTGTTCCGTGGTGCACTCGGGTCTTCATGGAATCCCTTTGGCACGAATGATTAAATGTCTCTAACGAGTTTTCATTTTCTGATGAGGCTTTTTTTTCAAGGTGTTTCTGCCTTCTAAACATTTTCCTAATTCACATTTTGCAGAAGTGATTTTTGGAAAAAAAATATTTACAAACATTGAGTTCTCCTGGAATCAGTGGTCACAACGAATAAGTTCAGTATGAACTAGGTTCTTCTTTCATATCGCACAAATCCTACTTATATTATTTCTTTCTAAGAGCAAAATTTTCTCAGAGTTGAACTTTGACGTGCACACTTAACGCATGTTTGTTGTCAAAATCTTCAATGGCAAGGTTGTCTCCCTTGAGCCCTTTATTTGACTTTTTCTCGCTTCTTAACTCACCGTCTCTGCATTAATGACTTTTAAGGAAGAGATATTTTAATCGAGACATGCACACGCAAGCATAATATACATAAACTTAAAATATGCAATTACTTTTGTTGTATTTACTGATGGATATGTGTAGATAGGTATATGCACATGCGAATAGGTACGAGTTGTATGTGTATAATGAGTTTGTTCGCGTGTATGCTTGTGTGTGCACTTGTATCTGTATGTAAGTGTACACGGGTGTCCCTAATTTATTTTGATAACCCACCACCTGTAGCAGTCTAAACGCACTAGTAACTAGTGAGCGTAGACTGCTACAATTGACGGGTTATCAAATACATACTAGTGACTAGTATGAGACAAGACAAGCGTGTGACGTCCACTGTCACACTTGTATTCTTGAGATCAAAGAAGCCCATAGAACTGGGAATCCATACACACTACTGCTCGATTTCTGCTCTCACTTATTCATTTCACTTTTGCATTTCTTTCAGTTTGGATTTTGGGGGCTTTTGGTCAATGTATTTCATCCCCTCTCGGCCATTCGCTGCAATCCGCGTACTGGGGCTGCATTGTCACTGATTAATTTTCGCATGGCATGCTAGTTATAAAAGAGGCATAAATTTCGCATGGAATGCTAGTTATAAAAATATAATTTTTGCGTGGCATGCTAGTTATAAAAAAATATCATAATTTTTGCGTGGCATGCTAGTTATAAAAATATCATAATTTTTGCGTGGCATGCTAGTTATAAAAAATATCATAATTTTTGCGTGGCATGCTAGTTATAAAAAATATCATAATTTTTGCGTGGCATGATTGTTAATAAAAGAAGAAAAAAAGTGATGTGCATGTTACTGCTATCCTTGCAGTACATTTTTGGTTTTATTTTTGCTTTTAAATTGTGTGCGTATAGTCTTCTACTTAATAAGCCCATATGTTTTGTTTGAATAACTCGAGTAATAAGAGAGAAAAATAGTTAGTATATGATAATCATTAAACAGGGGAAATTTTCAAAGTTCCATGTGTGTCTGAATGTGTGTAAAAGAATGGGAAATAGAGAAGTATGACATACAGTTCTATAGCTACCATCTACATTGACACAGACACTCACACACACACAATCATACACCGTGTGCCTTAAACAACGACACTCGTTCACCAGGGCAGATTATAGTGTATATGTTGAGTATGTATGTGAGTGAGTGAATGATGAATGAATGTGAGAGAGAATAAACCAACCCACGTACAAATACATACACCCTCCACAACATCTTCTTTATTTGACACCCCTGGCAAAGACAGGGTAAATAAAATAGATAAAATAGTGTGTGTGTGTGTGTGTGTGTGTGTGTGTGTGTGTGTGTGTGTGTGTGTGAGTGTGTGTGAGTGTGTGTATGTGTGTGAGTGTGTGTGTGTGTGTGTGTGTGTGTGTGTGTGTGTGTGTGTGTGTGCTACATTATTACATTTTCGGAACAAAGAGAACCATGGCCTACATGGCTTACTTCGCTAGGATTACGCAATCACTGGAAAACAAGATTTTTGTATTGTTTACTTCGCTAGGACTACGCAATCACTGGAAAACAAGATTTTTGTATTGTTTACTTCGTTAGGACTACGTAATCTCTGGAAGACAAGATGTTTGTATGGTTTAATTCGTTAGGACTACGCAATCTCTGGAAGACAACATTTTTGTATGGTTTACTTCGATAGGACTACGCAATCACTGGAAGACAAGTCTTTGCTCTTCTGTATCAGTAAATGTTGGACCACCGAGGGACTCTGTGAAGTGACCAAACAGCTCATCATCACATGGTGATAAATCTGGGGAATAAGAGAGAGCATCTGGCACTTCCATTCCATATTTGCCAGAATTCAAGTAGCAAAATTGGTTGCATGGTCTCCAAATGGTTGTGTACAGGGCCAATCGCTTATGTAGCCCCCACATACCCCTCCTCTAAAAATAGACTACACTTAGACCTATCTTCTAAAAAGGTTGACCCATATCCCCAGATTGGAACATACCTGAATGTTCCAGACAACTCACGAAACTAACCAATCAAAATGCAGCTCAGACACGTGAAAGAATGTACCAAAATCTCACCTGTAAATCATTAGTTTAATGCAACTGACCATTGAGGCAACACTTATTTTGCCTCCCAGTGTTAATGAAGTATAAGGATACTACTAACCTTATCGCCAGTTATTAAAACAGCAGGAAATCATCCCCTATATTTAATACTAACAAAGATCGGCACTTTGTCTGAGACTCTTTCGAAATGTATCCTGGAGAATCACTTTGTCTTGGATGTTGGTTTGATGAGCACTGAGCTGCAGGCAACACCAGAACAGAGTGACCCATGGGCGAAAGACCAGTTTAACGGACCAAATGCATGTCTGCTACAGACATTCACTGAGACCATATACTACATGTCAGGCAATCTAAAGCTAGGTATTTATAAAATCACAACTACACAGCTTCAATCAAGTTGTAGACGCACTCTACCGAAGTACTCTAGAGTTCACTCAGAAACATTCAGTTTATCATTTATAGTTTGCTCATATGAACGAACCAAATAACTACTACGGTGCCATAGGATTCAGAAAGACATTCTCTTATTGTAACTGTTGAGCTATTCCCTATGTCTAACCATGTTGTCTTACGTTATTTCTTGTTGAATACAATTATTGATTTTTGAAGAAAGTACCCCAAACAAATTATCACTGAACGGCAAAAGTGCCTGACATGGCGCTGCCGACGCGCGTTTTTTTTGCCTGACAGGGAACAGGTTCAAATATCTACGTTTTGTTTACCACCCATTGCAAATCTAAGATTAACTCTCTTTCTCCACTGGAATAAGTAAATCTAAGATTAACTCTCTTTCTCCACTGGAATAAGTAAATATATTCAAGCTCGTCCTTGCTTTTAAATAAAACAATCAAGCCTGTTCTCCACAAATCTGTCGAGTTACATAATTTGATTGTGCCAATCTTGTCTAAATCAGTCTTGAACTCACCTGTGGCTAATTCCTTCCTTGCTGCTTAATGCACATGCATAGCAAAAGCACGGCAGCAGGGATTCTTTTAATAAGTTATATGAATAATATTTATATTTTTTATTTGAAATAATTAGCATATGTACACAATACAGGTTCAAGAAATAGATTCAACTGTAATCAAGAGAACTGTCTAGTAGTGGTAAGACTGGATATTAGAAAACCAAGAGAGAAATATATGGCATATGACCCGAAAGACAGGGTGACGTAATGAAATGACGTAAGGCTGTTGAAAAGTACGTATTCATATTATGTACACTCGAAAGGTCTAAATTAAGGACACGGCTCTGGATCTGGATTTATTGGTATCTAGTTGCAGTTTCCAATGGTGATGCAATAGACCTCCAATCACTTTTAAATCACTAACACAAAGATCGATGTACAATAATTAACCAAAGACTGAGCGCAATATTGAACTTGGATGAATTCCAACATGGATTTCAAGCAAAGCGAGAAACACTTTTATTTGAATCCAGTCAGCTCCTACTGAAAACATGCAGACAGTTATTCTTTGTTTCAGTCTTACTCATCTAACGTCCTGCAATTCAGATTTACATTTCTTAAAATAAAACATTTATCTTTATTAAATTATTTCGTAAGCTGGTTTGAGCCAGGACACGCACTTCATTGACAGGCTTCAAAATTTTCTCAACTGACCATTGGTCAAACTCAAATTTCAATGGCACTATAACTACATTACACTCTTTTCTTCTTCTATTTAAATGGGGACGCTTCTGGCTTACGTCAGGGTATGTCGGGATCGGGTGGGGTGCTCTGGGATGGATGGGGTAGAATTAGAGACTAAATATACATTACACCTGGTAAAGGGTTTATTTGATATTTGTTGTTGATGGATTTATAAATTTGGTTGAGGTGAAAATTTTATATACTTTTCTTGTACTTTACTGAGATCGACCTAGTTTCGACGTAGTTTTCTTAGATCGACCTCATTTCGTAATCTTCTTTCTCAAGAAAAATCAGATATTTATAGCGACAATCGTTTGCAGTGCAGCACTACCGCATGTTGGCAGACGCTCGCTAAAAAGAACCTACGCTTGCCATACTTCCTAAAACGTTTCGTTTTACTCAGACTGCAGACAGAATAAATATAGCCTGCAGGAATACTTCTTAAAACGTTTCGTTTTACTCAGACTGCAGACAGAATAAATATACCTTGCAGGAATACTTACGAAAACGTGATAAAGTTTAATCAAATTGGAAGCTTAATTTTAAAAGCTACAGTCCTCAAACACACTTGAGCGTACAGACAAAAGGATGAACCTTTAAATTTTATCCCTCTCCCCTTTCCCATTATTCTTTTCATGACAGCGATAATTAAGGTTCTGTCGTGCTGCTCTAGGGCAGATATATGCAAGACTGACAACATTTGGAAATGCCAGACCAATTCGTAAAAATGCCTTGCCTCCAGCTGTATGGAGTGAAACAGTCACCTCGGCGTTTATGAATATTCATGGCTTCAGGCACGTGACCATCGCGGTGACGGCACTTGACTGAAAGCAAACATGTTTTACTCGCAGATGAAGTCCCATAGCTGCGAGATGCTGCAGACACTAAGTATAAATGAAGGGCGGCTTTACACGGGTCTGCCAGCCTCGTTGCGTCATACATGGATTGTTTCGAATGGCATGACGTCAACTGGATTCGAGATGATGCAAAATGTCCTTCCATTTATCTTCCTGGATTATCCAAACTCTTAGATATATGGATAGATGGACAGATTGTTGGATGGGTTATTGGATAGATAGATAGATAGATATATAAATAGATAGATAGATAGATAGATAGATAGATAGATAGATAGATAGATAGATAGATAGATAGATAGATAGATAGGTGTGTCTGTGTAACCACGGATTCATAAAGTGCACGTCAACCCCTTAAATTGAACAGTACTTATTTAATTGGTTCTGCCCTGTGATGAGAGGTAAGATTTATGTCGGTTGTAATGGTATTGTTGGGATTTCTGGGGATGGCATTACTGTTATCGATATTGTTTGTTGTGGTGTTCCTGCTGGTAGCGATTATTGTGATGAGCTATTTTTTGCAGTATGATTAGTGTTTGTTGTTTAATAAATGTATTCTTGTTAGTGAAGTGTTGTTTGTTGTTTAGTGATTGTTTTTGTGGCGGAGTAAATTTGCCTATCTCTATTTCTAGACTAAATTGTTAAATTTTCGAAGTGACCCGACCTTGGGCACTCATTGTGATGGAATTTTTGTAAGTGTCTGAGTTGGAGTAAATAAATCGAGTTGAGAATATGCTAGAAATTGCTGATGCATCCAAACCAGTTCCAACTGGATGAGTATTTTTTATTAATGTACATATTTCAGATCAACTGTAAGTACATATTTCAGATCAACTGTAAGTACATATTTCAGATCAATTTCCTGTGCAGGAGAGTAGGAAGAAAGAGAGCGGGAAGGGGAGAGAAAACGACACACAGAGAGAAATGTTGCTTGAATGAAATCAACTATGATAATACTATTCTGTAAGAACAGGCATTTAATGTCTTTTTTAAAAAGTTCACAGTAACATTATTGTTTAAGGTCAGGCATTTTATACTGAAAAAATGCATATTAAGATTTTCTTTGACAATACGCATTTAAGGCTGAAAAATGCCCATTAATACTATTGCTTAAGAATACGTACTTTATACTGGAATAATTCACATTAATACCATTGTTTAAGAATATGATTTTATGCTTGGAAAAATACACATTAACACTAATTTTAAGACACTTATAATTAAGCATAAAAAATACTAAGACCACTTTCCTTTTGATTACTAAAACGAAACCATTTTTATATTAGATGGATCAAAATTATTATAGTGAAAATGTGAAAATATTTGCGTTGGATGAAGAAATTGTTATCATAATTAATTTTTAATAAATGATTTTATTCTGAAGTTTCACCTAATGCTTGATAGGGTTTAATACACGCTACACTTGAGTCTTGAAACTTTTCTTTAAACAAAAGTAATTTCTAATTAAGTTACATATGCTGATGTAGTATTTGTTTTAATGCTAAGATGTCATATTTAATATCTTCTCCGCTCGATCTGCCATTTTGAATTATTATTTTCTAACAAGAACTTTAGCAACATGAAGCGTCTTTGACGTAGACATTCGATTTACCAATAAATGACGTCATCCCGTTTCAGCCCATGCCAATGTCGACAAATAATATAATCCAATGATAAATTATCTCCGTAATAATCGAATCAAACAAAGTGAAACAGACATCGCCGCATATAATTTAGGAAATTACGTGAAGTTACGCGCAAGATACAGTGTATATGTTAGCTTGCATTTAGCTTTTAGTTTGTTTGCATTGTGTCGCTTGAAATTCATAATCGGTGCCTGTAATTCCTCTGGGTCGCAAAACTACATTAAGTGACGAATCATCGCGCAACCACTTGATTACTTATTCATCATATTTCTGCTGAGGAGGACGTAGACCACGATTGTTTCGATTAATGCTGAGAATAAATTAGGGTGCGATACTTCTCTGATTAATCATCGGAATGACGTAGTCTGCGATACTTCTTTTATTAATCATCGAAATGACGTAGTCTACGATACTTCTCTGATTAATCATCGCAATGACGTAGTCTACGATACTTCTCTGATTAATCATCGGAACGACGTAGTCTACGATATTTCTGTGATTAATCATCAGAATGACGTAGTCTACGATGCTGCTTTCATTAATCATCAGAAAAACGTAGTAATCATCAGAATGACGTAGTGTACGATAGTGCTTTCATTAATCATCAGATTGACGATGCTGCTTTCATTAATCATCAAAATGACGTAGTCTATGACACTGCTTTGATTACTGCTCGGGATGAGGTATTCTACGAAAGTGCTTTGATTAATGCTTAAGGCTCTTTACCAATCACTTGCCACTGGCGAGCTGTGACAGTTACGACGATCGAGGGTCTGGAGAAAAGGACAGGATTATCGATACCGACGTGTGAAGATTGTAATTGCTTCTTCGTGTTGTCACGGTTACTCTATTCGTTCCAGGCAGTACTGCTTACTCTAAGGGATGTTTTTAAGGGACGTTTTATTCGTTTTCACAATCTCGAGTCATAACGATGCCAAATGGAGTACTTGACGAATAATGTTATGTTTATTTGTAGTTCGATTGTTTAATAAACAATAAAGATATCAGACAGAATGATAAATAAAATCATGACAGAACAATCGAACACGGATAGATAGATATATAGATAGATATGTAGACAGGTAGATAGATAGATAGATATATATATAGATAGATAGATAGATAGATAGGTAGGTAGGTAGGTAGATAGATAGATAGGTAGACAGGTAGATAGATAGATAGATAGATAGGTAGGTAGGTAGGTAGGTAGATAGATAGATAGATAGACAGACAGACAGATAGATATGTAGATAGGTAGATAGATAGATAGATAGACAGACAGATAGATAGATAGATAGATAGATAGATAGATATGTAGACAGGTAGATAGATAGATAGATAGATATATAGATAGATAGATAGATAGGTAGGTAGGTAGGTAGATAGATAGATAGATAGACAGACAGACAGATAGATATGTAGATAGGTAGATAGATAGATAGATAGACAGACAGAAAGATAGATAGATAGATAGATAGATAGATAGATAGATAGATAGATAGATAGATAGATAGATAGATAGATAGCTCACTATC
This sequence comes from Sinotaia quadrata, assembly GCA_028829895.1. NCBI lineage: Eukaryota > Metazoa > Mollusca > Gastropoda > Architaenioglossa > Viviparidae > Sinotaia > Sinotaia quadrata. The sequence continues at coordinate 88,916,674 of CM054178.1, forward strand.
TATCACACTTACTCGGGTTCTTAATTTATAGTTGTAACAATGCAACATTACTAAATGAAAGATATTTTTCAACCAAAAGGAAAATATAGAGATGTGGTGACAGAAAATCAGAGAGCAAAATAGACACTGATATGAAGAGTTAGATAAATAAATAAATAAGGAAGGAAATGTGAGGAAGATAAAGTTAAAGAGAGAGAAAAGAAATGGAAAAGAGAGAGAGGTGCTCTTGTGGTTATCTTTCATCGGTAGTTTTCTTTTTTAAAAATCCGAACTTAAAAGCCCGATAACAAATCATAATTATCTGTGTAAATATCCATCCATTCATTTACTTATCATTACATCGAGTCATCAGTATATCCATCCATTCATGCTTTGATCTATTTTCTTGCCGAATAAATCCATTTAATTAAAAATTATAAAATAAAATTGGACATTTGCTTTATCACGTAAATTAACATTGCATATCACATTGCCATCGGGGTGAAGCTCGGCATTTGCCTTATCACGTAAATTAACATTTCATATCACATTGCCATCGGGGTGAAACTCGACAATTGCAAACTTGGGTGTGGATATACGGGTTGAACAAACTCGAACGACCCAGTTGGTATAACGGGACACGAACCTAGAGAAAAACATGAACGCGGTCACAGCATCCTTCCATTCTTCCATCCATCTGGGAACGAATATACGACTATCTTATGCCGCCTTTAAAGACGCCTTCTTCATACCAAGATTTGGAATTGTCTGATTTCAGATGGTACCGAGTCTTTAAATCTTTATTTATTTTTATATAGGTTCACTACACCCTCAAGTAATTTCTCGAGTCAATCTCTATTCTTCCCACATGAAAGTCCACTTAGATCTTTGATCTGGTTGGAATTAACAGCACTTACTGACACTGATCTTCATTCAGTCTTTCCTCACTACTAAACTCTTTGTTCTCGATAAGTTAACCATGCTTTTCAAACTCAACACTTAAAAGGTTAAAGTTGCACCGAAAGTATCGTCTTACCACTTACAGACACACATACACACACACACACATATATATATGAGAGAGAGAGAGAGAGAGAGAGAGAGAGAGAGAGAGAGAGAGAGAGAGAGAGAGAGAGAGAGAGAGAGAGAGAGAGAGAGAGATCTATTTCTTTTTAGAAAAAAATAGAAATCACCTATGCTTCAGGCGAATTACTCTTTAAGAAAAATATACTGGGTGAAAAATTAACGAATGATAAATCGTATTTTTTCATTCATTCCGTTCATTTTCCTGTCTGGTCATCCATTTAATGAAAGTATGATTTAATAATTTAGAACAATAGATATAATAATATTAATATTTTATCATAAATTATATGCATAATCGAAATTGGAAGAACTAGTGAAACAAGTTTTGTTTAAAATATTCTTGTAGCTCATAAATGATGAACTTTATATGTCAGACGTAGAGAACAATTTTACTAAGACTTGTTATGGTAGTGACAAACTAAATCATCATTTATAGTTATTAGAGGCAAATAATTACGCACAGCCTTTATTACTAATAGTGGCAAATTACGCACAGCCTTTATTATTAATAGTGGCAAATTAAATACAGCCTTTATTATGCATATCGGTTGTTTGCATGTAAACTTTACCACATACAAAAGAGCGTCTAGTTTTTCGTAGATCGGTATAGCCTTTAGCTTTATTTATTAAATAGGATACAATGTCCTGGAAAATGCGCAGAATGGGGTTGAAATATTCAGTCTTTTTTTTTCTCTCCCCAGTAAGCATACGGTACAGCTGCGCAGCCAGTCCTCGCAATGTTACTTCTATTGATTCAGCAGATATCAAAGAGGCACTCCGATAAAGGGAAACATGGGGTACAATTGTGGTAAGTTTGGAAGGAACGTTTCTCTCCCTTTCATACTGACGATATTGTGACTGTTGTCGATAACTGCGGTAGGATTATTAAAACCATTTCGAAGAATGGGAGAATTTTGTCACGGGAATTTGGTCTGGTGGTTAATAATGAAAACAAAACAAAACTGGTGGTGTTTAGAAAGGAGGTGATGGGCTTATTTATTGCGGACAGATAGCATTATGCAGGAAACAATTAAAAAACAGTTGCTAAGTACAAGTTTCAGGGGTATATTAACAAATCTTTCTTAAATGCAGCAGCATAGTATGTGATAGAAGGTTAGGTAAAGTTGCAAGCTTTATTAGAGCTATGTAAGGACTAAGACCGATTACATCTTTAGCCCTTAAAAATATAATGTATTGTTCATTTTCGTTTGATCTCGTCGTTGTGATACTTTAAATTTAACGTAACCACATACCTGTTTGTTGTTAGTTAACGTATTTAACGTAACCACATACCTGTTTGTTGTTAGTTAACGTTTTTAACGTAACCACATATCTGTTTGTTGTTAGTTAACGTATTTAACGTAACCACATATCTGCTTGTTGTTAGTTAACGTAACCACATACTTGTTTGTTGTTAGTTAACGTATTTAACGTAACCACATACCTGCTTGTTGTTAGTTAACGTGTTTAACGTAACACATACCTTCTTGTTGTTAGTTAACGTATTTAACGTAACCACATACCTTCTTGTTGTTAATTAACGTATTTAACGTAACCACATATCTGCTTGTTGTTAGTTAACGTATTTAACGTAACCACATACCTGCTTGTTGTTAGTTAACGTATTTAACGTAACCATATACCTGCTTATATACATACATGCAAATGCATATACACGTATCAATACATACGGACAGACGCACAAATACATACAAATAATCCGAAAAACATACAAAGACATACATACAAACATATATACAAACAGACTCATTATAAACCACAATTCTAAGAAGAGCTTCTTCAGTAAGGAATGAAAAATAGAGAATATATTGTATGGATAAAACACAGATATGGCAGATGTATACAAAAAATACCTGCCCCCAACCCCTAATGAATAAATGGCGATATATTTATAACGAACAACTTATACACATAAACAAAGATACTGTAGTGCTCGAGAGTGGCAGTCGATGACTGTCTATTGATAGGAATCATTACTGTAATCAGAAATATCGTTATCCTTTCCTGCTTCTTGAGTCCATACAAACATAGTCACCGCCCACCCTTATGAATGCATGTTTAGTAGGAATCGAAAGAACAGTCGGCACAACAAAATGCATTGGAATCCACAACCACCTGTTGACGCCAGTAAGACCACCACATCCACCACTACTGAACTCCGTGGACTTCGTTCGGACAACAGAAAATGAATCAGTCTCACCTTTACACTTAACATTTATTCCGTTTCACAGGTGGCTGAGTTCCTGTGGTGTTGTGCAGAATGCAAACGACGCGAGAGTATTAAGCTCCTATGTCAACCGAGTGTCTTACTAAACGCAGTACCAAGAAAAGCCAGCTAGAGGAGGCATATATGATTCGCCCCCACACCATTAGCTTCATGGGATTTTTGTCCTTAATAATCCTAACTGGTATTCCACAAATCATCGATTTCCTTTTCTTTGTTTCTCCTTCTAAAGCTCCTCTTACTGCTACTCTAATTCTAAAAGTAGTCCTAAGTAAAAGTAGTCCTAAATAAAAGTAGTCCTAAATAAAAGTAGTCCTAAATAAAAGTAGTCCTAAATAAAAGTAGTCCTAAATAAAAGTAGTCCTAAATAAAAGTAGTCCTAAATAAAAGTAGTCCTAAATAAAAGTAGTCCTAAATAAAAGTAGTCTTAAGTAAAAGTAGTCCTAAATAAAAGTAGTCCTAAATAAAAGTAGTCTTAAGTAAAAGTAGTCCTAAATAAAAGTAGTCCTAAATAAAAGTAGTCTTAAGTAAAAGTAGTCCTAAATAAAAGTAGTCCTAAATAAAAGTACAGAACAACGAAGTTAATGCTTCCAATACTGACCAAACTAGCCGTGCCTGCGGAAAGTGGAAAGCGTTTCAGGGGTAACAAACAACTCACATAAATTATATAACCCTAATTGAAGAAATTTCAGGGCTAACAAACAACTCACATACATTATATAACCCTAATTGAAGAAATTTCAGGGGTAACAAACAACTCACATAAATTATATAACCCTAATTGAAGAAATTTCAGGGCTAACAAACAACTCACATACATTATATAACCCTAATTGAAGAAATTTCGAAATAGCAAAGAACTATCGGCAGCGGAATATAGTGCATAATGTGGTGACACATTTACACCCTAATACAATAGCACGAAACATATTCTGTGGGCTATAATAAAGATAATAGAAAATGCAAGAAAATGATGCTACAATCAAAGCATACTATTATCAGTCCTCAGAACCACCGTGGAAGAAAAGGAAATAAAGGAAACTAGCTTGCACTAGAAAGGAACTCGGCCTGGTAAGAGATGCATTGCATAATAATGGACAACTAATGCCGGCAATAACACACTCCATCATAGAAACATCAAATGGCAATAGAAGATGCAAGAGATGCTAATGTGACTATGTTGAAATTAAAGAGCTATAATTCATCATGTCGTTAATTCCATCAAAGCAGACGATTCCAAACTGGATTCAAAACGATTGCTAAGAATTGAATGAGAAAAGTAAAATAGAACAATAAACCCATAACATGAACCACACAAAGTTTGTGTGTGTGGGGGTGGGGTGGGGTGGAATTTGGAGCAAATCAAAATGTACCTACATGAGACAGGATATATAAAAGCGTAAACGAGAATGTACAAAAACACGTGAATAAAGAAAAACGTAAACAGAACAAAGAAACACACAAGCAGAACACTGCAACACGAAGACAGAACAAAGAAACACGTAACCAGAACAAAGAAAAACGTAAGCAGAGCAAAGAAGTAAAAAAGCAGAGCAAAGAAATTAAAAAACAGAACAAAGAAACAGTTAAGCAGATGAACGAAACATGTAAGCAGAGCAGAGAACGCAAGTAGAGCAAAGAAACACATAAATATAGCAGAAAACAAATTAAGAGAACATTAAGAAACAAATTAAGAGAACATTAAGAAACAAATTAATTAAGAGAACATTAAGAAACAAATTAATTAAGAGAACATTAAGAAACAAATTAAGAGAACATTAAGAAACAAATTAAGAGAACATTAAGAAACAAATTAATTAAGAGAACATTAAGAAATTAATTAAGAGAACATTAAGAAACAAATTAAGAGAACATTAAGAAACAAATTAAGAGAACATTAAGAAACAAATTAAGAGAACATTAAGAAACACTTGAACTGAACAAAGAAACATAAGTAGAACAAAGATTATGGAAGTAAAACAAGGAATCATGTAAGCAGAATAAACAAGTTAGCAGAGAAAATAAACATGTAAACAGAAAAAAAGACACTACTAAGCCGATAAAAAAAACATACAAGTAGAACCAATAAATACACAAACAGAACAAAGAAACTCCTAAGCAGATCAAAATAGCATGCAAGTAGAGCAAAGAAACACATAAGTAGAGCAAAGAAACACATAAGTATAGCAAAGAAACACGTAAGTATAGCAAAGAAACACATAAGTATAGCAAAGAAACATATAACTATAGCAAAGAAACACATAAGTATAGCAAACAAACAAGAAAGTAGAGCAAAGATGTACGGAAACAGTTCAGAGAAACATATAAGCAAAACTAAGAAACACCAAAGTAGAGCAAAGATATACGGAATCAGAGCAAAGAAACACATAAAGAGAGTAAAATTTATGGAAGCAAAACAAAGATACATGTAAATAGAACAAAGATATATGTAAATAGAACAAAGCTACATGTAAATAGAACAAAGATACATGTAAATAGAACAAAGATGCATGTAAATAGAACAAAGCTACATGTAAATAGAACAAAGATGCATGTAAACAGAACAAAGATACATGTAAACAAAACAAAGATATATGTAAACAGAACACAGATACATGTAAATAGAACAAAGATGCATGTAAACAAAACAAAGATACATGCAAACAGAACAAAGAAACCCTTGAGCAGAACAAAGAAATACATAATCAGAAAAAAAAAGAAACATGTAAACATAACAAAGAAGCATGTAAAGAGAGCAATAAAATTCGTTAGTAGCTCAAATAAACACTCTAGCAGACCAAAGAAACAGGTAAGTAGAGCAAAGAAACAGTTAAGTAGAGCAAAGAAACAGTTAAGCAGAGCAAAGAAACAGTTAAGTAGAGCAAAGAAACAGTTAAGCAGAGCAAAGAAACATGCAATCAGAGCAAAGAAACGCATAAGCAGAGCAAATAAACATGAAATTATAGCAAACATGTAAGGAATCAGAGCAAAGAAACATGAAACAGAACAAAGAAACACCTGAGCAGAACACTGAAGCACTAATGCAATCAGTCAGGTATTAACAAAATATTAAGAAGTTGGCAAGCTGACAACCTCAAAGTCAAGACAATCACAAAATATCTTGCTTGAATTGTAAAGCCTCTGTACAAGAAACTGTAAAATCCAAAATGCAAATGACATTTGTAATGACTAATTATTATTGTTTTATTAATTATTTAATTTTTTAAAAATAAATTAATTGTCCATAACTTTTGGGTGTTTTGAGATTTAAGTTAAGTTAACTGTTAAGTTAGTACACAAAATAAAGTGTTTATTAAGATTAGGACAGTCTAATATATTGATATCTATATGATTGTGTAATCAGCACTACATAGCAGAGCCACCAGATTTGCATTCTATAGGCCCTCATGCACGAGCAGATACCAATCACCTGTAGCCATTTCTTTCAGCTATCACTTCCCTTGCATAAATAGAAATAACTTCTCTTAAGTAAGAAACATGGGCCCAAGAGTTGGCCAGCATTGTCTATGGGAAATTCCTAGGACTGTCAGTCTGAACACATTTCTTTTCGAAGGAACAAGTGTTCCCTCACTTGAGAAATGAAAATAATAGGAACGTGACTTAAGGTCCTTACATTGGCCAAGCAAGTAAAGTGATATTTTCTTCAAGTTATAGCAATGGAAAGTAAAATGTGAGTGTATATAGCTAGCCAAAATTTAGGAACAGACACTGTCTTAAAACACATGTCCTGAATTTGAGATTTGAGCCAGTAAATAGTGCATTTTGGTATGTTTAGGAATAGTTAATATCTTTATGTATTTAGAAAATTATAGAACTAATATTCTTCTTATGCTTAAATGCTTAGTTGGATATTTATCTCTTTATTGTAGAGTGGAATTGTGATGCTCTAAGAATTGTTAACCTAAGGTTGAAAATTGTATTCTCAATTTTCAGGAAATCCTCCAGACTGTAATTTTTCAAGGAGAAACTTCTCTTGATGAAATTGTATAATTATCATATATATATAGACGTCTTCGTTTCAGCTCTATATGGAAGATACTAACTGTATTTTTCTTCTTCTTTGTTTAGAGAAATCCATCAATTATATTTCTGCTTATTTTTGTGGCTGAACAATGTATTGATTTGCAGATACAAAGTGTGTGCGTGAACGTATCTGTTAGTACCCTATACGAAGGATGTATTGAAATTACACAACAATTTGAGGCCCCTCGCTCCATTGAATTGTTTCAGTTCCCAGAAGATAGTCCTCACATATAAAGACAAACAGGAAGGACGAACAAATAAACAGACTGACAGACAGACAAATGGACAGACGCGATGACTACAATTAAATGAATTTAACACGAAATGGAGATGCTAAGGATTGACACAAGACAGATTAAAATTAATAAAATATTTATATAAAAGAAAATTGTGCAGTTGTACAAATGGTGATTGGAGACGCCGTCCTTGTCCGGTAGTCCGTAGCGCGATTATCCTGTAGTGGGGAAGCAATGGCTATGAGCAAAAAACGCGTCCTTCTCCGTCGGTGGTCCGTAGCGGAAATGTGACGAGACGAGAAATTCAATTCTACCTCTTTCGCATGCGGGGAACATTGTACATGTCCAGTCATTGAAAGAGGCATTAATTAACATAGTGTGGTACTTTGAAATAAGAACACATTACGAATACCGTACACTAAGAGCAAACAGTATATCATTAAGTCAGCAAGTCCATCATGTAAGCAGGCACTGTCGATGTTGCCCTGTCCAATGTCTGAATACCCCATCCTTAATGATCAAGTCATAAATCCATGACTATGGAAAGTATAACTAAAAGTGATGCCAGGAGTAAGAGAGTCCTGAAGAGCATAACATCAGAAATGGAAGATTATCTTAATAAACTGCCGAAGACCTAAAGACATCCCTACTGCTATATGTGTCTACATTCTCCAAAATATCTTGCATCTTCCATTATCCTGGTAGGATTCCGAGTCCTACTCCTAGCTTTACAGTCACCTTTCAACTTACAACAGACGTTACAAGAGCCACTATTACTATTACTACTACTACTACTATTACTATTACTACTACTACTGAATTTATGCTTCATTGAGCTAAATGACTTTTTCACATAGCAGATTTATTCAACTAACCCTTTCTTTTAAAAATATGATTCATGGAAATAGATGTATTTACTAGTACAAATGGTGCGTCACCATTTAATATTCTTTAAACTTAATTGCTGAATCAAGAAACGCGTCCTTGAACTTACTGCTTGATTCAAATAGCTACATTCCTCACAGGACTGTTCCATTCAAATAACTCTTTTCTTTTATTAAATATCTAATGCATTCAATTGACCGATTGATTCAAATAGCAACATTCCTCACAGGACTGTTCCAATCAAATAACTATTTTCTTTTATTAAATATATAATGCATTCAATTGATTGCTTGATTTAAACATGCTGTATCACTCAAGCCTGGTGAATAATTTTGGTATTATTTTGAAAATTCGTTCTGCTTTTCATACTTCATTCAAATAATGCTTCGTTGTAAACGATTGCTTCATTTAACTGATTACCCTCATTCATCTAATTGCTTCTTTCACCTGATAGAATTCTCCTGTTGCCTATTTGAAATTCTTTCGCGATGCATTTCTAAGGATTTTGTTTTCATCGGTTGTCACAACACTCGCTTAAAGTTGAGTAACAGTCACTCTTTTGCACGCAAGCAACTCATCAATAACTTTTTCGGATAAAACGTTTCATCTCTGAGCTCGCCATTTGTCGGGCCTGTTGTGAAATCCACATCAAAGAAGCACTCCACACCGCGCAGACCCAAACACAAAATGGCGACTTGATTGCTGTGTATAGACGTGTCGATTAGCAGTGCCACAGCGAAGAGTTCCACAGGAGTGTCAATAGTATCGCTAAGTCGCTGGCATTACCAACGGCATGCCGTATTCGTTGTCGGACGCACACTTTCTCCATTAGCCTCTTCAGTCCTCGGTGTACATTGGTGATTATTATAATATCACTCCTGTGGTCATCGCCTTAGTTGTCCATGGCTTCCTCGCCATATTTGTAATTTAATTATCATTCCTTTTAATCATTATAGTCAACGAAAGGTTTCGTTTACATGGCAGGAAGTACAAGTCATAGTAAGATTCGCCACAAATCATTATAAACTGTTGTTGGCGACAACATCAGATGCCCCACAGTCGTTGTCACAATCTTCACTACTATACTCTCATCATTGTTATCATTCTCACTATTATTATTATCGTCATTATTCATCGTCACCTCCTGCTAGTCCCTGGAAGTGTGCTAGCTCATAATTATACAGAAATGAATTTCCACTTTTAAAAAGCCAACAAACAAAACACCTTGTCATTCATTATACACATATATAATTACGAATATGAGGGTAAATGTGTGAACTAATGCATAAAACCTATCCTCTCTCATGATTTCAACATGAATGCAAGTGTCACTAAGCAGAACCTGACAAACATCAGCAAACAACCAACAACTGATGAGACAAACGAACGTGAGTAAATTGAAAGACGTTTGCACAGAAATGTCACCGGGCGACCGTTCCAATTTCGCTGAGGTGAGCAGAGAGGGCCTTGCTGCAGGCAAACGCGTCGTGGAGCACGTTGTGCATACTTTAAATTTGCTAACTGATCGGAAATTGTGTGAACGCCAAACACCACCACCACCACTCTCCCGTCCGCTCCTATTTCCTAATTCCTCTCTTACTCGTTATGCGGTAACCGCGTGGGCCATCGAGTGGTCCGCTTGAAGTGGCGAAATGGCAGGTCCTTGGTGGCTGTTCTTGGCACTAGGTTGTATTCGGGTGGCCTGTTGGGAGTAACCTGCAACTTGTATGCAGACGTTAAAGGCAAAAGAAAAAAAAGGAGAGAGAGTTTAAAAAACGGGACTGTATGGGTGGGTGGTGGTGTAGGTATGTGTGTGAGTGTTTGTGTTGTGGGTGTGTACGTTACTGGTGTCAGTGATTCTGACGTCATACTAAAGTGTTGGTACTGGGAAAAAATATACAACCAAATACTTATTATAAAGGAGTGATTTATGTTATTTGATTCTTACGATGAACTCAAACACACACATGCACGCATACATACGCACATTTACATACAAACATACGTTACTCACTAAATTCCTGAGTGCAGTGACATGATAAACACATGTTACTCACTAAATTCCTGAGTGCAGTGATATGATAAACACATGTTATGCACTAAATTCCTGAGTGCGCTGACATGATAAACACATGTTACTCACTAAATTCCTGAGTGCGCTGACATGATAAACACATGTTACTCACTAAATTCTTGAGTGCACTGACATGATAAACACATGTTACTCACTAAATTCTTGAGTGCACTGACATGATAAATAAGTGTAAGACGTAACGCAATGTGGAGAGAAGAGTTCCAGAAAAGGAGGAGAGAAAGAAAATAAAACGGAAAAATACCATTTCTTTTGATGTAAGGTGAACAGTTCAAAGTTAGTGTTGCAAGCTCACGTCAATTTCCTCTTTCCATATTTCACATTTCACTCTTTTCTGACATACACCTAGTGGTGAACTAGTCACACACAATTCAATATGACGGACGTCTGATTCACAATCCTTGCGACAGGTTAAAATATGGCCAACGAGCAGCAAAATGCATGTGCTTGATAGAAAATAGACTTGTTAGCCATACAAAATTATGTGTATCATTGCTATATGGACCTACTGGGCAGAAAAGACAATAGAAATATTGACTTATCAGGGACGTCGTCCATGATTCTGTTTCATCGTGTGCATAATCTTATTTTATTTTCCCGATAATGGCTTACAACAAGGGTTATGTGTGTTTGGTTGGATCACATCTTATCTTCTTGTTTTGTGGCACCATATTGCTTGAGTGCATCAGTTGCTAATTTGTACACTGTACTACATCTCATTGTGAGTTGAGGAGGCTACCTAGACTTAGCCAGTTAAGAGTGCCAGTGACAGTATTGAGACTCAATCAGTATAAATCAATCAGGTGTGTGGAAACAGTTTGAGACCATGTAAAATGTTCTATTAACAGTGAAGTATTGGAAACATTGTGTGAACATTTTGATAATCAAGAACCTAGAAGGGAACCTATAGACTTGGTCAGGGGAAGTCTACTTAGCTAGGGAAGACTAAGGTTTCTATGATAGATATTGTGAGAATTGTAATGTGGACTTGTAGCTGATTGTTGTTCTATTTTATTGTTATATTATTGCTGTTCTATTTTATGTTATATTTATTTTTATATGAATATTGTATTAATTTTCCACATGTCTTGTGTCATTTCTTATTGTCTTCATTTCATGTAAAATTCATTAATTATAGTTATTGTATCTGTCTATTTTCTGTGTCTATATATATGAGGATCTTATACTATGGTGGCAAATGAGCCACATGAGCAGGTGACCTCAATTGTTGTGTAATTCATATTGTCCATCTTATGGGTACCAACATCTTGTGCTTTCACATTCCACAATAGATTTTTTCGCATTGCCCTGGTCACTCGGGTTTATAATAGGTGAACACATGGACTTGAAACTTGAAGTTTGAAACTCAACACTCAACTCAAAAGTCAAAACTCGAAAGTCAAAAGGACACTTGCTCCCTGTAACATGTAATTAAGGAGCAAACGTAAGTTTCCTGTTCATCACAATATAACTCCATTCCACCTCACACTCCACTCTCAACTTACAATTTCCTGCAATGATATTCATTAGCCTAATGCACACACATGGCACAATAAGTACATCATATCAAACAATTTCACACTTAGCAAACTACATGTGAGCAGCCTAGATCAAAAGTTGTAGTAATAAAAAATCACTTCACATAGTACATTTCTACATACGTAGGACATATCAAAAGGGATCATGCATGAAATGTTCCTAAATCCTTTCTCTCTCAACCAGTCAGTTTTAATCACCATCAAGCTAAAGACTGCCTTTCAAAGCTGGACTTCTTCCACTCTGAATTCAAAAGTGATTAGAGAGCAGAATTTTCTACAGCAAATTAACTCCTTAAATTCAGCCCCATTGGCCATTATCATTCTCATAAATAATAATCATTGGATAATAGAAAACTACCCACTCAGCTTGCATTACGTCAGCAATTTAAAATAGTCTTGCCTTGAGATGTTTACTTCAATTCAGACACTTTCAAAAATAACACCATAAGGAGTGCCCAAGGTCGGGTTACTGTGACAATTTAGCAATGTATATAACAATTTAAATTTAAAATAGGGAGGGGCAAATTTACTCTTGTCACTCTATCTCTATTATGTGCATTGATGTTCTTTTTCTAAAGTTGCAGAACTATTATATACATTGTGTTGTAAAGTTGTATCACTGTTGTGTGCATTGTTACCTATGTTGTAATATTGCATTGCTATTATGTGTGCATTGTTTTAAAGTTGTAGGACTAGTGTGTGTGCACTGGTGTTCTTGTTGTAAAGTTGTTTTGTGTGCATGGTTGTTCCTTTATTAAAGTATCAGATGTAATAAAAATGAAGAAAACATTAAAGAATATGAAGGAGTTGGGCACTAAATGGAAAGGACATTCACCCCGATTCCACCCCCTTCATCTCCCGCTAAGAAAACAAACAAAAGTTAAAAGAGCATCATTGATCCATCGTTTACGCAATAGTAGATGATCACCAAAAAACTTGTTAATTTGTTATTCATCCACTGCTCTGTTCTCTTATGCTTTTATGGATTTCTTTATAAAATGACATGAATACGATACGCGAGATATGGGAATATATATCAGCCATATCAATAGCGCTACTGTGTCACTGGTATGAGGAGCCAACTCTTACAACACTTTGCTGTGGTAATCTTATTTCCCTTGATGCATTATGTTATATCTGGCCATTGTCTGTCGCGTAGGCGTGTCACACCAGACGCAGACGATCGCATCAATTACGTCGTGCCACAGCCTAATGAATCTTGTCTGTTTATATAAAACGTCCTTGGAGGGTGAAATCTCTTTGGTGCTAGTCTCATTATTTTTAGCTACTGTGGGCAGCGCCGTTTATTACACGCAGTAGTACTACAGTTCGCAAAACCGGGCAGTCATCATGTGTTTAGGGCACATTTTCAATTGTTACAAGAATAGTACTTTTACTCTTCCCTTCCCTCTCCTAACCACACACACACACACACACACACAAACACACACACACACACACACACACAGACACCACACCCACACCCACACAGACACACACACAGACACACACACAGACACACACACAGACACACACACACACACACACACACACACACACACACACACACACACACACACACACACACACACACACACAAGCTTCGCTTATTTTTGTGAGGTGATAGAAGAGTTTGATTTAAATTTGTATAGAGATAAATTAAATACATACAGTACACAGTGACGAGTTGTTACACATGATGACTACATGCACACTGTATTGCACCCATTACAAGTGTTCACATCTGAAAGTGATAATTATTTATGATGTTAATCAGTTTAATACCAACACCCCTACCCACCTATGTAACATCGCAATATTCTGTTCTTAACTACAGTTTATCCTAGCAGGACACAAGCAGGCAATTGATATAAATATATAATCAAGTTCATGGATATCATGATAGAAATGAGAGTGGAGTTTCAGAGAAATAATTAAAAGTCAATGCACAAAGATGATGGCAGTCGCCGGCACGTGTTCACAATCCTGAGATTGCAAAAGGTCTTTCTTATTTAGGCCTCATAGGTCGCTTCTAGAGGCGTGTTCTGGAATCTTCGAAGTTGCTCTCCAGGCACACCGTAGAGTCATCCTGAATTTCACAAGAACTATCAGGCACATCAGGAGGAATTTTCTCGAATTTATTTTTGTGCATTTATTCAATTCAGCATGATGAGCATTCAAAATAATCTTTATGAATTCTTCAGACGAAATTCAGGCCAAAATCTCCATGGGTAATGGAGATATATGGGTTTTCGAACAGAATTCACTGGAATCAGCTTACAACAACACGATTTACTGATAAGTTGACGACAATGCCGGATTCACAAACCAACGTAATCTAGTAGAGCACAGCAGTCACCGTAGCGTGACGTGACAAAACAAAAACTAAAAGGCCTTCTTCTCTACAAAAGTCAAATTAAGGCACCACTAAATCTCAGGCATATTTCATATCTTAACTCTTTTCTCTTTTACAAATATTCTCAACTTACAAAACCTGCAACACTATTGTTAACCCGATACACACACAGCATAAGAAATATATCGTCCATCAAAATTCACAAGTATAATGTACAACGTAATCAAATTAGTGAACATAGAAATAATGGTTCAGATTAACGGGCCACAACTCATACCCATATATATGGACATTACAATACGATTAACGGGCCACAACTCATACCCATATATATGGACATTACAATACGATTAACGGGCCACAACTCATACCCATATATATGGACATTACAATACGATTAACGGGCCACAACTCATACCCATATATATGGACATTACAATATGATTAACGGGCCACAACTCATTGCACACAGTGGCATGACTCGCAACGTACAAACGAATACAAAATAATTGTAGTAAAGCGTTAATAGCAAATAGGCTTGCAACGTACAAAGGAATACAAAATACTGATAGTAAAGAGTTAATAGCAAATAGGCTCGCTGTCAGCAGGAAAATGAATTACAAACAATAAAAGAACGAGACAAGAGAATGCATACACAATTTACAAATAAATACACGCGCAAAAATATCAACCATTCAAACCAGACTGATGTGGGCCCCAGCATACATAGGAATAACAGGAAATTTTAGACTACGCAAGGGGGAAGGAAGAAAAAGAATACTAGACAAACACTCAGCAGTTAAATCTCAGTATTTTAACCAAAACATTCCGACTCCCACAAACTCCTTAAATGTTAGAAGTCAGACTATCGACTCCGACTTTAGTTTCTTACTAATATTATATGGCATAAAATTATATACTAATATTATATGGCATAAAATAATATACTAATATTATATGGCATAAAATAATATACTAATATTAGATGGCATAAAATAATATACTAATATTAGATGGCATAAAATTATATACTAATATTAGATGGCATAAAATTATATACTAATATTATATGGCATAAAATTATATACTAATATTATATGGCATAAAATTATATACTAATATTATATGGCATAAAATTATATACTAATATTAGATGGCATAAAATTATATACTAATATTATATGGAATAAAATTATATACTATTATTATTTGGCATAAAATTATATACAATTATTATATGGAATAAAAGTATATACTATTATTATATGGCATAAAATTACGTACTACTATTATATGGCATAAAATTATATACTATTGTTATATGGCATAAAATTATATATTATTATATGGCATAAAATTATATATTATTATTATATGGCATAAACGTATATATTATTATTATTATTATATGGCATAAAATTATATATTATTATTATATGGCATAAAATTATATGGACTCATAAGTATGAGTATGGTATATGTGAAGAAGTGGCTTTCACAGATTTCTTTGTTAAACTATTTTTCAGCCGTACAATAATGTAATACAAAATATTTAATATGATGTTTATCTAAATTGAATTGGTTCTTAGAAAAGATCGCTTTTAATAGGTTCGGTTTCATTGCTCCTTTAAAATCGGATTCGACGATTTTAAGGGCAGAAAGCAATCGTTACACAGTGACTTGAGTCGATGGTAACACTGTGACAGTCAAAGCAACGTCTTGTATGATCTCGGGGTAGCAGGGTGTTGCACTTTTAACGCTCAGATTAGACGTATCGTCAAATTATTCAACCGCTTTACACTCCGTGGTTAGAAAATGGGAAAGTGAAAATAAAATAATTGCCAATACAGCCATATGCTGGCCACAGACAAGTGTATACTATCAGACCAGAAAGTGTACAGCCATATGCTGGCCACAGACAAGTGTATACTATCAGACCAGAAAGTGTACAGCCATATGCTGGCCACAGACAAGTGCATACTATCAGACCAGAAAGTGTACAAGTCGTCGATGATTTAACAGATAATGATATTCCTATAAATCATAGCGCAGAGATGCTTTCAAGAACTCTTTTTTTCTGCGGCCAGAATCCATAGGTTAATCAGAAACACAACGAACGGGAGATAGAAATTGAAGGAAAGCAATCGAGAGTCAGAATGGCAGACAGTCAAACCCAGATCTCAGTCATACTTGGATCTCGAGTGCATCAGGGGGTGCACTGAGTGGAGTCGTGGTGGTGATGGGCTTAATATGGTTTCTTCTTTAAGAAGATTTGGAACGGTCCGGCCATGAACTGAAAGTAAGGCACTTTTGTCTCTGAAATCCCGTTCAGACATGGGAAAAGTACACTGCGGTAGCGAACAGAAAAATGACAAGCGAAAAAAATAGTTTAGACCCCGCTTCATATCCCCTCAACCTCCCAAACCCAGCGCGAAATCGACTTCGGCCGGAAACATCTCCCAGCTACTCAGCCAATCAGTCTTTGACGTGTAAAGCAAACAATTATATTTATTTCTCGCCACAATTGCTGCTATATCTAACACTTCCATATACAGAGAGACAGTAGATAACGATTAAGATAGGAAAATCGACTTTCCAGTAAAAAAATAAATTAGTCAATCCTCCCTTAACGCGATTGCACTCAATGCATGTTCGCAACAAAATAACATTTTCTTTTAAATGTTACTATTATTCATATATCCCCGTAATGACCGGTAACAGCGCAGGGTCCATAAGAAACTTGGAAAACACAATTTTCCCTCTTCCAGAGGACGAAATATTACGTTAAAAACTGTTTATATCAGTAGATAAGGTAAAAGGTCACTTCAAAGATAAACATTTCAGGAGATAAAGAGACGGACCGTTTGTGGAGTCAACGATATATCATTCGAGGAAAAAGTCTGTTTTATAAATTAAATCGCAGGTCAATTTGGAAAGATATATAGGTTAATTTTTTAAAGAGATAGGTTGTTAATATAGACGTTGAAATATACCTAATGGATGTTGAATAAGACAAATAGCTACTTCAAACGTTCATATTAGTGTAGTGATAAGCTACTTCTCTCTGTTACAAAGAAAACTCAGTAACTTTAAAAGTAACATTCGTAGAAACATGTCTTTAGAGAATCGTCAACCCCAAAAAGTCATTCGCAGGTCCGGTCTTGTGTTGGATCACTCAGGATTGCCAGTTCCGTGATTTGGCCGAGTTAATTGAAGATATTCAGAATCAATTTGTCCAACAAATCAAGACAGACAACTTTTTGTGCTGCTGTACTTTACTGCACAGAACTAAAGTGAAAGAAACAAGCCTTGTTTCGTTTTCGTGCACGTGAACATCAATAACATCATCAGTCACGCCTTTATATCAATGGCATGCGTGGAATGAGGAAGTCAATTGTTAAAGTTTTTATTTATTTGTTGAATAAAAAGCCAATATTTTGTTTTTAATTGGCACTGAGTATAAAGTCCAATAAATCAATATATAACTTCTTTTAAGCAAACCAACCGATATAATTTGAATCACGTATTTTTCGTAAGTACTGTTGCTTATATAATTTCGTTTAAATAACAAACAAACTATCCACTATAACGTCATATTGTTACAAGACCAGCAGAATGTATTTACAAAAGCCGATAAAATATTAAACAGATTTTCTCTGGCACCATCGTAACTTCACTCAAACTACTAAGCAGCAACAAGAAATATGAAGGCAGCTTTCATCCATATTTGACTGTGTAAAGGCCAATAACTCGCTTGTCACCAAGTGCGGTAATTTCCGCTGTCGCCAAGCAATCCATTTGCGGATAGAAGGCCTGGGGGCCCAACGGTCTTTAGGACTAAAGTATGAGCAAATGGAGAGGTTTGGCGGTCGCGACAGGCGTAATTGAAAGTATCAGCAGAAAACTTTTCCGAAGGCTGTAAAGGAAAATAATTAAACATATGATAGGTAATTACTATCTAGTACCTCATAGACTCTCGTTCGTTTTGCTTTGAGATTTCCTCAGTGTACGACGATTGGTCAAATCTCGGTTTTAGTGACAACATTAATCGATGACGTTCTTCTCCACAATTAGTCAATTACACGTCGAGATTTTTACAAATACAAAATATTCAAATGTTCTCATTACATGCATTAACCACGATGGTGGTGGTGGTGGTGGTGTGTGTGTGTGTTTTGTGTGTGTGTGTGTGTGTGTGTGTGTGTGTGTGTGTGTGTGTGTGCTTTTATTAATATTCTTTTATTTTTACTCCATTAAACTTTGTTTATATCACACGCCAGCCTCCTTTCAAGTCTGTAATGTGACGTCATGGTTGGAGCAAATTTATGGCTGGGGATAATGGGGAGGGAAATTAAAACATTCAGTAAAGAATTTGAAAATACAGCTTTCGTTAGTTTAACTTGCAGTTTCTATAAGAGGGAATAACTTTCGCGAAATAGGTTGTCAATGATAAGTGACTCTCTCCAGACTAGTCTAGACTAGTGCCTTTTTGTGGCATTGAGAAGGGAGCTAATCGCAAAGTATTTTTTTCCTCTGTAAATTACGAAAACACATTAATAAACTGAAGATCACTCTGACGTTTGCACGGTGTTATAGATACATCTGACACATAATCATTAATGGTAGCTGCGTCTTTAGCAAAAATAAAGCGTCTTTATTGAGCTAACAAAAGTAAGCGGCTTTTTTGAACTAAAATACAGCGTTTTCATTGAGCTAACTGAAATCTTAACTTGTATTATTTGTCATACAATATGAAGGTCAATCAGCCCTTGGAACGTTAAGCAAATGTGTGAAACCGCTCTTGTATATTGTTTAGCAAATATGTGAAGCGCTCTTTTGGCATAAAGTGATAACTGTCTCATTGCATTAGCTTAACTCCGTCTACTAGTAAGTCTACATAGTACCCCACCCACAACTCAGTATATAACATGGGGTAGTTCAACCAGCACGAGACTAATAATGGGTAGTGTGTGGCACACTGGTGTAGCACTAGCGTCTTCAGCAAAAGGGGCAAGTCGAGGTACTATCGCAACTTGCTTACTTGCTTACTGGCTTGTCTCCTTGGATTTCCCGTGGAACAAAGGGCCTCAACAACACTTCTCCATCTCGGTCTATTCTGGGCAGCCTTTTTCAGTTCAGCCCATGACAGGTTGCAGCTCCTCATTTCATCCTCACATGATCGTCTCCAGGTGGTCTTAGGGCGACCCACCAGTCTCTTTCCCTGGGGGGTCAATTGCAAAGCCTGCCGGATGATGTCCTTTCGGGGTTTCCGCAGGTTGTACCCTATCCATCGCCATTTCCGCCTGGCAATCTGCTGGTAGATGCGATCTTGGTTTGTCCGCTGCCAGAAATCGGTGTTCTTTATTTTGTCTATCCAACTGATCTTCAATATGTTGCTAAGGCAGCCATTGACGAATACATGGAGCTTGTTGGTTAGGGTGTTGATGACTCTCCAGGTCTCTGAGCCATATAGGAGGACAGACTTAACGTTGCTGTTGAAAAATCGTAGTTTGTTGCAGACAGACAGGGATGTTGGCTTCCAGACTTGTCTCAGGGTAATAAAGGCGTATCTAACTTTCCCGGTTCTGGCTTTGATGACCTCATCAGAAGCACCTGTTGCTGATACAATGCTGCCAAGGTAGGTGAAAGAGGTGACTGCTTTCAGATCACTGTCTCCAAGGGTGATTGGTGGATTACCTGACATTAATTATTATCATGTTTGAAACCATGTTTGAATAATTTCTCTATTTCAGAGCCTTAGAAAAATAGAATTCAACAGTTCAATAAAAATCATAGGATAGTTCTCACCAGAGAATAGAAATGGAGTTATTTGAGGTAAGCAATAATAGGTTTTATATAACCTTGTATAGATGAAGCCACGATTGTCTTTCTTTGTGCCTTTGCATATTAAAACAATGTCGAATGTTTAGAATACTACAGGTGAGTAGTTTAGTTCAAACATTTGTAGAAATAATAATCTACTCTCATAACACATCTTATTAAAAGCACACGTATAACATATCAAATGCAAAATGCACAAACTATTTCTCTAAGTCCATTATCTCTCAACCAGTCAGTAAATCAAGTTAAAGTCTGCTTTTCAAGACTGGACTTCTTCTTGCCACTCAAAATTCAAAGTGATTAGACAGAAGGTAAATTCTTAGTTCTCAGCCCATTGGCTGGTCTCGTTCTTGTAAATCATAACCATTGGATAATAAGACTACTCACCCACTTGATATGGTTTGCATTATATCAGCAATTTCTAGCACATTCTCAACTCTGGTTGTTTATTTCCAACACTGACACTTTCAAAAATACCGTCATAAGGGAGTGCCCAAGGTCGGGTTACTCTGACAATTTAACAATTTTTATAAGAAATACATTTTAAAATAGGATTAGGCAAATTTATTCCGCCACACTATCTATCTATATGTGAGTTAAGTGATTGAGAGGGAATGGACTTAGAAATATGTCATGTATTTTGCTATTGTTATGTTATACTTGCAATATACATAGATATGTATTATTTACTATTTGTGGTGGAGTAAATTTGCCTATCCCTTTTTCAAAATTGTTATATAAATTGCTAATTGTCAAAGTAAACCAACCTTGCGCACTACTTATGCTGATGTTTTTAAGTGACAAAATTGGAAGTAAGCAACTCAGTTGGAGAATAGGCTTGAAATTGCTGATGCATTGTAAACCAGTTCCAAATGGATGAACAGTTTTTCATATTTGTTCAGATGAAATTCATTCAATAGGGATGGACCGGAAGTTTCTTTGTTGGTCAAGTACTCTATTCTAATCCCTTTGAATTTAAACATAATGTTGTATTATGGTAAGTTAACTGACTGATAAAGAAAGAGTGGACTTAGAATACTTTATGTAAATGAATAATTTCTATGTTCACTAATTTGATTACTTTACATTATACTTGTGAATTTTAATATATTTATTATTCTGTGTGTGTGTGTGTGTGTGTGTGTGTGTGTGTGTGTGTGTGTGTGTGTGTGTGTGTGTGTGTGTGTGTGTGTGCGTGTGTGTTTGTATCAAGCTAATGAAATTGTTGCAGGATTTATAAGATGAAAATGTATGTAGGAGAAAAAAGAGTTTAGTGATGAAATATGCCTGAAATTTAGTGCTGCTTTAATTTGACTTTTGCAGAAGAGCAGGATCTTTTATTTTACTTTGTCATGTCATGCTATGCAGACTACTGTGCTCTACTAGATTATGCTGGTGTGTGAATCCGGCATTGTCATCAACTTAGCAGTAAAATCTTTTGTTGTAAGTTGATTTTCGTGAATTCCATTTGATAACCAATATGGCAGAGATTTGTGGTCTGAGTTTGGTCTCGAGAATTCACGAAAATGATTACCATATGTTGAAGAAGAAAATGGGTGTATGGCGGCTCACTAAATATAGATTAAAAGATCAATTTATCTTCTCCTTTAGTAAGAAATTTTCCACCTATGGAAATATTGTGTGACGGTAAATGTTTGTCTTTAATGTTGTGGAAGAGAGAAAAATATTTATAGCACCCGTGTATCCACCAAGTAATCATATCATTAACTATGTTGACATTGTGTCACACTATCTATACATCTACTTTAGCATCATTATATTTATGGCTGTCTTTCTCTCTTTTTCCAACAGTATTGATGCTTTTTTAAAAAATACAATATTAGTCTGGAACAGAAAAATATCAAGCACACATTTTATTAGAATGATTTGCTGTGAAATCGGCATGTGGGCCTGTTGTTTGAAATAAACTCGTTGCTAGGATCGACACGGTTCGTGATCACTGATTGCCAAATGGAAACATGCGGGTGAGTTATAAATCTGGTCAATAGAACATTGCGAAGTTGTGGCCACTGGGTTTGCAGTGTAAATTACTATAATTTCATTGCTTGGCTTGTGGATGTGATGATTTATGAATATGTTCGTTGTTAAATGTAAATAGACTGCTGGTTCAAACAAGTGCATCTGTAAGAGTATTTGATAAGTTTATAGTAATCATTATTATTTTTATTATTACTAAATTATTATTATCGTTATTATTGTTATTGTTATCATTCTTATTCTTTTTCTTCTTCCTCTTCTTGTTATGATTATTATTCTCGACGCAACTGTTAAGAGTGTTTCTATTTTGTTTTTGTTTTTTTTGTTTTTTTTCAAGATGATAGCAGCTTTCGGCCATCAGCCGAGTTCACTGTCCCGCACGAGATGTGGTGTCGCTGTTGAGAGGGTTGACGATGATGAAGGACAGAAAGAGAAGGCGTTGATGTTGACGATGATGAAAGACAGAAAGAGAAGGCGTTGATGTTGACGATGATGAAAGACAGAAAGAGAAGGCGTTGATGTTGACGATGATGAAAGACAGAAAGAGAAGGCGTTGATGGTGATGATGTTTCTATTATGTTCATCGTTTAATAATGTCTTGGTCTTCTGTAAGACAATTCCTTTCACTATCTTGAATGATGGAGGAGCGTCCGTTTTTTACACTCGTCAGGTCTTTCACCAGTTGGTATGCTTTTCTTTTTTGCTATTATTTTTCTTTAGATTATTTTCTATATCTTTATACTGGTCTTCAATCCATGTCTCCTTTGCCTTGTTCATGCTTTTCATGTTAATCTGATTAATTTCCCTGTATTGTTTTGCTCTTTCTTTTTCTGATTTCTTCTTCATCATCTCTCGACGCTTGTCACAGATCAAGAATGCCAGCTGTAACCCAAGGTGTAAGATGGTCAATAAGTTTATTAAATCAGCAATCAAATATACAACATATGAATATAATCAAAGGAGTGATGCCATTAACATTACAACTATGTTCAATTAATGCTGGACAATTGTTCAGTTTATCCTAGCATAGACTTAAGCAAACAATAACATTCTATAATCAAGTTCATGGATATCTTCAAGAAAATGAGAGTGGAGCTTTGGAGACGTTAAATTCAATACACATATCCTGTTCAAAGATGGCGGCTGTCACCGGCATGTGTTCACAATCTCACAGTTGCAACAAGTCTTTATTATTTTGGCTGTGGCCTCACATGTCTCTTCTCGCGGCACATTACACAACTTTTCGAGAATCTTTGACGTGCTCTCCAAACAGCCCATAGAGAAACATCCTGAATTTCACGTGCACTATCTCCAAACAGCCCATAGAGAAACATCCTGAATTTCATGTGCACTATCAAGAACATTATGAGGAATGTTCTCTCCAAATTTTGTGTGCATTTACTCAACACTCCAAGAGGAATATTCGAAATAATCTTTGTATATTCTCAAGACCACACTCAGACCACAAATCTGCATCATTTTGGTTCTCGAATGGAATTCACTGGAATCAGCTTACAGCAACATACTTTATTGCTAAGTTGACGACAATGCCGGATTCACACCAACGTAATCTAGAGAGCACAGCAGTCACCATAGCATGATGTGACAGAGTAAAGCAGTCACCATAGCATGATGTGACAGAGTAAAGCAGTCACCATAGCATGATGTGACAGAGTAAAGCAGTCACCATAGCATGATGTGACAGAGTAAAGCAGTCACCATAGCATGATGTGACAGAGTAAAGCAGTCACCATAACATAATGTGACAGAGTAAAGCAGTCACCATAGCATGATGTGACAGAGTAAAGCAGTCACCATAGCATGATGTGACAGAGTAAAGAAAATGCCTGCTCCTCTGCAAAAGTCAAGTTCTGGCACATTTCATCTCTAAACTCCTTTGTCTCTTACAAACATCCTCAACTTACAAATACTGCAACAATTTCGTTAGCCCGATACGCACACTGCATAAGAAATATATCAATCATATTTTACAAGTATAATATACAACGTAATCAAACTAGTGAACATTGAAATAATGTTTCATTTACATAAAGCATTCTCCAATTCAAATCATAGATCATTGCAATCAAGTATGAAATATTCAAAGTCCATTCTTTCTTTATCAGTTAATTAACTTACCATAATCTTTCAATCGCCTTTATGAACTGATTGGAGTTATGTTCAAATTCAAAGTGATTAGAATAGAGCATTTCTTCAACAAAGAAACTCCATGTTTATCCCCATTAGTTGAGGTTATTATGAACAGTGTGGAACTATTAGTAAGAAAATCTACTCATCCAGTTGGAACTGCTTTGGTTTGTATCAGCAATTTCTAGCCTATCCTCCAACTGAGTTGTTTACTTCCAACTTTGACACTTAAAAGTATCAGCCTAAGGAGTGCTCAAGATCGGGTTAATTTGGCATTTAACCATTTATATAACAATTTTGTTTAGAAATAGGGATAGGCAAATTTACTCCGCAACAAATACATATAAATGAATATTTGAATATTAAGGGACATAACTACTTTACAGTTATTGTTATTGCATGTGTGTTGTTGTCTCCCTGAACATTCATTTCTAGACTGGCACTAGTGACAGTTCTATCAAGGTATTCTTTGCATTTCTGAACCCAGAAATAATTTATCCAGTTAAACTGATAACACTATTATTATTGCTTTCTTCCCCACTATTTTTGTTGACTGTCGAACCATGGTCTCGGAATCTTACCAAGATTCTGGGAGATCCAAGGTTTTATAGAGAATGTTGGCACTTCCGAGGAGTGCTGCTTTGAGTAGGTAACTAGTCTGGTTTCCATAGAGTTTATTCATATTGACTTCCAACTCAGATGCTATGTTTTCCAAGACTCCTAACACTACAGGTATTACCTCTGCTTTTACATTCCACAGTCTCTGGATTTCTAATCTGAGATATTGATATTTTTTCTTTCTTTCGTTTTATGTTTCTATCACTTATTTGGCTTATTTCTTGCCTAGTGTAATTTGTTTTTTTTTCTTTTCTTCCGTGGTTTGTTTGTACTTTGGCTGGCATTGTTTGTTTTTCAATTAGTTTTGCAGTAACCTATATTAGACTAATAGTTTCTGTAATATCTTCTGTGAGGATATGTTTTAGTATATTAATTGCATTATGAAGATATTACAGAAACTATTAGTGAGTAATAATTAATCAAGTAGTTTTGCGAATTACAGTTTTGTTTCTAGTGTTTATTTCTCACACGTTTTTCTTTGGTAATGATTATAAGGCTTCAAGCATTGTTGTTCTACTTTTTATATCTTGTTTCATGGTTTTCGTTTTATGAATTACGTAGGATACACAAAACTGATTTATTAAAATCTGTATAATGACACCATATGTGAATTGTAGCCTTGAACTTGCATTTATGCATTAATATTTGAACCAACAAATATTGAATTATATTTGTAATATTATTTTTTAAAAGCTATAGCATACGTATTTTAATAAAAAAAATATTTAATAATGAAATATTAATGTAGATTTTAAAGTATTTGCAATGTTCAAGAGTGAAAAAATATTTTGTGCATTTTTCTATGAAAGAAATGTGTGACTACTGTCAGGTTGTGTGAGGAGTTTAAGAAAGTGAACCAATAATATGTGTGTGTTTGTGTGTTTTATCTGTAAAATATACTGAGCTAATATGATAATAGTAAACACACACTTTCATAATAGTAACTTAGTCTCTCTCTATATATATGCCTGCTACGACTATGTGAAGTATATAGGGCTAAAACAATTTGGCGACGTCTGGGCTCGTAAAATGGAACAGACATTGGCTTGCTACTGAGTGTGACGTGTATAGGGCTGAAGATTTAGAGGATTCTGCCCTCGCACAACAAATGGAAGATAATGGTTATAAGTTTATGTATTGATTTGTTTGATTTAAACTTGGAACCAATGTTGCATGTTAGTTTCTTTCGCGGAAAATTATTCCTAAATTTACAGTTAATAAGCATGCGTGTTATATTATAATATAATTTAAAGAAATAAATTGTAAATCATTGCATTAGACCAGTGTTGACGAATTTAATCTGTCATAATAGTAACCATTTTACTTTAAATAATTGTTAAACAGTGTCAAATATTCTATAGCTGATGATTGAGAATAATCAATGTAAATGTTAGGGAGACAATAACATATATGCGAAACAATAAACAAGAAGCAGTTATATCCCTTTACTTAGGTAAATCTTTATTTTCAAATGGATAAAACAGTGCATTCTCCCCCCCACACACACACACCAACAGGCGTTATAAACAAAACAAATAATTTGCCACACAATAACAAATGTGAATGCAAAAATAATTTAAAATATAAAATATTGTAATGTCATAATATCACTATTTAATTAAAATAATACTACACAACACTTGTTAATAAAACATGTAATTTCAAATATATAATATTGTAATGTCATAATATCACTATTTAATTAAATAATACTAAATGAGACATTTTTATAAGCTATAACCACCTTATAAAATTTATACAAACAATACACAGCAAGTTCGTTGTACAAACTGCTTAAACATACTCTGAACCTAATGAAAATTCTAAACAATGAAAAATAAATTTAAGTACACGTATTATTTAACCACTGTATACATGTTTCAATTCCTAAACGTTTTTGAATAGACCCATAGAACAGTCACGTTGTTTGCAAATCTTTAGAACTAAAAGAACATAACGTACACTTTTACGAAGTCGCCTATGTGCCTAATCATCATCATCATCACATTGCTTACAATAAAGAAATAGAAATATACCAATTACATTTCATAGATATATATTCTTAAAACAGTGAAAGGCAATTGCATTACTGTTTACAGCCATATTGGAATTAGCTACAACTGTGATAGAGAAGACAACCCGAACATTAAATCAGTTATGAACGATGGACCCAGGCGACCTCAAGGACATACTGACATAAAACATTAGTTTCATAAAATCAACCGCAAGGTTACGGACATCAATCAATGAAGGAAATGTTGACGTCAGATTCCGTGTGAAGATAATGAAAGTCTGAGAGCGTGAACCCTGAATTTAAGGTGTACTGCACACCATTAACGCTGAACTGGAATGTAATTAATCAAACGAAACTATAACTTTAAACTTTAAATCGGAGAAATATACATAAGATTACATCCCTATTTTTATGTATCGCTTAAGTGGCAGTGTGAACAGATCCACTGGTTAAAACCCTTCATTTGAATGTGGGTTACAATCACATGTGTGTTCTAAATCTAAGTGACGTCATATATAATTATTTGAATATTTGTATTTATTTGAATGATATATGTACTTATCTGAATGATATCATGTATTTCTCTGAATGATATATGTACTTATCTGAATGATATCATGTATTTCTCTGAATGATATATGTACTTATCTGAATGATATAATGTATTTCTCTGAAATATATATGTACGAAAAGATTAGCAGTCAGCTGAACTATCTGAGTGAAGACAGCACCTCTCCCTCGAAGCAAACAAAAAATCCCTTCTTCCCTCGTGCTTTTCTAAACAGTTTTGTGTGAGTTAATTTTATTTTGTATCCTAAATTTAATGATCCATTGCAGCTAGCTGAATTAACACTATCATGAATGATGTCCGGTATTAATGTTACATTGTATACAGCTTTCCTGCTACTCATTTCTTTTGCAAAATCTGATTTTTTGGTTTAATCTGAAAATCGTGTTATTTGTCTAATATGTCAGTTTGGGATATAATTTAAGTTAAAGTTTCATTAAATATATACAGGACATGTTATATGATTAAATCTTAAATGCCCTATTATGTTCTCCATTTTGCCAATTTGGGCTTAATTTAAGCTTAATTTATGAGTATACAAAGTTTTCGTTAGTAAATTTGTGAGATTAATTTTACTTTTCAACAAAGTAGCATATTTTATGTCAGACACTTTAGATAGACAGATATATAGACAGATAGATAGATAGTTAGATAGATGGACCGACCGACAGATAGATAGATAGATAGACAGACAGACAGACAGACAGACAGACGGGCGGACGGGCGGACGGAAGATGGATGGATGGATGGATGGATAGATATGTATTTTGCAAGTAAGAGGATTTAAACACATTTAAGATAGGTGACATGTTACTGTCTTTATAATAATTGCATATATAAAACGTTTAGTACAAATAGGCTGAAATAGTCCTGTTTGAAATTAAACAAATTAAAACATAACCAAAGTATACAGTTTAAACTCTTACTATTTATATTTATATTTCAGGTCTGACACGGTAAAGGGGAGGTGATCATTTAAATGTATATCTTAATTTTTAAAATTCTTATTTCTTTTGCAATCAGTCACAAGAACGCTTTGATTTTGTGAATGAAAGCAGTCTCTATACAAGTAGAGTCAGTGAGTTTGCGAGTATGCGAATATGTACATTTGTTATGTATTTATTGTAAAAATATATTGTTCTATCTACTCATTTTGGTGAACGTTGGTTATGGTAGATGTAGATAGAAGTTGCATTTAACTATTTCTTTCTTA
Source organism: Sinotaia quadrata (assembly GCA_028829895.1). Lineage (NCBI taxonomy): Eukaryota > Metazoa > Mollusca > Gastropoda > Architaenioglossa > Viviparidae > Sinotaia > Sinotaia quadrata. The sequence goes on from CM054178.1 coordinate 88,945,535, forward strand.
GCACGGTTATTGAGATAGGGACTATTTTTAGTTATTTCTTTCTTTTGTGTAATTATAGAAAACGCGACTTTAGATAGAAGTAATGCGCCAACACAATAGATGTTTATGACATTAGGACACTCTAAGCACGCTTTAGACCTATACGGCAAAGTTACATCATTAAATTGGCTAATAACGGAAATGTTAAGTGTCACATATTCATCAGATGATTTTTATTTTTTAATAAAACATTGATATCTCAATTCACAGTAGCAGATTGTTAACGGACAAATCTAATAGCATTCTGGGTATGTGCCTATTTTAACAGTCGTGCACTCTGAAGCATTTAAACGATTCCTGTCTGTAATTAGATGGCCTAGAATTTATGCATGTCAGCAAAAGTTCTGTGAGCAATTTTTAGGATGCGCAAACAAAATCAACTAAAAGTGCATTTCTATAAACTGTAAGTGCAAAGGAAAATACTTATGACGTTGTGCGCTTTTTGACTAGTATATAATCATGTGCTGAGGTAAATACCACGATTAGTTGACTAGTATATAATCATGTGCTGAGGTAAATACCACGATTAGTTGACTAGTATATAATCATGTGCTGAGGTAAATACCACGATTAGTGACTAGTATATAATCATGTGCTGAGGTAAATACCACGATTAGTGACTAGTATATAATCATGTGCTGAGGTAAATACCACGATTAGTGACTAGTATATAATCATGTGCTGAGGTAAATACCACGATTAGTTGCACGCATTAAAGACGGTATGTCTGTTTTGTCTGCCATTTTCAGGTTTTGTCAAGAGTGTTGTTTCGAAACATATGCATGTCTGAAAAGTTTATGAATTCTAGGAAAGGTTATCGTACGTGTCTGCAGTAAATCATAATATCCAAGACAGTGCTGGTTTTCCTTCTCCGGGTATCTTGACCTGATGATATCGTTTCTTCACGAAGCTTAATAGTAAAATGTTTAAATAAGTTTCCTGAAATTCAGAGTGAATGTGTTCTACAAAGCAAACTGCAAGGAAAATATACTTATTGTGGAAAGGTATTTTTATAATTTGAAAGAAATGTTACGAATGTCAGCGAGATTAATAGAATATCCAGTGACGTATGCATTCACACTTTGAAAAGTATAAGAACGTTGTGAAATTAATTATGTGAATTGCGTAGAACATCCTTTCAACACCTAATGAAACTAAAGAAAATAAATTTCCTCCTACTAAACAAGGGCGGACACTGAGGTATACATGGTCCACTTATAGTCTGAAATTGTTAATTTTGAATTTCAGTTCATTGGCACCAAGTGTCCACCATGGATATGCTCACATTGTATGTGATGCTGACGTAATGGAAATCTGAAAGGTTAAATTGTATGGTCCGATTGAAAAATTGAACGCCATTGCAAAACACCTGTAAATAGCAAAGAATCAAACATAAATATCATTGGCATAATAATATGAGTTAGAGATACAATCATGCCGTCATACTGTCATGTTCATTACAATCATGCCGTCATACTGTCCTGTTCATTACAATCATACCGTCATACTGTCATGTTCATTACAATCATGCCGTCATATTGTCATGTTTATTACAATCATGCCGTCATACTGACATGTTTATTACAATCATGTCGTCATACTGTCATGTTTATTACAATCATACTATCAATCTGTGACAATACGTAAAACAATACCTTTAAAGTATTGTGCTAGCTAGAATCAAACCATTTTGCTGTTATGCTAACTAGAGTTGTTACATCCTGCTGTCATGTTAAATATCACATCGTCATACTGCAATGAAATAATCTAATTTTACGTGATCATTATTGTCGCTATCATGCCATTATGACAGTATTATTCTAATTAAAGTGACAATAAGACAATGTGAAACTATTTACTATCACAACATTACATTGACTGAGTTAAGTGAAAGTGATAGTGTACTGTATGATTCTTGTCCACGTGACAATATGACCTTATGATTTTGTGCGAGAGTATGATAGTATAATTATGTTTTCCATCACAATGGCATGATTCTAATTAACATGGCAGCATGAATGTCAATGGTATGATCCTAATTAACATGACATCATAAGTCTTAATGGCATGATCCTAATTGACATGACAGCATGACGTGACAGTAAGACCGCTTAATTCTGTCTAATATCACATTTCAACGGTATCATTATAACGTAAAAATATGAAGATATGATTCTGGTATGGTATGTGTGGATAACATTAAATGTCATATCGTTATATTGATATGTTAAAAATATAATACTCTTAAATCGTTATACTGATGTGTTGTCAACTAATATAAAACTGTACTGTCGTTATACAGATGTGTTAATTGATATAATACTCCCATATCCTTATATTAATATGCCAACAAAATATAATATTGTCATATCGTTATACCGGCATTCTAACATAATACTGTTATGTCGTTATATTGATATGCTAACTAATATAATATATTCATATTGATAAACTAACTAATATAATGCTGTCGTTTTCGTTATACCTATGCGCTAACTAATATAATACTGTCGTATCGTTATACTGATATGCTAACTAATATAATGCCATCATATCGATTACTGATACACTAAGTGATATAATACTGTCAAGAGAAACTAGAATCGCGCCCCCTTCTCTCAGCTTAACTTGAATCATAATGACGTGTCACGTTAATCAAAATCATGTTGTCTTTATCATTTTTTGCCATTGACTAGAATCATATCCCGTGGTAATATCAGGTAAAAAGTGTCATACTGGTTTGAATTCACATTAACTAGAATCACACGGTCATAAATCATGTTAATTAGAATCATACTGAATTATCGTCACATTAACTAGTAACTGACTGACTTACTGTCACATTAACTAGTAACATACTGACATACCGTCACATTAACTAGTAACACACTGTCATAGTGTGACGTTAAACTATATCCCGTTAAACAGTCACGTTAATCAGAACCATTCTGTTCCATTAATATGTAACTACAATCATACAGACCTGATGTTACATTAAGGAAAACAATACTAAAACACAGTCGCATACCATTTTTCAGCCTAAGCAACAAATCATTTTACATACATAGCATCATACCACCCTTCTGTCGCGTTTTAGAATCAAACTAACGTACTGTTATCTGAGTACTATCCCGTGTTTACATTTATTAGAATCATAACGTCTTACTATCCTATGTTTACATTTATTAGAATCATAACGTCTTACTATCCCGTGTTTACATTTATTAGAATCATAACGTCTTACTATCCTATGTTTACATTTATTAGAATCATAACGTCCTACTATCAACTGAACTATCATACCATCACACTCTCTTAGTAACAATCATCAATCATGTTGTCGCATTAAAGATAATCACACGGTCATAATAATATGCTAAAAATAATAAGAATCAGTTTTTCGCTTTACCTACAATCTTATTGTCACGATATCATGATGACTTTCACATCATCACCTAATAATGTTTTAAAAATATAGTCATGTAAAACTAAACCAATGTGATACTCTCAGAATAACTAGAATTATTTCATCCCTGGTGTCAACCTTAAATATTAGAATCACGCTATCCAACATCATGGTTTCCATACCACCATCCTATCACTTTATAACTAGATCATACAATCATCGTGTTTTCACGTTAAAAAGAATCGTTTGTATCACATTAACTAGTCATATCGTCATACTCTCATGTCAAGTTTCTTTCTTTTATAAAAACTGAATTACTGTTAAGTTAATTAGAATCACTCTCATACAGTAATGTTAACTAAATCGAACTCTATAGAGTCACGTTCACTAGAACCATTATGTCTGTCTGCGATGTTAACTAGAATCATATCTTTATATTATCATATTAATTAGTACCATACTGTAATATTACATTAATTAGAATCATATCGTAATACTGTCTCATTAATTAGGATCATACTGTCGCATTAATTAGGATCATACTGTCACAATAATTAGGATCATACTGTTGCATTAATTAAGATTATACTCTCGCATTAATTAGGATTATACTGTCGCATTAATTAGGATTATACCGTCGCATTAATTAGGATCATATTGTCGCATTAATTAGGATCATACTGTCGCATTAATTAGGATCATACTGTCGCATTAATTAGGATCATATCGTTATACTTTGACGTTAACAGAAACCATACAATCATTATGTCACATTAATAAGAATCAAGCGATCCTACTGCCCAGTGAGTAGAATCATTACTTGATACATTAGAGCTAACTAACTAATACCATACTGTAACGTTAACTAAAATCGTACCGTCATACTGACGTTACGTAAAATCATACCGTACTGTGAGTTAATATTTAAAATCATACTGACGTTAACTAAAATCATGCAACAGTACTGATATTAACTAAAAACATATTTCATAATGAGGTTAACTTAAATCATACCGTAATGCTGTTTTCATTATAATCATAAATTATGCTGATCTTAATTAAAATCATACAGTAATACTGACGTTAATTAAACTCATTCTGTGACGTTAACTAAAATCATACAATCATACTGACATCAATTAAAATCATACCGTATAACGTCCAAACTGATGTTAAATAGAATCATGCAGTCCTACTGCGACGTTTACAAGGTCATACTATGACATTAACTAAAATCATATTACCATTCCGACGTTAAGAATCATACCGTCATACTGTGACGTTACTAAAATCATACAAATCATTATAAATGATAAAATTCTATTTAGTATCCAGAATGACTAGTGTGGATTTAATTAATGTGTCTGCTACCATTCGAAAACTTAACATGATTGTGGTAAATGCATATTCTTTAATATACTGCTTACTGCAGGCAATTCTGTCGTAAGAATTGCCACAATTGACGTAGATTAGTCATAGTAACCACAGTATCAATACTAACGGAGCCCCAATCTAAAACAAACCTGAACTGTAGTAGGCGAACTTGCGTTTAACGTCATCGAGAAATTTTCACCAACATTTAGTGGAAAAGGTGCTGTCGAAATTTCCGGGCTGCTCCAAGTTCCGTTTTTCCTATCGAGCGCCTTCACATTTCTTAAGTTCAAATACCAATTAACGGAGACAATCATATTAGACGAAGTGTCTCCTACTATGTCTACTTGGGTTCTGAAAATTAAATTATATATAACTAATGAATTTGAAGCATAATGGAAGATAACAAAATAAGTGGCTAGAAATATGTGTGTGCCAGAATTAGTGTGGATGTGGAAAAAAATGGAACTTTATAAAGACAACTGACAGTCATTTTGAAAATAACTAAATATGATTCTATTTTGTTCAACACTTAAACTTATATGACTAATTTGCATACATCTGTCAACGTAAATTCATCAGTTAAATAAATGTCATTACAATAGTTTTAGAATACCAACTAACTTACTAAATTGAACGAGTTGTTTATTTTAAAAAATAAAATACTTGCCGATTACCAGTCGGGACACCCTGAAAGCACATTGACCAGCCAGTTGTCACATTTCGCGGAATAGGGAACTTTCCAGGGGCCTGAAGAGATTTGTTTTATTGTATTTAATTTGACAGATTCAGCTTTTGTATCAGCACATAATAGCATTCTTAGACGTGAAATATTGTATTGAAAGGTTAGTCTTGTCTTCGTTTTGTCTTAGTATTGTCTTAGTTTTGTCTTGGTCTTTTCTTAGTTTTGTCTTAGTCTTTAGTCTAGTCTTAGTTTTATCTTAGTCTTGTCTTAGTTTTGTCTTAGTCTTGTCTTAGTTTTGTCTTAGTCTTATATTAGTTTTGTCTTAGTCTTGTCTTAGTCTTGTCTTAGTTTTATCTTAGTCTTGTCTTAGTTTTGTCTTAGTCTTGTTTAAGTCTTCTTGTCTTAGTCTTGTCTTAGTTTTGTCTTAGTCTTGTCTTAGTTTTGTCTTAGTCTTGTCTTAGTCTTGTCTTAGTTTTATCTTAGTCTTGTCTTAGTTTTGTCTTAGTCTTTTCTTAGTCTTTTCTTAGTTTTGTCTTAGTCTTGTCTTAGTCTTGTCTTAGTTTTATCTTAGTCTTGTCTTAGTTTTGTCTTAGTCTTGTCTTAGTTTTGTCTTAGTCTTGTCATAGTTTTGTCTTAGTTTTGTCTTAGTCTTGTCTTAGTCTTGTCTTAGTTTTGTCTTAGTATTGTCTTTTGTCTTAGTCTTGTCTTAGTTTTGTCTTAGTCTTGTCTTAGTCTTGTCTTAGTCTTGTCTTAGTTTTGTCTTAGTCTTGTCTTAGTCTTGTCTTAGTTTTGGTGTGGTTATGCCATGGAAGGAGAAAGGAATCTTACAAATAACACAATAATGTCTTATTTATCTTTAGTAACATTACTAGTACAAGCAAAATATAGGATACGATACTCATAGAATTTAAAAGTTTGCCTAATAAGTGCCCAACGTTTGGCCTCTGTGAGTTAACAGATGCTACTTGGCAGCCAGCTATTTTGACATATTTACACTATGGACGTGTTAAGAGATGCTAAACGCTTAGAGAGTAGACGCAATGCATATCGACATGACAGCAGTCGTAATCCGAGGACTCTTTTGGGGATAATGTGACCCTAGAGTGCAATAATTACTAAATAAATAAAAGTATGAATGGGGAAGAAAATCGTAAGCAGTATTATTGGAAATTTTGAGAAAACGAGTGAGACAAATGCTGTAAAATTGAGGCATGTCGCAAAGACAATCAGAATAATATACTGCTGGTATAACCAAAGTGAAGCAAACTGTTTAGAACGGTGTGGCAGGCATAATATCAGAATTCACAATTGTAGAAGTAATAGTCTACTCACATAATACACCTCTACATAAAATGCAACTATAATATATCAATAGCAAAAATGCATGAAATATCTTTTAAGTCCATTCTCTGTCAATCAGTTAACTCACCACTAAACTAACGGCTGCCTTTCATGATCAGACTTCTTACACATCATATTCAAAGTGATTAGAAAATAAAATTAATTCAGCAAGTAAACTTTCAACCTCAGCACATTGACTGGTCTCGTTCTTGTAAATATTAACCATTGGATAATAAAAAAAATACTCATCTTCTTCAGACCGGTTTAGATTACACCAGCAAGTTCTAGCACATTCTTCATGACTTCATGAGTTGTTTATTCCAACTTAGACACTTATAAGAAATACCTTCACAAGCAGTGTCCAATGTCGGGTCACGTTGATATTGGCAACAAAGATATATATATATTATGTACAGAAGCAGGGATAGGCAAATTTACTCTGCCACACAGAGCTTAGAACAAGGGTGGCAAACCCTTTTTTTAGATCGTGCACCAGTATTTTCAATTTAAAGATGATATATATTGCTGCGTGCCAAGTAAGCCAACCAGTAACGCAGCTCTGCTGAGTGTGTGGGACTAAGCCCCACCCAAAACTAAATGTGCTGTCTTGTGACGTTATTCCTGAAACGAGGTGTGATTTTTGAATGGTATGATCATATAATGACATAACATATAATGCCATAATAAAATTAAATAAATATTATACTGTGCTGTTTTTCCACAGCCAATAGCCTACTGAATATGCCAGTAGCTGTTTTATTATGACGAAATAAAGCTTACAATTATATAACTGTTATAACATATAAAACGTATATTGTTATATGGTGACTTAAGCCTTACTTAGGATTTAAATGTTGTTAGGACAGGTCAGTCAATGTGACTTCTGTTGTTGTGTGGTCAACGATAACAGTTTGATATCTGGATTATATTTTCTATTCTTCAAAAATACACAGGCTGCACTCAAATCATCGGTCAATCAGTTTCTGGTATTCGATTTTATGAAATTCATTGACATGAATTAATATAATTTCTTCCTTGTTCTTCAATATTAGCATTCAATTTAATTACTCGCTCTTTCGCCGTATTTCGACTAACTGGCAAATCCTTTATTCTCTTAATAATTTTGTCTATAATTTGAAAGTCTTCAAACAAATAAGGTGCACATTCTAACTGTCACAGTCTGATAAAAATGTCCGACTTGGTGACCCACTTGTCCTGTTTACTTCAAATTTGAATTTTGAAACCCTTGGCTCCTTTGTTCAAAGCTTCCTTTTTCGAGATGCTTCTAGAACAGGTCAAGATGTTATGTAACTTTAGGACCATTGTCCAGTTCTCGAACCAACTACATGCTTCGCGAACAGTCACGTGATACGCATTATGCTTTTCTATAAATATGACTACACGCTTCCGCTCCCTCACTTCGAGCACACATTAGCTTTTTCCATCAGCTAACTCGAGTCAGGAGGCCGCCGACAAGCCGTTGAGACAAAGAAACCTTCGACTTCTCATAAAAGGTATCATTTTATCTAATAGTATTTTGCATGTATATTGTTTAAGTATGTATTTGTGCTATGTATTATATGATTTCCATATATGCTCGAGCATGGTTCAGAGAAATAGCTGAAAAACCTATAAGTTACGGAATATAAATTTATTGTAACTCTTTTTCCATTTTGTACTTTAATTTATATTGTTTTAATTCACTAAGAGCCAGAATGCTGCGCTCGATATGAATTCTTCATGTAATTCAATTATTGCGTATAATTTTAATTGTAAATTGTGAAGCGCTTTGTTGGTTTGAATTACCCCTTTGTATGAACATTAAATTAACGTTGTAACTATTTTTATTGCTTCATACGTCACGCTGTTAAATGGAACACATGTGAGACGATTATATTTTTTCTAAATCTAATTGTAAACGACGCGAGGTCGAAAACTCTTATTCAGCGCATTTTAACTGAGCCATGCTTTAGTAGGAACGTGTTAGATTGAAATTATATCCGAGCACGTTGCGTCAACAGGTCGGTTCGTGCCTCACCCATGCCTTACTCGTGCCTTATCCATGCCTTACCTTGCTTGGGCTTACTGGTACAAGCTGGTTGAATTCTATGGGAGAATTCCGCTCTGAGGGTCCATGCCACTAAAATTCAAGTTCCCTAGCTACATAAAAGAGGAGCACCTTTTCTTATGCACCACGTGCGTCGCTAGAGGGGGACTGTGAGAATAGACCGGCATGACTGAGTATTGAGACCAGGCTGATACAAGGCAATCCAGCTAAGTGCAACCCAGTGTACAAATCTCTAAAGAACAAATTGATGGCAGTTCGTTAAGTTGACAGAATAAGCATGTACGCGCAGAGAATAGAGAAATAGACTATTCGCGATCGTATTTTGATTATTGTTAACTTGTTAAAACCTTATTAAATCTTATTTTCTTTGTTAATACCTCTTAGTAGTTGATTTCTATGCACAATAGACCAAATAGATTATTCTTAGATTTGAATGGGGGCGAATGAGCAGAAAGTTGATAACGAGTGCATATTAATTTAGAGGGATTTAACTGTTTCAAATCTAGCTAAAAGTTCGCAGTTTATTAGTTTGTAAATTTGTCGTCTGAACTACAAGACACACTTTTAATTAGTCAAATAGTAAATTGAGCAACCAGTCTGCATAGGATATGAGAGAAAGAGTTAATTACATTTAAAGTCTTTTAATTATTCTAAGCAGGGTCTTTAAATAAATACTGGAAACGTAACACTAACCATGATTCCTTTATATAATCACCATCACTGACAGGCTTCCATGCCTAGCTATGATTTATGAAACTTCAAAACTTGCAGCCACTAAGTTAGACGTACTATTAATAAACTTCACAAAAGAACTGGTTTGTAAAGTTTGGTTATTTTTATCTCGCTCGATATATGTTCTCTTTAATCATCTTCGCTTTTGAAAGAAGCCAGCTGTGATTGGTCACATAATGACGTTTAGCTGAAGACATTCAACTAACAACACTTTTCTAAACACGGCACATAAGGCCTTATTCTGTTTGTTGATCATTCCATATCGTTGAGTCCACCAATCTTGGAAATCTCTGCCACTTCCATCTTCGGAAAGCTTTGTATTCTTTGGCTTTGAGAATGACATTTATAAAAGATTATTAGTTGTAATTATTTTCAATATCAACAATATGGCAGACGCTCGCGAATGGCTGGTCGCGAGATCTCGCTCAAATACGAGCGTATCTTGTTTAAAATTTATTGTGCACCCTACTTCCACTAGCGAAACACAGTAATATAAAATTTAGTGTGCACCCTACTTCCACTAGCGAAACACAGTAATATAAAATTTAGTGTGCACCCTACTTCCACTAGCGAAACACAGTAATATAAAATGTATTGTGCACCCTACTTCCACTAGCGAAACACAGTAATATAAAATTTAGTGTGCACCCTACTTCCACCAGCGAAACACAGTAATATAAAATTTAGTGTGCACCCTACTTCCACTAGCGAAACACAGTAATATAAAATTTAGTGTGCACCCTACTTCCACTAGCGAAACACAGTAATATAAAATTTAGTGTGCACCCTACTTCCACTAGCGAAACACAGTAATATAAAATTTAGTGTGCACCCTACTTCCACTAGCGAAACACAGTAATATAAAATTTAGTGTGCACCCTACTTCCACTAGCGAAACACAGTAATATAAAAAATAAGATTGGGATAGCCTATAGCCGTAGCGGGCCTCTTCAATATTATGTAATGTCAGTCTGATATATTTTTACAATAGCAATTATATGAGATTTTGTTGATTTCGCAAAAAGAATAATTTGTTTATCTCAGCATCATGACGTGCCACTTTGGGCATGCGTGCCATGGGTTCGACACCCCTGACTTTGAATAGAACTAATAATGTCAGAACTTGATGTTGAGAACGAGATTTTATAATGTTAGAACTTAATTTTGAGAACCAGAATTTCTAATGTTAACCTTAATGTTGAGGGCCAGCACTTCTAATGTTGGAGCTTAATGTTTAGAACCAGATCTTCTAATATAGGAACTTAATGTTTAGAACCAGATCTTCTAATGTTGGAGCTTAATGTTTAGAACCAGATCTTCTAATGTTGGAGCTTAATGTTTAGAACCAGATCTTCTAATGTTGGAGCTTAATGTTTAGAACCAGATCTTCTAATGTTGGAGCTTAATGTTTAGAACCAGATCTTCTAATGTTGGAGCTTAATGTTTAGAACCAGATCTTCTAATGTTGGAGCTTAATGTTTAGAACCAGATCTTCTAATATAGGAACTTAATGTTTAGAACCAGATCTTCTAATATAGGAACTTAATGTTTAGAACCAGATCTTCTAATATAGGAACTTAATGTCGGGAGACAAGTACTGGACGTGAAGAGAAGCCTGCGCATTACATTTAGAAAAGGATTTATGAAAGAGGAGGGAAATAATTATGTATTGCAGTTCCCTTTGTTTACACGAGTTGTTATTTTCTAAATTGAAACGAATTTTGTTATCAGCACAGTACACTTTTACTTGAAAAGAATAGTAAGAAATAGGTGTTATTTTAATTATGAGAAAATTATTTTCATTTAAAAATAAACTAATTACGGAATGCTAAGACCAGATGCAAATATCACCAAATCTAAGAGCTAGAAGAATTTGTTATTTGTTATTGCATTATTTAATTATTAAATATATATGTATAAAACCGTTTTATCAAATTATATAAATATTGTTTAATTATTCATAACATTCATGCCTATTTTGTATCATAAATTCATTTCGATAATTTCCATATTTTTAATGTAATTGCTGTTCGTTTGGCGTTTATGTCACCGGGGTTTAGGGGTGGGGCGCATTAGGAGCCATAAAGAAGACTGCCCCTAAGTAACCAGAGTTGTTTAGCTACATCGATACCCCTAAGTAACCAGAGTTGTTTAGCTACATCGATACCTGTAGGTGAATTAGTGCATTAAGCCAAAAAGCATCCGAGTTAATAGTATGAATAAAATCACCAGCTATCATACGACACATCATTACAATATTGACAGGGCTTTAATTATTATTTACATTTTAATGATCACTTATCACACACAGAGACACACCCCTTACCGGGTTTCTCCAAATTCTCTGTGCACATTGCGCATCCGGTGCCATCCATTGGCCGTCCGACAAACACGTCAGACTGGTACTAGCATGCGTGAACACGTAATCAGGATCACAGATGACTGAGGCGGTCATTGAGTCGAGTGTCCTTTGTTCAATGATATTTCCCTTTGGCATTATGAACGTGCCAGTTTGGCAAACAGGATCTGTCATTAAAACGAAATGTGGCGTTACAGTTTGACAAGCAGCTAGACTTACAGTCTAAGTCTAACAAGCAGCTAAAGTTCCAGTGTGACAAACAGCACGCGTTGTGGTGCGACAAACAGCTAGAGTTACAGTATGACAAACAGCTAGAGTTCCAGTATGACAAACAGCACGCGTTGTGGTGCGACAAACAGCTAGAGTTACAGTGTGACAAACAGCACGCGTTGTGGTGCGACAAACAGCTAGAGTTACAGTGTGACAAACAGCACGCGTTGTGGTGCGACAAACAGCTAGAGTTACAGTGTGACAAACAGCACGCGTTGTGGTGCGACAAACAACTAGAGTTCAAGTGTGACAAACAGCACGCGTTGTGGTGCGACAAACAGCTAGAGTTCCAGTATGACAAACAGCACGCGTTGTGGTGCGACAAACAGCTAGAGTTACAGTGTGACAAACAACTAATGTTGTAGTGTGGCAGATATGTGTGCGTGTGTGTGCTTGTATGTGTGTGTGTGTGTGTGTGTGTTTTAAAGATTTCATAACTGCAGAAAAGCATTCCTTTTATAGCTTGTTAGCTGAATTACCACCCGACAGTTTAAGTTTATTAAAATTACACATATATATAATGATTCCTTACTATTAGTTGGTTGGGTTTTTTTTACTTCATGAGAAAATACTTTAGCTAACATTTATTTACAAATGGACCGATGCCATTTTCATATATAATTGTGTACTAAATGATTTATTGATCGATTGACAAGTCCAGGCTAAATGATTGATTTATTAACCGACCTACTGAAAGTTTGACCGATTGAATTCAGCAGATTTCAACTAACGTGTTTTAATATTATGCAATGAGAGAACCTATGACAAAATAAATTTATAACTCTGCAAGCTGCTTATTTCATTCCCTTTTTCATTTAACTGATTAAAATATTGTTCCGTAAAGATAGGGCAAAATATCGGTATTGTCACGTAAAGATAGGGCAAAATATCGATATTGTAATGTTAAGATAGGGCAAAATATCGATATTGTCACGTAAAGATAGGGCAAAATATCGATATTGTCACGTAAAGATAGGGCAAAATATCGATATTGTCACGTAAAGATTGGCGAAATACCAGTACTTAATGTATTTGAACCCAGCCACAAATTCCCTTTTAAACAGGAGAGACGTAGGTAAGTAAAGTTGTGAACTCGCTAGTGAAATGAAAGAAGTGAGTGACCACTTCACAGGTACCCGCTTACGTTACTTGAAGGGAATTGTCAAATCACTCTTGTGCTTTAAAGTGACAAATACAAACTATGTGTTCGTACGCATAACCAATACTTAGTCGTTCGCATAGATTATTGTAAAATATTTATTTTCTAACCAGAGAGTTTTGACTGCTGAGTATCCAATGAATTGTGATGTAAACGTGTTTATAATTGAATAAAGCAAATGTATGTAAGCTTGCAAAGTGTTGGTGCGTTCATAGACAGGATCTTATTTCACAACTGTTGGAGTTACTTCTCACAGGTTGCTGCTGCTTCCGGCTATAACTTGCGTATGTGTATCGTATCATCGCTATATCTACAGCTTATAACATATATACTAAGGAATATCGTTATTATTGTTATTATTCTTATTTTGTGATTGTTATTATTCTTTTCTATTATTGCTATTATTCTTTTCTATTATTGCTATTATTCTTTTCTATTATTGCTATTATTCTTTTCTATTATTGCTATTATTCTTTTCTATTATTGCTATTATTCTTTTCTATTATTGCTATTATTCTTTTCTATTATTGCTATTATTCTTTTCTATTATTGCTATTATTCTTTTTTATTATTGTTATTTTTATTACTATTTTTCTTATTTTATTATCCTTTTTATTATTATTTTTTAGTTGTTATCAACATCATCATCATCATCAACATCATCATTATCATCGTTTAATTATTATTGCTTTTATTATTATTTTTGTATTGTTATTATTATTTTTCTTCTTCTTCTTCTTCTTCTTCTTCTTCTTCTTCTTCTTATTATTATTATTATTATTATTATTATTATTATTATTATTATTATTATTTTGTTACATTAAAATTATTATTGTGCGATAGTAAGGCATGCTTTTACTATGCATTGTTTGACACTCTGCACTTACTAGAATCTTTGTATACTCTCAAGAAGTTACTCTCATTTCCGGAAGAAATTATGGGGTGCAGATAACACATCCCAGTGATTTTATCAAATGCGAACGAATCACAAAATAAATGTCTCTTGCAATGTATAGCACACTCCACGGTACACCTCGCCATGACCATGACCTCTTGGCCAGTGATAGCTTGATCCGGAAGTCCGCGAAACGTGGCCGCCTTATCAGACGCGTGAACCACCAGAAGAAAAGTTGGGAAGAGCATAAACATAATCGTGGTATTTTTCTGGACCTGTCAAATATACAAAATACCGAAAGGTCTCATTCAATACTGCCTATGCAATGTATGAAATAGGAATTAAAAAGTGAATTATTTATTTTAAGAAACAGCAAGATATTGTAAGACAATATTTTATGTCGAGAATTGTAAGCTGATGATAATTCTAACCAATGGTTGTGCTTAATATGGATAAACAATGAATTTCCTTTACTTTCAAACAAAAACTATAGAACTAAACGGAGGAAATTAAAGCAAAATACTAAATAAATTTACGGGTAAGTGTCTGTGTGATATAGAAGCGTAACTGTACTTTGATAGTTTTAACATTTGCAATGGTTGTTGAATAGTCACAGTGTATCTGACAGGAAACATAATGGATCTCTACTGCATTTCTTCTGTCTTTGTAGCGCTTAAACCTCATTACAGAAATACCAAGTATTTGTTTTTTAAAAGCACCTCCCGCCATGTATAAGATCCTTAAATTCGTTCTTGCGAGTCTACTGCAACATCGACACCTATTACATTCTGCATCTTCATTAATAACTCCGTTGGCAACTTATTTGTGACTGAGTACCAGCAGTCTATATCAGACAGACGTTTGATGATGTTGTAGTTGATGGCGACTACATCAGACATAAGTTTGATGATGTTGTAGCTAATGGTGACTGCAATAGACTGACGTTTGCTGATGTTGTAGCTGATGGTGACTGCATCCTCGTCTCACACGGGAAGGAGTGCAGATATTGATTTCTTTCAAACAAATATCACTTTCTCTCTCACTCATTCCATTTCAAACAAATATCACTTTCTCTCTCACTCATTCCATTTGACCATGCTTCGTTTGAACTAGTTAAATCAAATCTAATATTTCAAAAAAGTCCAGTAATTTTAATTTTATTTTCTCATTTCCCGTTTTACTTTGAGCAACTTTAGCATCGTCATCATCGACATCACATCATCATCATTATCAGTAGCAGCAGCAGCAGTAGTAGTAGTAGTAGTCGTAGTAGTAGTAGTAGTAGTAGTAGTGGGTGTTTTAGTAATATTAATAATAGTGATTATATTTGAAACTTTTAAAAACTGTTATCTTCAGCAAACATCCAGGAATTAAAATATAGTGCAAAATGTCCATAATTTAGAAAAGGTACACTTAATCCTTACCTGATATGAAAATATATTATCCGAATTCAAGAAAATCCCAAGATGTATTTTGAACGGATTTCTGGTTGCCACTGAATCAGCTTCTGCGGATTATAATATCTGTGCTAGTGTGCAACTGACTTTCTGTCGTTATGAATTATAAAGGCGCTGAAAGTTTAAAAACTAAATAAAAAGCATACCCAATATCTGTACTTGATTCTTACAATTTCAGTGTCTCCTGAAAATGTTGCTTGTAGTCTTCAGAAAATGTCTTTGAACATTCATTCCTACAATTCACAATGCCTTTGAACATTTGTTCTTATTATTCCTCCTAAACGAGGTGTATTTATAATTTCTAAAGACTTCCAGGCAATAACATGGAATATGGATTGATCAGATTCGACACGCGGCCACCAAATAAACGAACAAATAGACGTAATGTTTCTATTGAGCACGGCAAAATGCATTGAAAAATTCATTTTATAAATCTTAACTTCTTTCTCACCGACACGTTTATTAGTAGCACTCAATAACATTCTTCTAATCAAATACATGCGCATTTTAGGACACGTTTTGAAAAGCGGACCTGTTTTTACATGGCTTTATGAACGACATGCATTGCTGGTTTGCTTTGTAAATATTTTCTATTTGCATCACACGAAGTGGTATGAAAGGAATAGTTGATATATTTTGTTTGCAATATAACTATAAAGAATACTTCATCAATTGCTAATGGTCCTAAAATAAGGTTATAGTTGGTTACTAGAATTGTTAATGATGCTATAATAAGGTTATAGTTGGTTACTAGAATTGCTAATGGTCCTATAATAAGGTTATAGTTAGTTACTAGAATTGCTAATGGTCCTATAATAAGGTTATAGTTGGTTACTAGAATTGCTAATGGTCCTATAATAAGGTTATAGTTGGTTACTAGAATTGCTAATGGTCCTATAATAAGGTTATAGTTGCTTACTAGAATTGTGAATAGTCCTATAATAAGGTTATCGTTGGTTACTAGAATTGTTAATGGTCCTATAATAAGGTTATCGTTGGTTACTAGAATTGTTAATGGTCCTATAATAAGGTTATCGTTGGTTACTAGAATTGCTAGTGCACACTGAGAAATAGTATCGTACCATGGTAATAAATAAACGTTGTTAGTGTTGCTCTGTTGCAAATGAAAAAACTCACCAAATATAAAAATACTATGCAGAAATTCTTCTCCTCCTCTGTAGGGAGACTAAAGCGAAAATAATATTACATTTCGTCTCAGAATGAGTGTCACTTATGTCACATTTTGTTTCTCTATACAATCGGTCATTAAAGTCATTTGACTATACGTGACACTTTCAATGTAACAAACCAATTCGCTTCATTCTGGTTCAAGTGCAGCAAACTGGGTACAACTGTATTGGAGTGGGGTGGGGAGTTAACTATGCTTGTTTATTTTCTTATAAAATAATGATTTGAATCGCATAGAATCTGAGATGTCGGGACGTGACTAACTAAACCTTTCTGGTTATTTGACGTCACTTTGGTATGAGGACACCGCTAGCCACTGGTTTATTCAGTTGGCTTGCAGAATACCTTTTATATAAGTGAATTTATAATTACTAAAAATAAGATTTTTTTCATAAGAATGACATTTTCGATTTGAATGAATAATATATCTGGTGAGCAAACACTTACTAATGCTTTTATTGTAAAAGCATTTTTTAACCGCGGCAGACTGTGCATAAATATAATGACGAATACTTCCTTAATCTAAGTAGAAAAAGTAGAAAACTATCTGCTTGATTGATTAAAATTTACGTCAAAGTTACAAAGAAAATATTTGACAAAGGGCGATTTGCTGGGCATATTTCTTGACATAAACTGTGTGAATTCATTTCTTTCTATGGACCGCCATTTCCCATTGTAAAGGTGTTTTCATTAGACGAAAATAGTAGTCATTTGCTATGTTAATGTTGGCTTTGATAAAAATTATTCATCTGAGTAGATCAGAAGATAATTTAGATAGATAGATAGATAGATAGATAGATAGATAGATAGATAGATAGATAGATAGATAGATAGATAGATGGATGGATGGATGGATAGATAGATAGACAGATAAATAAGATAGATAGATAGATAGATAGATAGATAGATAGATAGATAGATAGATAGATAGATAGATAGATAGATAGATAGATAGATAGATAGATAGATAGATAGATACATAAATACGTTGATTGATAGACTATAGTTTTGCATTCAATTAACTATTTCAAATATCATTGCTGCTTAGAGAAAGCAAAAGATATTTCTGAAGGGATTAAGGCTGAGTGTGTAAAAGCACAAAGATGTCAACTTGGAATTCTATTGATAAATATAAATTGTCATTTACTGAATGCATATAAATCAGTGTGTCAGAACACTTTGAATGAAATATGAAAGATGGCCTGTTGAAATGGTACTTAGTGCAGACGTATGTCTAAGTAAGAATGGGTGAGGTGTTTTAAACTAGCCCCTGGGTAGGGTTGTTTATCAGTAGCTATGGTTATTTGTCAGTGGCTAGGGTTATTTATCAGTGGTTAATTGTGGCGTTATAATACGTTCTGTCTCGATTATGGTTATTATTATGAATACCTTTATCAATTAATAAGCATAATCACGTATATGTGGTTGAATGTTAATTTAGGAATTGTTTACAATACGAGTCCCACACTCAAAACACCATTATAAGTAACATACTATCAACAAACAATTTATATGTTCGCAGGAGGAACTTCCTACTACCTGTAATACTATCAACAAACAATTTATATGTTCGCAGGAGGAACTTCCTACTTCCCGTAATTTATCAACTTACTAACATTCATCCAATATTTGACTCGTCACGCCACCATCAACCCAGTGGCTACTCCAGACATGTAACATTTAACATGCGTAAAAAGGATTTAACAAAAATAAAGATTTATTATAAAATAAATATATCACAAAATACAACTAAGTTTGAAAGAGTTACGTATTTACCACTATTAATTAAATGTTCACGTTTTCTCCGACACAATCAATATTTAACAACGACTGTTACAACTGTTGGAAACAATCTCTAATCAAGGTTTACAGTTCTATATCACAAGACTGGAAAAGAGAATGATAGAGATAATTAACTGAGTTCAGGACCTTTTCTGTTGGGCCACCATATGCTGCGTCATAGAGAGGACACGTGGATAGTTCATAACAGTCTGTAAAATATAATCAGGCAACAAATACGAGTTTCCAGTTAATTCATCTCTAACTCCTTCTTTCTTACACTCAAGTCTCAACTTACAGTTTCTTACAACAGTATTTATTAGCCCAATACACGCACACTTCATAATAAATAAGGTATAAAATTTTTATGAACAGGTTCACTAAAACAAGGTCAAGTGTTTAGCATAATGTAGTTCATAGTTCACAATTTGTAGAAATAATAGTCTACTCACATAATACATTACTATGTCAAATGCAAGTATAACATATCACTAGCAAAATGCATGAAATATTTCAAAGTCCATTCTTCTCACTCAATTAGCTAACTCACCATTAAGCTAATGTCCGCCTTTCATGACCGGACTTCTTCCGCTCTAAATTAAAATTAATTCAGGACTAAGTAATAAATTAAAATTAAATTTTCAACAGGTAAACTTTGATTTCAGCCCATTGGCTGGTCTTATTCTTGTAATTCTTAACAACTGGATAATAAAAATAAATACTCAGCCACCTAAAACTCCAATGACTACAAATTTTCCACCTGAATAGTTTACTCCCAAACTGACACTTAAAATATGATCATAAGCAGTGTCCAAGGTGGTGTCATTTTGACATTTAACAATTTAAATAACAATTAAGTTTAGAAATAGGGATGCTCAAATTTACTCTGCCACACCCCTATCACCCCAAAAAACTCATCCATACATTTAAACTGGTGCAACCTTCTTCACACTTTTCCACCAGCCTTCCTGTCCTCCACCTCGAATACAAGTGTGAGGCTGTGGATCCCACAGGGGCAATCTTAATCACGTGTCTGATGATGCAATGAACAAAGAAAGTGATGTAAACTTGCTATCGAAACACACATACACACATTAAAACAAGACACCGAAGGAGGGCAGTGGAGGGTTTGCATGATAAGCGGTGCGACCTGCTTTACCTCGTTTACCTGGAGATAGTGTCATCTTTGCTTCGAGTACATCCAAACTTAATTTTTCAAGGATAATAAAAACTGTAAGTAGTTAATTTAATAAAATTGTATTCTATTAATTTTTAAAAAATCTGTGCACCTAGAACTAATTACGATTAGGTAGGAATTATGTAGAAAATCGAAGATACAGTTAGGATTTGAACTTTCATCTATTTGTTAATGAGTTGTGGAGGAGCCAAATATTCCATGACTTCTGTCACTTTAATAAATTTGTCTTCTTTGTAGCTTTGTTATAGCGGAAATTATCACGCTTATATATATTTGTTACATTTTTATTTTTCTGTAATGTTCTCATTTCCTCATCCATTAATTTAGAAATGATACCTCTATATCCAAAGTGTATGATTTATGACTGAATGTTTTGTGAGAAGAGTGATTACGTTTCTTTTATATACTGCAACAAAGTGGGACAATAAATTTAAATAATATTCATAAAAAATTGTAACTTGCCTGCTATTATTTTGAAAGGGTGAGCGCGGTATTTACATTGTATTGTGTTGTATTGTATTGTGTTGTATTGTATTGTATTGTGTTGCATTGTATTGTGTTGTATTGTATTGTATTGTGTTGTATTGTATTGTGTTGTATTGTGTTGCATTGTATCGTATTGTGTTGTATTGTATTGTGTTGTATTGTATTGTGTTGTATTGTGTTGTATTGTGTTGTATTGTGTTGTATTGTATTGTATTGTGTTGTATTGTATTTTGCTGTATTGTATTGTATTGTATTGTATTGTTATATTATGTTGTATTTTATTGTGTTGTATTGTGTTGTATTTTATTGTATTGTATTGTGCTGTTTACAGTTTTCAATCCACATGCAATCTCGCTTACGAACATAATAAGTGTAAGCCCTGAATGCATAATGAGTGACAGACAAACATAATGAACGTACTTAGCCCTGAACACATAATAAGGAGAGACAGACAAACATCCTTCGTGAATGCTTATTGGATACTCTGAGAACAACCATTAGGTATAGTTGACAAATCACTGAAGGACTGAATAAAGTCGTGACATTGGAGACGTTGACAAATCACTGAAGGACTGAATAAAGTCATGATGTTGGAGACGTTGACAAATCACTGAAGGACTGAATAAAGTCGTGACATTGGAGACGTTGATGTAAACGAAGGCGGTATGTTACAACGAGTTCATTTCTTTGTTTTAATACTTTTTAAATCACCCTTCTTTCTCCCCTTTCCCCCCTTCATTTGACATACGCGCACACACACACACACACACACACACACATTCATGCACGCACACACACACACGCACGCACGCACGCACGCACACACGCACGCACACACATATTACGTAAACAAATGATGTCATTGCATTTACTTTATTGATCCACTTTCACTTTCTCTAACTAGTTGAACCAGTTTTGCAAGGCAATAAGATAAATTAACACTTCCGTGGAACGACTAATACTTAATCATGCATGTCTACCGTAACTTAGCTTGTACTGGTCAGCCTTCACTTCACGTTTCTTAAATTTTCTCTTGCTTCGAAACACTAAAAAATAATAACTTGTAATCTCGCATGCACGCACAATCACACACACACACACACACACACACACACACACACACACACACACACACACACACACATATATACACACACACACACACATATACATGCCCACACCTTCGCGTACACAAACTAAATCCTCATTTTCTACTTTGGAAATCGATTCTTACCACTCTGAATACTCTGAATACGTTGACCACAATCCAAGCTAGAGACCAGTCATGATAATTGATATGCATTATAATGTCATAGCATGAATTATGTATTATGTTTGTTCAGTTGCTTGGTAAATACACTCCAAACTCAGCTCAAGTTGTATTCGGCCGTTGAAAAGATCTATCTCTTGATTTCGAATTATTTATATTGCGATCAATATAACTTTAATAATTTACCTTCTATGATTGTATGAGAAATGTTACTTTATTATTGAGGCAGAAAGTCAATAAACAAGGTTATTTCAAATGTGAAATATATCTTACGTTTTTGTGTGCTTGTTTGCTAGTTTGAATGTATTTCTTTGGTTTGTTTAATTGTTTGGGTATCTGTTGTTTATTTTTCTGTGATCTGTAACCAGTTTATTGTCATATATTTTGTGTATACAGTTCTCACCACTACGTTCAGATATGTTTCCAGGTTAGGATAAGGGTCAGCTTTTATAGAAGGCAGGTTTATGTGTGGTCTAATTTTAGAGGAGGGGTGGCTGGGTGCTACATAAGCTAGTATGTGACAAACATGACTCATATAATCATTTTATTTACGTCAACATTTTGACCCATTTCCATTATTTCTGTGTCATTATTGCTAGCTATTATTAATGCCTCGTTTAAACGATCACTTGAATCACGTCAATATTTTAAACGATTTTCATTATTTCGCGGTGACCATAATTGGCTGTTAGTACTGACACATTTACATCCATGTAAAACAGGTATGTGCATATGTTTAATTTGAAGCAAGTGTCGTTTTACCACATTTCCATTTACCAGTCAAGTTAAACGTGCAGATCTTGAAAAATAGGTCCTCGCATTGCGAAAACAGCCAATATGCTGTTTGCAGTATAATCCCAATTTAATTGTACCCGTTTGTCAGTAGAAGCATGCATATTCGATCAAATAATCATAGTGCTCATTCTTATTTCTAGACAAGTAATTTGATGACAGTTAATTATCTTAGATTATAATGCCTTTTTATGAAATTGTATTAAACTATATAATAAACTGGAAAGCCGAAAATGTAATCTGCTTATGATGATTTTAGCGGTGTGGAAAAGAAAAGAAAAAAAATAATTGTAATATATCATTTTACCTGTTTGAACAGGAGTAATAGTAATGTCTTCCTCGAAGAGAGAAGTTACATTTACTGATTTACATTTCAATACAGGAGTAATAGTAATGTCTTCCTCAAAGAGAAAAACTGCATTTACTGGTTTATATTTCAATACAGGAGTAATAGTAATGTCTTCTTCAAAGAGAGAAGTTACATTTACTGATTTCCATTTCAATACATTTGAATGCGCTCACCATTACACTGGTAATCCAGTTAATGGAGTATAATTCACTGCAGCAGTGTCATTAATACTTGTAGCTAACGTTGGTCACTGTTTGTTCATTTTAACACTAATTAATTGCAACTACAGTGATTTTTCATTGCAGCCCCAATATGTTCATGATACAAAATTTAGTTTTAATGCAGCCCCCAAATGTACATGACGACATTTAGTTTTAATTGCAGCCCCCAAAGTACTTGATACAACAGTTCGTTTGAATTGCAGCCCCCAAAGTACATGATACAACAGCCTTTTTTCCATTATCCATTCGAGTCCTGGTTGGAAGAAAATCACTTAAGCCCAAATGACTGAATCCGAGGCTTCACTTGGGGGACTGGTTCCATTCTTCAGAGTCCAGCCTCCAGACTTTCAAGTCTTCGTCTGGTCATCTTAGCAACAGTGCATATAGCTGTAAGCTGACTCCCTCATCTGGCTAGCGCAATGAAAATCCAGCGACGTGTGGGCGTTCGATAACCTGCGAGCTACGATTTACCACGGAAATCCAGGGTGGTGAAAGGAATTGATATTTGACCGTTACTGTTCTCCCTATGTGCTCAACTGTATCACAGAACAGAGACAACTCACCATTGATAAGTCGTCTTCGTATCTACGACATCGCATCTATGACTCAGGTCATGAAATTGTTCATTACTCTGACTTTCTCTCCATCCAATCGCGTGTAAAGATCATATAATTGGCAACCTTTGTAGAATGTTGACTTTGACAGTCTAGATTAGAATATCAGATATCGGACACTAATACGTGGACTATTTCTTTCTAAATTATTGTGTATTTGTTATGAAAGATATTATTTTAAAATAAATCAATCTTTATTTTACATTATACATTTCTTATGACACATGTCTGGAGTAGTTAGTGGGTGTATGGGGTTTCGGGAGCTAGACTACTTAATTAAATCTATGTTGTTGTTTTAGATTACTCCTTAAGTAAGAAATTCCAACTGTAACAGATGTTATGTACCTGTGGTGTGTAAGCTTATAGTGATGTGGGAGTGAGACATTCATATTAAGAAACGAATCTTAAATTTAATCACTGACAAGCAATTATGATTATTAATGATAAACTAATTATTAAATAATAATTCATTATTCGTATTAACACACCAGGCGTGTCACACTATGTTCTGTGAATGGTTGGTTTCTCTATAAGAGCGACTGCTGTCAAATAAATCTTTCCAAGAAGGAGATTATGAACAGTAGGAAGTTCCATTCTAGCATTGCAACAGACTTGATTGAAATTAACTGTGCTTAAAGACGTGGTCCGCCATCTCTTGAACTGACTTTCAGGAATCACCAACCCTTTTTCAAGGAAAAAGATGAATACATTCCTTTCTGTTGAACAAAGGTTTGCCCCCGGCCTATCGCAGTGCCTAAGAGGGGCCGATACATCCGGTATAAGCAAGTCTACTGATAATAACTCTCAAAATTGCGGCGTTCGGCATCGCTTGACCTAAAGCGAAATTGTTTCAGGTAATACCAGATATAGTAAATGAACGCTATTTGTTTTCTATAATAAATTCTTTTGATTTCAGACATAGAGAGTGACGGGTTTGACAATTTTATATATAAGAGAATGCAGGTTTGGGAGTGGCGAGAGTGATCGAATGATTAAAGCAGTGAAAAGAGTGATAGAATCAAGAAAGTGGAGGTGGGGAGAGCGATAAGATGAGTGGAGGTGGACATAGTGATAGAGTGAATAGAGTGGAGGAGGGCAGAGTGATAGAATAAATAGAGTCATACCTGAATGTGATTGCAGACTTCTTGCAGACTGGTCGATTTGAAAAAAACCCAGACAACGTTGCTTACATTTTTGTACATGAAACTATTTATTTGCCATTTAATCCACTTTTAATTACAGAATATGGCTTTGTCCAACCTAGTTTAACTACCACTTTTAATTACAGAATATGGCTTTGTCCACATAGTTTAACTGCCACTTTTAATTACAGAATATGGCTTTGTCCAACCTAATTTAACTGCCATGTGTTCAGAATTTACAATAACTCTGTTTCAATGTTGGTGACCCCTAATGCCCAGTATTGCAAATGTGCAACTCACCCTAAACTACGTCACATAAGTGGCTAACATTAAAATGTAAATAGATCTGAAACGTACGATGTGTTTCCTCTTGAATAATATCAAATGAAATCTTCAATGCAAAAGTTGATAAGCTTGGCCATCACTATAAATTACAAAAGTTGATAAGCTTGGCCATCACTATAAATTACAAAAGGGAAAGAAATGAAACATCACTAAAAGAAAATGTTAATTTGACACAAAGTCAAATGTCATTGTTGGTACCCCGCTACTTGACGTCACGAAATACACAACAATTTTTGAAGTCGTCGCTCCGTTGGCTCGTGTACAGCCCCCAGAGGTTCGAACCTCACATTTAAACGATAAACAGGACGGACTAACAAACAGACTGACAACGGACAGACAGACCGACGGACAGACAGACAGACACTACGGTTACAATAAATGAATTTTAACACGAAAAGAAGAGAACAAGAATTGACACATAAAGCCGATGAACATTAAGAAAATATTTATATAAAAATTTAAAAAAAACGAATTAAAAGAAATGACAATATACTGCAATTATCTTTATGCTGAGCACCAAGCTCGAAATCTATTCAGAGAATTAGCTTCCCCTTAACTGTCTCTGAGTCTCTATGATTTCTATATTTCTCTATGATTTTTTTTTTTTATAAAGTTCGGTCAAGTTCCCGATTTTCCTAAAGAGTTAATATGTATCGTTGCACACTCCTGGCCAAAGTACTTTGTTACTTAACTGGGAGGAGTTGCAGGGAGGGTTCCAGGTTGATCACACAGCAACCAAAGATTCGGGTTGATCACACAGCAACCAAAGATTCAGGTTGATCACACAGCAACCAAAGATTCAGGTTGATCACACAGCAACCAAAGATTCAGGTTGATCACACAGCAACCAAAGATTCAGGTTGATCACACAGCAACCAAAGATTCATATACGGAGAATAAAATAAAAATAAATCCTGCAATATATAATATAGAAGAGCTCAGAGACTACTAACATAATTTTTCCTATATTTACTAATTAAAAGCTAATCATTTCTCTGAGTACAATGTCACTACCTGAAATAGCATGAATTAGTTTTACATATCAATTCTTTATCAAATGACAGTCTATACATTAATTATGAATTTAAAGTGATGTAAAAGCAGCCGGCTTACCTTTCGTTTTCAGCAAAAAACCAAGGATTAAAGAAAAACTGTAATGGTGTAATGATACACTCTTTTCAAGCCTTCTGGCTGTTCTATACATATAAATTTTTTTCAGTTATTAAAACTGGGCTATTCCGACACTCTACCAGCATTGGATCCGATGAGGGTGCCCTTGTTGTGGAAAAAGCGAAGTGAGGGGGAGATTTTCCCTATTTATAGTTTTGTTTTGTTTTGTCTTTTCTGACCCCAAGGTCAACTTGCTCACGCTTTCATTCATAGTGCGGATAGATACTTCCGGTTTCGTTCCGCCCGTCCTCCATTCAACTATCACGCTTTGGTCACGCTTCCTTCCTACGCGTGTTTATTTAACGGCCCTTTCTCTTCTTGACGATGGACACGTGCGTCGTTCCGCACGAGCCTGTCCTAAACCGCCCTATATAGACATAGCTTTCCTCACTTATTAATTTATTTTAGAATGTTATTCTTCCTATATTTAATTTTTAATATTTATAGTTGGGATCCGGGCGAGATTTACAGAAGATCCTGACAGTCATATACAATACAAAGTGTCGATACTCTATTAGAACCTAAAAATTAATAATAGCCTCATTAATTGTTGCTTTTTCAACCACTCACAAATGTGCGCATGCGCGGCATAGACACATTTACATATTTTGCTAAAGTGATAAAAATTTCGGACGAACGAAATAAACGGAGTGACATGGAAATGTTCGTTTCAAAATATCAAAGCGATTATGAAGCAATTTATTATTAATTTACCAGAAGCCAAAATTTATTTTAAACATTGCACGTTTGTACTGTAATATTAAAATTGCAGCAACGATCAAAATAAACAATTAAAAAGTTTTATTTGTCACCATACCAGCAGGTTGCCCATAAAACATTTTTTTTTGTATGGGTTGATATTTGTCTCCATATCTGCGGGGTGTCCATCAACCATTTCATAGTATGGGATGATAATTGACTCCCTCCCCCCACTTACCCCCAACTCCAGTACATGTTCAGTCTTCTAAGTGTACGTACTATTTTTGTTAAATTAATCTTTCCTCCGCGGGAAAATGAAATGGGAAGCACTCGATTTATTATATATGTTATCGATATGAGTTAAAATTGGAATTGTTTCTTGCCTGAAATGAGTACGTTATAACACTTTTAAGACTAATGATCTGTTGTAACAAGACACATTTCATTTTGTGTTAATATGTAATGGTGAAACATACTGACCAACAAAATGCGATAAGTTCAGACAGTCTGAATGATTGAATAATCATGTCGTCTCTGACCAGGACGTGTATACTGATGGAACAAGAGCTTCATCTGATACTTAATTCAGGACCATACGAGAGATAGGCGGGATCGAACTGATTTATTGCATTTTTCATTATTTAGCAATCGATCTGCTCACGCACCAATGGGGGCATCCGTTACATTGCAGTAGTAGCAGAAAGTTCTTTCCTCCTCATTAAAGCGTCTGTATGTTGAGTGATGCGGAAGTGTTTGTAGTAAATGCATTAAGTGACTGCTAGAAAAGTAGGTACTACTACATAAGGTATTGTTCTATAAAATGTCTTTATCTTTACATAAATTAAATTGCAAACACACATACACAAACACACGCTATACACACATATCACAATTGAGCAATATATGTCAATTTCATCAATGCAAAGAAATACCTGTTACTTAATAAAACCTGAGTAATACGTGTCAATTTATATCAATGCTAAAATTGTCACTTTAAAATACGTGTCACATTTCAAAACTGTAACTTATATCTAATTTTTATATATGTATATAACTAAGTGAAAGTCACTAATATGACTATTGAGCAATACATATCGACATTAGCACTCTAATTGTCATTCAAAATGTAAGTATCCCCATCTATCTATCTATCTATCTATCTATCTATCTATCTATCTATCTATCTATCTATCTATCTATCTATCTATCTATCTATCTATCTATCTATCTGTCTATCTATCTGTCTGTCTATCTATCTGTCTATCTATCTATATATCTGTCTGTCTATCTATCTGTCTATCTATCTATCTATCTATCTGTATGTCTAAATGTTTGTCTATCTATATCTAACTATCGTTCCATTTTACATATATTAACAATTCTTTTTTCTATTAGGATTATCTATTTACTGTGTGTGTTCACAATAATATAAAATTTGCCAGTAAGATGCTATTTTCTGTGGACAATGCAGAAAGGTTAACTTCTAAAAAGCATACTGTAATTCCAGACTTAACAGCCCATTAAATTCTTTTCTATAACTAAAATGTGCGTCTGTGCGCGAGCGGTCGTGCATTTATATGTGTGGTTTTATGGACACGTGTACCTGTGCAATTCTGTGTGCATTAAACGGTTTGATGACACACCTTTTGTATTCTTCATTTAAAGAGCCAAAATGTAATTTAGTCCTAAAAAAATCTAGAGGTAAATATTTAAGTGAGAATGAAAAGACAGCAATTTTGAGGAAAGTAAAAAGTTAAAGAAAAGTTAATATTTGATATGCGTTTTCCAAGATGTTGAGTATTTCCAGCCTGGATGTCCGGTGGGGAAAATAACTCTTTTCATAAAGTTTACATATTGATCAATAATAGCACAGTCACTAGCTGTCAGTAATTATATTATAAACCTCTTTTTATGACAGCATTCAAGAATATATTTTTTAAATTGTAAATTTACAGTAGGGAGGGTTGGACAAGTTACTTTCTATTTGATGAATTAATCTAGCTTGCTTCTATGAAAATAGATTTTTTGCAAGTTACCTTAAGTTAATTTTACTTTTTCAGTCTCACCTTTCTGTCATTTAAAAATAATATCGCGATAAACCTTTATTCACAGTACATATAAATAGTGTGTGTGCTTAATCATATTACATGTATTCATATTTGCTTGAGATAAGATTTTAATTTTCAGGAAATTCTAATACTCTCTTACTATCAATACTGAAACGATAAACAACATGTTGTGTTGTGTTTTTTCCATAATGCGGTCTGGATCATGTGTATTACATTTTTAAATCTTGATTAATTTAGTTTGCTGCAGAGGGTATTAATATAAAATTATTTTGCTGTAATACCAGCATTTGACTAATTATACTTATAATAGCCGTTCTGTCCTAGACCAACATTTCCAGGGATTATGCCGTCAAAACTTTAAAACGTCAAAACAAACATAAACAGGCCCACGCATACCTCTATATAGACACAGAGGAAAATAATTATATTAGTGTAGTCGTTGTTCAATTTATAATAGAAGGTATCGCGATTTGAGAGTGTCTTTTCAAGATTTAAATTTCATTCATGAAGTTTTCACCTTTCCTCCATTTAATAGATTCCATACTCAAAAGTTCACTTAACAGTATTCCTAGTTTTCCTATTTAGATACTCATTAATTTACTTAACTGTATTCCTAGTTTTCATATTTAGATACTCAAAGAATTTACTTAACTGTATTCCTAGTTTTCATTTTTAAATGCTCAAAGAGTTTACTTAACTCTATTCCTAGTTTTCCTATTTAAATGCTCATTTTAAATTGCTCAGTCATTTCATCATCTATGACTATGACTTAAATTCTTCAGGAATGAATACAGTTTTCACCTGGATCTTCGTGGTCTTGACCACGACAATGATAACCGTTCACGGAACCAGTTCTCACTTTGCCAAGATTCCCGTACTAGCTGGTCAAAGAGTTATCGACAGGGAGAAGGTGGGATCTACCCGCTCGAAATTCGAGTGTGCCAGATGGTGCAAGAGTTACATGTATTGCTCCTCTTTCGCCTTTGACGCCTTTACTAGGGTATGTCATCTGCACCCGGTTGTTTCTTCAGGAGATGGTGATACCATGGATGTTTATACAAACGTGTGTAAGTGTTTGTATCTCAACGTTAACTAACATTCAAGAAGATATCTTTTAAAAATATAACGATTTTATTTGTATATGTGTCTCAACGTTAACTAAAATTAATGAAGGATGTAAAAATGTAACGATTTGATTTATGTAAATATAAATCAACGTTAACTAACATTAATGAAGGATGTAAAAATGTAACGAATTGATTTATGTATGTATCTCAACGTTATCTAACATTAATGAAGGATGTAAAAATGTAACGATTTGATTTATGTAAATATAAATCAACGTTAACTAAAATTCAAGAAGATATCTTTAAAAATGTAAGTTGATTTGTGTATTATCTCATCGCTAACTAAAATTCAAGGAGTGATCTTAAATAAAGTAATGGGTTGATTTGTGGATGAGTTCAAAGTTGATGTGAAAGTTAATTTATATAAGAAATATCATTGTGCAGAATATTATGTAAACTGTAATGTTTCGAAGAGGTTTCAGTAATTGTTGTTATTATATTATCGATGAATTAGTTCTATCGTAAGAAACAAAACAAATTCCTGTTAAACTAAAATTAATATCTACTTCTAGCAGGCTTACTATAACTTCCTCTACATTCGAAGTATTACTAATTCATTAATGTTAGTACTACTACTTCAAATTTATAACTATTGACTTGCATTATTATTGGTTTTCTTACAACTTCCACTACACGTGATCCAACTGCCATTTCTATCAATACTTCTCGTATCTAATGACCTCAAATACTATTTAATATCCCAAGATTTACATTGTGAACTAGTCTAAATGAAACTTTTCAATTAAAATGATGTTTAGATCATTATAGGATCTGTAAATTTGAAAGTTTTAGTCAGCTTGAAGGAAACATAAATGATTTTTTCAGTCACTAGTACAGATACGATCTATCTTGAAGTCAAGGTGTATCGGGACGTAATACTTGGCAAGCAAGATATACTGATTACCTGAACAATTCCTAGTGTAGAGTTGTTGGACTTCACTACATTTATTATTCTTTTTGAAGGAGTTAACAGGGAAAGAAGAAGCACTCAGGCTAACTCTAAGTAGCGGAACAGTGTTTTTCAATATGTGTGAGGTACACGGAGCTGGTGTAATAACTGCTGATAATAACTTGTTTCTGTGTTGCAAAAGCATGTAGATGGACTAATGAGACAGCTGTTACACAAGGTTATGTAAAACTATTATCGCTTATCTCTAATAACTCCATATCCTGTGATTTGTAATGACAGAAGTATTGAATTGTATTTTAGTATACAACTTTGAAACATAGGAATTATGTGAATGTGGTTTCAGAGAAATATCGATGTCAAATAATCTATCTCAGTGTACTTTTATATATATTTGATTGATGATTTAATACATTTATTGTTAAATGTAATGACCTTCATATGCATTTTTATAACTTTGTGTTGGAGAAAAATGTGGGTGGATGAGGATTTCTAAATATAGATTAAAGATGGATTATTTTTCTCCTTTAGTAAAAGGCTATTTTAAGTTAAGTTTGCTAGTTAAGATTGGCTAGTTAATCTGATGAGGCAGGAGTCTTTAATTTGCAATTCTGGTTATAACTATCTTTCACTCGTATTTACTTGCACCATTTTCTTATGTGACTTTTTTTTTTTATTAATGTTAAAGTCATACTTACGATTGAGTTTAAAGTTTTATTTTTTTAAATTAATTGTTTATTCATACATAAGATTGTCTCAAAATATTTATTTTCTAATTATATTATTGATCTTTTAATCTAGCTTTAGCAGGAAAACAATGTTTAATTTCTAATTATTATTCTTTTAATCAAATTTACGTTTAAGTCAAAAATATTTAATTTTTAATTAGCAATCTTTTAATCATACTTAAGATTGAGTCAAACATATTTCATTACTAATTATTATTCTTTTAATCATACTTAAGGTTTGAGTAAAAAGATATTTCATCCATAGACCCTCTATGTTCAACAAAATCTCCAGCCTTTTCAAACGGACGAGCATTACTTAATGGATCACTTGAAGCATTGAGCGCTGAAGTCATCTGCAATCCCGATTACATGTTCACTCAAACTGAAACAATCTTGACTTGCAACGCTGATGGTCAATGGACTCCGAATGCTGCACGCTGTGTTCAAAGAATTTGGAGAAACCCTGTGAGTGCCTCTCCAGTTGCTTCCTTAGAATTTCGTACAGTTAATTAAACAAGTAATGAAATTAAAAACCCTGTGAGTGCCCCACAGCTAATTAACCACGCTAGGGAATTGAAAACCCAGTGATTCCCCCCTCTAAACAAGGGACTTATATGCAATCTTTACACATATTCACATACCACCCTGTGGTGGTTTAAATGTGCCTATTCTCATTTAAAAATTTATTGTTGTATAAATTGTTGAATTGTCAGAGTAAAACAAATTTAGTGATGGTATTTTGGAAAGTGTCTGAGTTAAAATAAATACTCGAAGATACACTATGCTAGAATTGCTGTTGTAATGCAAACTAGTGAGAAGATTTTATTATCCAATGCTTATGATTTATGAGAACGAGACCAGGCAACGGGCTGAGATTAAAAAGTTTACCTGTTGTAGGAAATTATATTCTCTAATCGCTTTGAATTTGGAGTATCAATGATAAGTCTGGTCTTGAAAGGCCGCCATTAGCATGATGATTTCACATGGTATTTGAATCTGCTGGTTCACTATTGTAAACCGCTACAACTAGCCATAGTAAAGGGGGAAATCATACATGTGTAAAAACACATTTCACTCTACTTATGTGGAAGCAAGAGATATGCTGACTACCTGAACAATTTCTAGTGTAGATAATTAGTTGGACATTGCTATATTTATTGTTTTATTTTGAAGGAGTTGACACAGCGAAAGAAGCACCCATGTTAACTCTAAGAATGGAACAGGGTTTTTAATGTGTGAGTGAGGCACATGGAGTTGATGCAATAACTTTTTGTCGTTGCAAAAGCAATTTGAAGGACTATTGAGACAGCAGTTAAACAAGGTTATGTAACAAGTATTGTCTCTTATTTGTAATAACTCCATTTCTGTTGATGAATTGTATTTTCCGGATAAGGACTGTGTAAACAACAACATATCGATGTCAAGTAATCTATTTCATTGTATTTGTCATATGTATATTTAATTGCTGATTTAATAAATTTATTCTTAAATTTATTGACCTTCTTACGCATATTGATAACCTTATTTCGGAGAACAAAGTGGGTGGATGGGGGCTCACTAAATATAGATTAAAGACGGATTTGTCTTCTCCTTAAGTAAAACGTTTTCTACCTACGAAAACATTGTATGATCGTAAATGTTGTTTTATATTGTGGAAGAGAGTAAACGTATAAAGTACCCGTATATCTGCCAAGTGACCCGTTTATGTCTTCAATTACTCAAAAGAAGAAATACAAGATAGTTCATCAAGAAAAAGTCATAATAGTTTCCTTTGTTATAAGTTAGAAATATGACCTGTTTATTTCTCTACACTTAAGGAATAGAATGCAAATCTTATTAAAAATTATTATCATTATTTCCTTTCTCCGTGTGATAAAAGAATACAATGCAATCAGTCATGATATCATCATATATATGAACTCTGGGTAAAATGTATTTCTTCCTTTCTACAGTAGAGATGATACAAAATATTTATATAAATATTTTATAGCACTTATATAGACTTATGTACTAACCCTAACACTTCCTTTTCTACTGCTGTGGACAAACAGACATAGTCGCCCCCTACATTGTTGGAGCTATGAGGATACCAAATTGCATCACCCACCATTGATAGTGGCCACAGGTGTACTGAATGCTAATTTCATCCTGTCTTCCTCGTAGACTAGAATTTGCCTAAAACCTTTTATATCTTCCATTACTGTTTGTGGGAGAGTATTCTTGTGTTTATAGTCTGCTGTTTTGTTTTTCTGTTCTGCCATTTCGTAGACACATTTTTCAGAGCAGGAATTGTGGAGCCGATTCTGGTCCGTGGACAACTTATGCAAGTATATGGCCCAGATATGCTCGCGTATTTTCACAAATTTGTGCTTGTTTCTCTTAATTGTATTTTCAAAAGATTGTGCTTGTTTCTCTTAATTGTATTTTCACAAGATTGTTCTTGTTTCTCCTACTTGCAATGCTATACATCATCTGTATACAATCAATTTGACAGTCGGTCAGTCTTCACCTGCCTCCTAGTGTTTTCCCATCGGACAACTTCTTATTCTTGTTTGCTTTCTTATGATTACGGAGGCGTGTACACTTCCTCTTCTGTATGTGACTTACGCATTCAATTTATACAGTGTCAACATCAGCACCATAATGTTTAGACTTCTGCACAGAGCTAAATGTGCCAGTGTCAACATCAGCACCATAATGTTTAGACTTCTGCACAGAGCTAAATGTGCCAGTGTCAACATCAGCACCATAATGTTTCGACTTCTGCACAGAGCTAAATGTGCCAGTGTCAACATCAGCACCATAATGTTTCGACTTCTGCACAGAGCTAAATGTGCCAGTGTCAACATCACCTATGAATGTAGTGTACCTAAGCTAATACTGCTCAACAGATCTACTGAAAATGTCCCTCATAATCTATTTCTCCACTGAGCCTGAAAACCCGTTATGTTTGACAGTGTATTTGTTCTGACTCTGTGCTGCCCATCTCCTGTAGGCAGCCGTACCTTTTTCCCGTTTATTCCATACCTCAAAAGATTTGCACTGGTGCCTGCATCTATCATTTTTTAAGTCTGGCATTCAATTGTAGTTGCTGCCCCAATCACTGGCGTGTGACTAGGTGTCATCCAGATACCATCTGACGACACATCTATGTTATAACGAACACTACCGTCCTTGCTAGGTTCAGACATTGAGAATTCTATTTTAGCAGCTTTCTTCATTGACTCTTTATGGACTTCTTGTGCAGCTTTCTTGACAGATGTATTGACACAGTTGTATGTACTATCATATACTGACGGTGGTAAATCAATAGTAATACAAAACTGGCTCAACTCAGCCCGATCACAGCCTATGCACAACAATTTAGACCATAATTGAACACATTACCACTACCACCAAGAATCACTTCAGGCGAAACGAATGATCTTTGTTCATTGCACCTTCTGGAAATGCAGTGAAAAATAGACATGCTTCATAAACCCTCTTTATCTCTGTCAATACGACACTCTTGCTACAGAATGAACACTGCGATTGAGAGACAATATTTGCTGGTAAAATGCCCACATCAATAATCATGTGTCCTTCCAAGGTATTAGAAGTGTTAAGATAATCGTCTTCACTAGTAATATAACAACTGTCATCATGAGCTTTAACAGGCTCATTTATGGAACTATACTGATCAACAGCTTCTTTTTTCATGTTGTAGGATGCCTACTTTCGTTTTCGTCTGGCTGTTCACGTGTGCTCGTTGTACCATGATTATCACTTCTACTAGCACTAGTTTGGTTATAGAGGTGTGTTCATTGTACCATGAATATCACTTCTACCAGCACTAGTCTAGCTGTACACGTGTGTTCATTGTACCATGACTATCACTTCTACCAGCACTAGTCTAGCTGTACACGTGTGTTCATAGAACCACCACTATCACACCTACTAGCACTAAGCCTGGCTAGGCAGTGAAGAAGAAGACAAAAGTTCGTTCAGTTTCCTCTGTCTTGCACCACTTGTTTACTGATTTCACTTGAATGTTCTTCATTTTTTTATATTGTCCTTTTTCCTTCGCCTTTTATCGGAAGGCATGGCTGAAGGTTACTCACAGCAACTTGAGATCAAAACAAGAAGATCGAATACAAACGTATTTTTCTTCGAACACTGCTTCATATTAGACCGAAAATGATATTACTGCGGGAGGCATCGTTATTTCGAAATTAGAAGTGATAGGGAGCCAGCTGCCTTATTATTTGGAAGCAATGAATGTAACCTTGCAAAATGCTGATAAACGTGTTTTGCTCGAGAAATGACCCACTTTTTGAGCACATATATCTAAACTAACCATTGTGGTTTGGACAAAAATAATTGTTGTATCGAAATAATCGGCCAATTTTACATCAAGACAATCCAATCAAAATTTAATGAAACAGTCATGATTTTCGAAAAAGTCTAGATAGTAGTGGGGCCTTGAATTATCAGTTTGTTAAGAACGATTATATTAAGGTTAATTCTTATTTGCTATTTATGAAGTGTACTTGTATAGGAGTGAATTCTACTTCATACAACAAATGACGATTTCATTACCTAGATCTATGTTCTATTATCTTTATTTTGGAATGATGTATACATTTTACTTTCATTTGGCAGTCCTATATTAAAACATTTAATGAATGCTGGTTCTATATTGGCAGTCCTAAATTAAAACAGATAATGAATGCTGGTTCTATATTGGCAGTCCTATATTAATACATTTAATGAATGCTGGTTCTATATTGGCATTCCTATATTAATACAGTTAATGAATGCTGGTTCTCTTACAAGTATATGCCCAATGATGTGTCTCTCCTAGATGAAAGGGAATTTCAAGATTCCTAGGATTGTACAGACCGGATGGTCAGCATGTTTTAGTGGAGTACCGACGAAAGAAACTCTGTAAGTACAAATATAATTCCTAATGTTACGCGACTGGTGCATTAATACTAATTATTTGTTATTATTTACGAATTGCTTTATCATTAATAACTATAATCGCTTATCAGTGATTATATTTAGGATTCATTTCCTAATATGAATTTCCCACTCACATATCATTATAAGCTTACACACCAAAAGTACATAAATTCTATTCACAGGTGGAATTTAGTAATCTACAATAACAACATTGATTAATTTTCATTCAATACTTTAGCTTCTGAACCCCCACCCACCCACCCACTAACTACTCCAGACGTGCGTCAAGCACGTGTAAGAAATCTTTAACATAAAATAATGATTTATTATCCAATAATATATATCACAACAAATACAAAATAAGTTTAGAAAACAGTTCACAAGTTTAAATGTCTGACATTTCAATACTCTAATCTAGATAGTCAAAATCTAAAATGTCTGACATCTCAATACTCTAATCTAGATAGTCAAAATCTAAAATGTCTGACATTTCAATACTCCAATCTAGATAGTCAAAATCTACAAATGTCTGACATTTCAATACTCTAATCTAGATAGTCAAAATCTACAAATGTCTGACATTTCAATACTCTAATCTAGATAGTCAAAATCTACAAATGTCTGCTTGAGGTATAATCTCTAACCAGACTTACAATTTTTCATATGATTGAGAAATTAGAGGAATTAGAATTAATATGGAATATTGCTTGACCAGAGTCATAGAGACAGCGTCATAGATAAGATATGAAGATGAGTTGTCAGTGAAATGCTGATTCCCTGTTCCTCTCATTCTGCAACCAGTTGAGCACACTGGGAGTAGCAATGGCGGTCATATATCAGTCTCTCATACCACCCTAAGATTTACTAGTTAATCGTGGTCTGCAGATTATCAAAACCTCCCCAAGACGTATACATGTCGTCGGACTTTTGCTGCACAGACCCGATGAGATAGCTCACAGTTGCATGTAGCTGTAGCAGAATGACTGGATGAAGACTGAAGTCTGGAGACTGGACCCTGAAGAATTCAACCAGTCTGTCAACTGAAGTCTTTAACTCGAGCCTTGGACTTTGAAGGTTGTCTTTAAGATAGGACTCGAAACTTGTAAGACTATAACATATGAGAGTATATGTCACTATAACATATGAGAGTATAGCACTTAGAGACAATTCATAATTCTCTCATATCTCTTGCTCTGTCGTCAATCATTCAACTTATATTTTATCTGCAAGAGAATTGTTTAGCCCCTTACATCATTCATTCATTAATACATCATGAACTATATATATATATATATATATTAATGAATCAAACAGAAAATTCTAATACACATCAGATTGAATAGAAATTCTAATACACATCAGATTGAATAGAAATTCTAATACACATCAGATTGAATAGGAATTCTAATACACATCAGATTGAATAGAAATTCTAATACACATCAGATTGAATAGAAATTCTAATACACATAAGATTGAATAGAAATTCTAAAACACATCAAATTGAATAGAAATTCTAATACACATCAGATTGAATAGAAATTCTAATACACATCAGATTGAATAGAAATTCTAATACACATCAGATTGAATAGAAATTCTAATACACATCAGATTGAATAGAAATTCTAATACACATCAAATTGAATAGAAATTCTAATACACATCAGATTGAATAGAAATTCTAATACACATAAGATTGAATAGAAATTCTAATACACATCAGATTGAATAGAAATTCTAATACACATCAGATTGAATAGAAATTCTAACATATCTCAAACGAAATATATAAACAATAGTTTAACACAAAAACCATGTGAACAGATTGCTTACCAAAGCATTCTCACGCCTGCGTTAAAACCGGACTGAGAATATTGGTGAGAATATTGCTGCAGTGCTTTGCCACGAGGCCTGATGGGGCATTTATTAACTTATGCCTCAAAGGACCGGAATCGCCGATCTGTAACTGTTCGTCTCAATACCATGTCATAACTATTTCTGAAGGGAAGTTGCCTGCTACAAACAAGTCGAGAGGGTCTTCACCGTCTCCCAATCTGTCTCCTAGGACCTTCCGATTGCAATTAAAAGGGCTGACCTGAAAACTCTCACAACTTGCTGTCAATCAAGTGTGGCTGCACTAACCCCTTGATTCGGAACTGAGCGTGAGACGGAACTGTCTCCCCTTTCGTCAGTACAGAGTGCAAAAAATTAAATGTTGATTGATTCTAAGCCTTAATTAGTCAGGGACAATTTCTGACTGTTACACTTAATATAGTTGGAGAATTCTCTAATGTACTTATGAACGAAAATTGTAATGATGGGGTTAATGAACGGGGATGGATCGCAGAAGATGGAATGAGTATCGGACAAAATGTATGTGTATGGAACGGTTGGGTAATGGTTAATAGGAGATGGCTGAGTGTCTGGAATGCAGACTGATGAATGGATAAGATAATAGATAAATAAAATATGAATTGTAGATGGTAGAAGATCGGTGATAGTATAGAAGAATGTACTTGGAGGAAAAGAATGCATAGACGATGTATATATTGAAAATGGATGACAAAATGATGTATGAATGAATGGGTGCGTAAAAATATACAGACTGATGACTACGAAAACACGATTATGGATAAATGATTGAATACATGAATGAACTGAGGAAAAGAAGAGATTTTGGTTTTAAAGATGCAGATAGGTTAAACTAAATGGAGTACTGTATAATGAATTTGTGGTGTAAACTAATTAAAATTCAGCATTTATAAAGTTATTTTTTCAAAAAATGTTTCAGTTTCTTTACGGACATCTGGTCAAGCGAGACGATGGTGGATGTTCCCATACGTGTAGGATGGCGTTTCAACTTTCTAGGAACAATTCGAAGACTTGTTTTGACATACTTAAAAAGTGGCACAATGGGAAACCTTCTATTCAGCACAAATGATTTCTTACTGCAAGTCAACTCCCCTTTTTTACTGAAACTGTCAGCTATTTCTTCCACGAATGTACAGGTAACATATCTTCGAATCGCATTTCTTTTTGTCGTTGCTAATTAGGTCATGAAAAATATTTTATTTGGAACTTTGCCTTCTTTGATTGAAGAAATCTTAGAAGCTCAAATGAACAGTTTTCACCACAGTATCTGTTCACACTGCCACGTAACCTACATTCAAATGAACATTTTTCACCACCATATATGTTCATATTGCCACGTAAGCGATACATAACAATTTGGATGTTTTTATATATTTCTCTGCCTTAAGGTTTAAAATTATAAATAATAATGGTTAATTATGTTCCAGTTCATCGTTAATGGACTGCCGTTCATGAACTACACCTTAAATCCGGGATTCACGCTCGCAGATTTTCACTACCTTCACACGGAGTATGACGTCAACATGTCCGTCGTTGACGCCTGGTGTTAGTGACCTCACGATTGATCGAAAGTCACCTCTACGATATTTTCTTGATGGGATATATTTACGAAACTAATGTTATATTTCAGTGCGTTGTGGTCCTTGAAGTCATCTGGGTCCATTGTTCATAACATATCCAATGTTGTGGCTAATTCCAATATGACTCTAAACAATGATGCAATTGTTATTTTTCACTATTTTAAGAATATGTATTTATGAAATGTAATTGAGATATACATATTTCCATTGTAAGCAGTTAGCCGTCTTCGTAATGATGTTAGTTCTAAATATTAGCAAACAATGTCAAAGTATGGGTATGCTACACGATCAACAGTGCTTGCCAGGACAATCATGCAAGGTACTGTGCAAGGAGGGCGAAGGAGAGGAAGACAGAGGAAATGATGGGAAGATAACATATCAGAGAGGACAGGGCTGAAACAGAGCGATACAGTAAGATTAGCAGAGAACAGAATGGAATGGAGTAAACTGGTGTCAGGTCATCAGTGGTGCCCCATAGGTCGACATGACTAAGGGTTAGATAGATAGATAGATATACATATATATATATATAGATATAGATATATAGATAGATAGATAGATAGACAGATAGATAGATAGATAGATAGATAGATAGATAGATAGATAGATAGATAGATAGATAGATAGATAGATATATAGATAGATAGATAGATAGATAAGAGAGAGAGAGAGAGAGAGAGAGAGATAGGTTACTCCACGGGAAAATTTTAAATATTCATTTTATTAAATGCTACTCTTTCTTACATTATTATCTGTCTAATCTACTACTTGATGTCCGCCTATGGACAACACAAACACTAAGGAACGTGCACACTTACACACACACACACACGCACGCGCACGCACGCACGCACACACACGCACGCACGCACACACACATACGCGCGCGCACACACACACGCACACACACACACACACACACACATCTATATATGTGTTTTTGTTTGCCAGTGTGTTTGTGTATAAACTCATGTTTCTTTCGCTAGAATTACCATTACATTCAAAACATGTTTTCTCGTTTCGTACAAAGAACTTTCTGTGTATTGCGTGTAAAATTATATAAGGTAGTTAGTGCTTTTCTAAGATCAACAATTAATAAAGACTTCTCAATTAGTATTTTTTAATTAAATGGTGATATTTAGACATTACAAATTACATTTTTTAAATGACACATTTTAATGCACATTTATAGTTGTGCAACAAACTATATCTTTTTCTTTGTAACGCCTGTATTTCAATATGCTCTTTTGTCCGTTCAA
The DNA here is from genome assembly GCA_028829895.1 of Sinotaia quadrata. Lineage (NCBI taxonomy): Eukaryota > Metazoa > Mollusca > Gastropoda > Architaenioglossa > Viviparidae > Sinotaia > Sinotaia quadrata. The sequence goes on from CM054178.1 coordinate 88,987,059, forward strand.
AAAAAAAGATTTGAAACGTAAATGGATAAAACTGCTTCTTGTATATTGTTTCGCAATATGTTATTGTCTCCCTAAATATTTATTAATTATTCTCCAACTATCAACTAAGGAATATTTTTTTTAATGTTTAACAAGTATGAAACGTAAACATCTTATTTTCGTGACCGCTTTAAATTACTTTTATTGTTCGGATGCAATTGCAATTTAGTTTTAAAACTATTTTGTTAACATACATATTTATAAACTGTAATAAATTTCTTCGAAAGAAAATGACAAGCTACATTACAGTCATGTTTCAATTAGTAATTGCTAATTCAGGAAGTTTTAATCAAATAAATAAACACATAACTTCTAAATATTATACTGCAATCGTTGTGCGAGCCCAGAACTATCCAAACTTGTAGACCTATATACCACTCATTCAGTCAGTAAGCCCACATCTGTTCCATTCTACGAGTCTAGACAGAAGTAAAATAATCAAAAGAGAAGTCGTAGTTAAACTCCAATAGTAGTTAGTTATTAAAATTAAAAAGTTGAAGGCCATTATTAATTGCGCTAAAGTAGTGAACGTGACAGCGGTCCTGCTGGAAGTAGTCACAGGCAGCGGCAGTAGAAAGAGCTGTAGACGAAGAGAGAATATCTGATAGTATGAATAACAGGAACTATTCTAGAGATCCTAATACCGATGTGACTGATAATAACTACATTTACCAAAATGTCTTCGATTGTATTCCAGAAAGTTTATGATAGGAAGCATATTCTGAGCAATGGTATTTCTTAATGTATTTAACACGTTCACGTTAATTTCTGAACAGTTCCAGGGGTTAAATAATATATATAGCAAAATAGCAAAACAAATATGATAACTGTTGCTGAAGCTTTCATTTCAGTTTGGGCAAGAGTCAGATTGCTTTCTAAACTTTTGACAGACAATGGAATCCAGTTTGTAAATAGCTGGATGGCCGAACTAAATCGATTGTTGTTAATTAAACATTTGAAAACTACACCCTATAATCCGAAGGCGATGGGATGGTTGAACGCTATAATGTTACACTGAAGACTAGCTTGCATAAACTATGCGACAAGAGACCACGCGTTTGGGATAGATACCAGTTTTACTTTTCGCGTACAGAGAGACAGCGCACACGGGAAGACCATAAATTGTTACTGACAGATGTTTTTAAAAGACTGAGAGAGATGGGACGGACCGCTAGACCCACAAAACGTTGTATTGGGTTTCAGACTGAATTTCCTACGTCACACAATCAGTCGAGGCATAATTGCACCAGACAAAGCAAATTTAGAACAACTACAAAAATGCTAAAAATTCCCAAACAAAAACTGCAGTGCGATCATTCTTATTAGGCCTGTGCAACTACTATTGAAAATTCGTACCTGAGTTTAGATAGACGCAAAACCTTTGCATGATTTAATTAATAAAAATGTACCGAACTGTGTAGTGTGGACAAAACATTTGCATGATTTGATAAAGAAACATTCACCAAACTGTTTAGTGTGGACAAAACCTTTACATGATTTGATTAATAAAAATGCACCGAAGTGTGTAGTGTGGACAAAAGCTTTCCATGATTTGATTAAGAAAAAATACCAAACTGTGTAGCGTGGACAAAATATTGTGAGCAGGCATTTATAAACGTTAAAAGCACGTTTGAAGTATGATGCAGTTGTGCAAATGCCTGATCTGACAAAGGAATTTGTTGTGAAGACTGATGCTAGTAATGATGGAATTGGAGTTTGCTTACTCCAGAAACATCATGGAACTTTGTTTCACATTGCTTACTCCAGAAACATCATGGAACTTTGTTTCACATTGCTTACGGAAGCAGAAGGAAACTAGTCTGTTTCTCCAATTTACAAATCACTGAATCAAATGAAACACAGTCAGTATGTTTCACTTCGCTCCAACTGACATAATCAGCAATAACATTTTTACTACCCAATAATATATATATATTATCACCATCTGATACTCTTGTAGTTACAGAGATCATTGCATTAGTCAGATATAAACATGACGTACCTGTGCTAATTGTCCTAGTGCCTCATGATCAGGTTCCAGAGTAAACTTTCTATCTTACAAGTAGAAAATTTATCTTTCAGTAACTAACTTGTAGAGCAATTAGAGTCTTAAGTGGGAGTGTCATATGATTTGGAACTCTGCCATATACTTTTTAATATACACTTTCATATCATTTTAATGAGATGGTATTTGTGATTTGTATGTTTTAAAAATGTTACATACAGTTTATTTTTAGAAGTGAAGTCGACGATGGACAAGGGAGTAAGTAGTATCAGTGGGTAGGGAAGTGTTTTTTTTTTCTGATAGAACACTGGAACCCTGAACTCTACGCAATAACGCGTTGGCTTAAACATTAGATCTGGAATATTGGTATGTTATACTATTGTTATTCTGACGTAATTATGAACGTGTTTTGGATAGATCCCTTGTGTGCTGAGAGAATTGTAGGTTGGGAGGTGCCAGAAAGTCATCGATTTGAATTTGATTGGATCAAGGGTGAGTATATGTAGAGATGGATGTGGTTTCAAGAATAATAAAACCAAGACATAAATTTTATTTCTCATTCTTTGCAAACTGACTCTTTATGCCAGTCTTGAGATTGAGTTCCTTCCTTGCAATGGTTGTATGTGGAACAGGTGACACCTGCCTAGATAATGTAAAGACATCTCTGTATTGTGTGAATGGTTGTATATAGAACAGGAGACACCTGCCTAGATAAAGACATCTGTGTATTGTGTGAATGGTTAGATTTGTTAGGAATGTTCTATTTATTATTTGAAACATGTTTAAATTTCAGTTTGTTTTGCAAAGGCACATGCCAAAATTAGTATTTATTAATGTAGTAAATGGATGTATAGAAGGCTCTGCAATTACTTGTGTTTCAGGGTTTTTCGATGTGTCTCCTTCATGGTTCATTTCTACCTTATTCTGAAATCTATGATGAAGGTTTTGGGCTCCTGATTCTGATGTATGTATGCCATGTACTATGGAGCGTCTAGCAGTGTGACGCACCTCCTGTCAGCACACTGAAGTTAAGTCCTGATTGTGAGTAACGCACATGAAGATCTAGAATCTTCATGTGCGTTACTCACAATCAGGACTTAACTAGAACGTGCATGCAAAGTTCTGGAATATTCTCCACGGTGTGCTTTGTGAACACGTATAACAGTTTGTAACGAGCATAGAAGGGGAACACTAGACCATCACCTAATAAGAAAAAAGTGACTTTCGCAAACCATGTGATTGTGAACACGAGCCACAAACAGCTGCCATTATTGAAACGGTTATGTATATGGATTATTATCTCTCTGAAACTCCACTATCATTTCTATGATGAATTATATCTATGAACGTGATTATATATATATGTTAATTTGACTGATGATGTATACACTAGGATAAGCTTAACGAGTGTCCAGCATTAATCAAATATTCTTACAAGGAGATGTAAATGTGAACGTTCATATGTTGTATATTTGATTGTTGTTTTATTTGTTAACGTTCTTTTGATTATATTCATATGTTGTATATTTGATTGTTGTTTTATTTCTTAATGTAATAAATTTATTTAACGTCTTGCATGTATATTAAAACTTATTTTGGAGTAATACGGGTGGATGGAGGCTCATTAATTATAAATTAAAGACGGTGTTTTATTACTCCTATAGTAAGAAGTTTCCACCTGCAGAAACATGCGACAATAAAATCTTTTTACTGTGTGTTTTACGACACCCATAAAATCCATCAAGTGAGAGACATGTTGGTCCTAGAGGAGAATTATTAATAACCATGATATATGTGTTTTTAATTAATAAATAATAATCATAACAAGTGAAGGGTGCCCAGAGGTGTCACAAACTGAGTGGGTACCGTGAGTAGAATTGACGTCGGCTCACTCGCATAGCGGCGTAAAAGTTGCAAATATACATATATGACCAGTGACCCATACTCTGCAGAGGGGAGATTGAATAAACTATGTGGTATTGCTTGTAGATGTCTTGTATCATAACTAAATGCTAACACTGATATGATTCATTATTACAATATCATTTGTTGTACTGTCTTTGTAACAACTGTTTCTTGCCTGGCCTTAATTCACAATTCTCACGTTAACTTCGCTTTGCTATGCCTGACTTCAATTCGGCTTTAATTCACATTTCTTATGGCGTTGTTTGGCGTTTCCACAGATACCAAAAGCACATAAAAATTGATAGTGTATCTCGCACGCACGCCTGCACACACACATTATGTAGTCAAATTATTGAATTAAATATATTTTAATGATCAATTTTCACTTTCTCTGAGTAGTTGAACCAGTTTTGCAAAACAATAAGCAACATTGTTTAAAATTTCCGTGAAACGACTATTTTTTTTTAATGTGGTTCTACCGTCAAACGATCGAGCACGTATGTCGACCACAAACAAATCTAGAGACCAGTCCTGACCACAAACAAATCTAGAGACCAGTCCTGACCACAAACACATCTAGAGACCAGTCCTGACCACAAACAAATCTAGAGACCAGTCCTGACCACAAACAAATCTAGAGACCAGTCCTGACCACAAACAAATCTAGAGACCAGTCCTGATCATCGCTATGTATTATCGTCATCACATAAATTATGAATTTGTTCCGTTGCTTGGAAAATACACCCAAACGTACCGTAATTTGTATTCAGCCTATGAACAGATCTATCTGTGTTTCTAATTATTTATATAGCGTTCAATATAGCTTTACTGACTTACCTCCCGTGATTCTAAGAGAAATGTATGGAGCTAGAAAGCCAATAGACAAAGTTGTTTCAAATGTGAAATACATTTCTATAATTCTTTTTGTATGCTTATTTCTTGGTTTGAATGTGTTTCTTTAGTTTGTTTCATTGTATGGATACTTGCTGTACATTTTTGTCTGTGATCTGTACTTAGTTTGCACACTGGTTGAACGATTAAATTATTTTGGAAAAGACGAAAATGCTTTGAAATGAAGGTTGAACATGAGTTATTGAGAATTTAACGTTGAAAAATGCTTCTTTCATGATAAGAAGGTATAATGATATTTTTGCTCCATATTAAGAATAAATTCAAACAACAAAATAATCAAGATAAACGCTATGTCAGTCTGCAATATTTATAAATTTAATGGATTGTTTATTTAAAGACTCAATGGGTTGTCTATTTATAAATTTAATGGATTGTCTATTTAAAGACTTGATGGGTTGTCTATTTATAGATTTAATGGATTTTTTATTTAAAGACTTGATGGGTTGTCTATTTATAGACTTAATGGATTGTTTATTTAAAGACTTAATGGGTTGTCTATTTATAGATTTAATGGTTTGTCTATTGCACAATAGCGAGAAACACAAGTCTTTTGGTAAACTTCCCCCCCCCCCGATTTTCATTATTTCTGTTGTGATCGCTGTTGGCTATTAGTAATGACTCATTCACATATTAAATTTTTTTATTTAATTCAAAATGTTAACTGATTTTTATTATTTCTATGGTGACTGGAAAGCCGAAAATATAATCTGCTTATTGTCGATTTTACCAGTGACCACAGATAGTATAGAAAAGAAAAAAATAATTGTAATATATCAGGTTAACTCTTTAAACGGGCGTATTAGTAATTTTATCCTCAAAAAGAGAAATTGCCTTTACTAATTTACATTTCAATACATTTAAATGTGTTCAACATTACACTGTTAATCCAGTTAATGGAATATAATTCAGTGCAGCAGTGCCGTTAATACTTGTAACTAACGTTGGTCACTATTCATTTTAACACCAACTAATTGCAACTACAAAGAGATTTCATTGCAGCCCCAAAATGTACATGATACAACAGTTAGTTTTAATTGCAGCCCCAAACTGTACATGATACATAAGCTAGTTTTAATCGCAGTCCCAAAATGTTCATGATACATAAGTTAGTTTGCGTTATGACTGAGTAATGTTGCGTTACATTTATAATCATTAATATGTCATTCTCAATTATTTTAGAATCATAACCATTTCTTGGAATAACTATGTAACCATTATCTATTTCATTAAACATTTATATGACAATTGCATTGATAGTAATTAGCAGAGAGCGTAGATAACGCATGAGTGGTTTCAGTAGCAGAGACTGTATCGAAAAAAAATAATTTTCCTTTTGTTACATTCAAATCAATAATTACTGTTATGCTATTTTGAATTCTCTATGATAATAAAAGTGCGTATTAATAGCAACGGAAGATGTCTTCAAAGTGTTTACATAATGAATAATTTGATTTATTACAAACAAAGTACTTGAGATATGAACTCTAACGTTTGCCAAATTGTGTGTGTGGTTGTATGTGCGTGTGTGTGAGAGAAAGAACATGCAATCACAATCAAATGTATGTAAGCACATACAGATTTGCACAAACACGTACCCAAACACAACATTACGTACACACACACACACACACACACACACACACACACACACACACACACATACATACACTCACACACAAACACACACACAAACACAAACACACACATACACACACACACTCATACACACACAAAACAACAAAAACAAACAACACACACTACTTCCAATCAATAGCATGGGATTACATGTCGTTCAGTAATTTCATTATTCTTAAGAATTTGACTACGATTTTTATATAACTTGACATATTGCAGAAACATTTTATTTAGAAACATTCCTGTGGAACACGAGGGAACAAAGGACTACATTTCTATTCCGCTGATTTGAATACTTTTCACCCACTCTATGTCCAGTAAACATTATACGTGACATGACGTCAAATATACAAAAAGAAATCGAATCACTTTCAACTCAAACAAACAGTGCTACATTTTAAAGTGCAAATAAGTTGTAATGATTGTTAGACATTGTAGCGGAAAGGGGGTTCTCCGTGTGCGCCTTGGTTATTAATATCTTAATTAATCTCTTTCATGCCAATCGCTCACCACCTCCTTAAAGGGTCTTATGCGGTCCGAGAGTGACTAGGTCAAGCCTCAAGCAGTCCGTCAGTCAATGACCGTCTCCCAAGTGTTACCTGTCTCAGAATAGTGACTACACTGCGTTTATCTTGTCAGTCGTTCTATCACTATTCCGGCCCTACCACAATCTCTCATCGCTGTCAATGATGGGAACTATTTTAAAACATGTGTCTAGACCGTCTTCTCAATTGTCTTATGTCATTGGCTGCCCCCACCCATCATTTACACTTGTACCTCCAAGAAATGAAGGAGGAAATAGTTTTAAAAGAAAACAATTTATTAAAAAGAAATAAAGATAACAATTTCAATAAATTTACATTGAATTCAAATCACACACTAGGCGATTCCGAAATCACAAATCTCATAAGACTTCCAGAATTACAATTAAATGAAAAAAGATATATCGATATAGTTTTTGAGAATAATTATTAGAGAATTCCGTTTGACGTTATCATATACTTTAGTTAAGCTTACACAATTACTCTTCATACATAAGCCAACTACATAGTCAACACTTTAGAAAAATATAGAATTTACATAGAAGAATCAGACATAGAACAAGGAATGAAAATCACAGAAACATGTACAGATTATACAGAAAGTTCATGTAATTGAATCACCTGATTATGGCCTTGTTCTGTTGTAGCCTCGTTCTCGGCAGGGTGGCTGACGATTGAATGTCTCGTGGTTTTAGCCCACCTGGTGACGTAAATGAATGTTCCGTGAATTACGCACAACAATTTGTCCAAAGAAAGTTAAACAAGGTCTGTAATTTGTAATCCTTTCACAGACACTGATAACACATAGTCATCCACAGTTCAGTATACTCAATTTCAATGGTTAGGCAGTTTATCCACGTAGTACAAGTGGGTCAGACTCACGCTCCTCGCAGCAGCCCACTTCGTAATACCGTCTCCCTTGATGGTCCTGATACAAACAGAATCCACAAGCAGATTTCTCCACCCTGGCCCTAAACACATGTAGAGACCAAGTGGCAGCACTCGTTGTCAACACAAGACAACTGGAACTTGAGACGCCAGGATCAACTGGTACAATCCAGAAATGAATAACTGGAGACAAATACGTACTGACAAGTACGCACGCATGTGTGACGTATGGACATATGGAACTGAACGCATGGAACGGCTTTGAACTGCAATAGATCAATGTAATGGCGCATATCAGGATCATATTTTAGAATTCTGCAATCTGTACTTACATTTCCATTTCTCATTACAATTCCTTTTAACAATTTAATTTATCTGATTCTCTCTCTAAACGAAATAAAAGCATTATAGTTTAAATTCGTTATATTTACAAGAAGCATGATTCAACATTATTCAAAAATCAAATGTAAAAATCATCCACAACACAATCTCCTACATCGGACATACCTTTCCTGAGTTCTGACCATGAGCCGTGCACGGGACTCCAAACTTGTATAAAAGAGTGTAGAGAATTTCGAGTCTGCTCTTTTATCTATTTTCAGAGGTCATGGAAGTTTCTAGAATTTCTTAGCCTCTGGCTATGACTTGTTTTTCTTCCTGTGCCTATTGATTCCATAGTCATGGCTGAATGCACACACATAATAGACTAAGTGTGTGTGGTGCCAGGAATATGTCCATGTTACATAAGAATTTGTGACCTGTAATTCCAACTCCCTTTATTTGTAGATATGGGTCGATGTTGTTTACGTCAAACAAATCTTACTCAGACTTGAATTGTGAAATTCAAATCAAAATTTGATTTACAAATTTTGAAAATTAACGAAATTAATTATATTAATTAAATTAATTGGGTAATTAGCATTTTTCCGTTTACAGACATCTAACTTATTAATCATGCTTCTAGAAGTAAATGATTTTTCTTACCTGATAGGATAAAATACATATTTAAGGGAAAATACTTAAAATGAGAAAATGAGAGTAATCACTGTGACTTTAATTTGGCGTCATGCAAAATGTTAGGTACAATGCAAATTATCGTTATTTTATCAGAACTACACATAATAATGGCTTGTTTAGTTGTTGCTTTATCCTCCAGACACAATTGTACGCATAGCGAAGCGCGTACAAACATGTCCATATTTTGCTAAATAGGCAAAAGTTTGTATATACTTTGGGCAACAAGAGCCATTAAACTTATCGGTTGTTGCAGCACAGAGAAGTGAGGTTTATGCTTATCAGTAGATGGAGAAAGATAAAGGCGTCTAAAATTAACAAAACTATCTTTATTTCTCTCTCTGCCTTTCTCTCAATATCTCCGTAGGTTACACATTAACTAAGACTGCGTATTTTCATTGAACTGTATCCTAGCAATGATAGTTGTATGGTAACAATGGCATAGTTCAGTATGATTGTTTCAACAAACGCACTTAGAAATCATCCTTGTCTGTATCAAATATACTCATGAAATATAATAACTTAAAGCTTTCTTTGTCTGTATCAAATATACTCATGAAATATAATAACTTAAAGCTTTCTTTGTCTGTATCAAATATGCTCGTAAAATGCAATTTACACATGCCTGTCTCTCTCAGGTAAATATACCTATAATTACAGCCCCTATTCAGTGTTTACACTGTTTGTTTTATGATCCAGTTACATGCACTCTTAATATTTTCGCCTACACGAAATGTCTACGTCGATATTTGTTACGGTATTCTATTGATGTGATGGTTATTCTGCTGAAAGGAAATTGTAGCAAATTCAGGGTACATAAAGAGTAAACAACATCATTAGGGATTTAAGGAGCAAGTTAAAGTGACATTTTATGTTATTCTGACATGTATCAGGATGCAGGAAATAAAGAAGAAAACATCTTTAGTGTTGGAACTGATTGCAAAACTCCCTAAAGTGAGAACTTATTAAATATTTGCTGACAACTTTATTACTGGTATATCTCTGTAGACAAACTACCCAATCACGGGGACTGATGAAACAATATTAGCATGGGTGTGAATTGAAAGAGGAAGGGAAAGGCTGTAATGAACTAAAACACTGTAACAAAGAGCTAGACTGTAGCAGTGAGGTGAACTGAAATAAAACAATGTAGCAACTAGCTGGACTGTAACATTGAGGTGTATGGAATAAAAGTGTGCCACACTAATATTTGTATAAATCGGTCCAGAACCGTTGGACATAGCATTGGGACAAATCTTGGAAACGTTCCAATGAAAAGATGGGTGGTGCAGATCTACTGGACAACCCTTATTCAAATTATCCATACTCATTGCAATCAAAACAATGTATATGCATATACTTTAGTTCAGTGTGATAATTACTGTCACAGTCTGATAAAAATGTCTTGACTGTTTGACCCACTTGTTTGTTTTTCAAATATTGAGATTTGAAAACCCTTTGTTTAAGTTCCCTCGTGATACTTCTGTATCGAGAAGCTTCCAGCAAAGAGGTCAAGATGTTATGTAACTTTAGGCCCATTGTCTAGGTTCTAGAACCAACTACATGCCATGCGATCCGTCACGTGATATGCTCCATGCTTTCTTATAAATATGGTTAAAACGCACCCGTCTTGCACTCCGAGATACAAGAAGCTACGACACGGTACGTCAGCTACTCGCGAGTCGTATAGGAACGGACAGACCGACGCGTTTTGCTGAGATAACACCTCGATTTCTCACTAAGGTCGGTATTTGTCTTCGTCTTAGACATCTTTGTCTTCTTCATGGTTCCTGTACAAGCCGGTTTTTGAACTCTGTTGAGCGAGTTCAACTCTTCCCAAGTCCACCACCATTGTAAAGCAACGTCAACGTGTAGGCGTAAGCTTGTCTACTCTCAAGTTCACTAGCGGGCGAAACTAAAAGACAGTTTTCCATTGTATGCCACATGCATTTCCGCCGATGCAACTACAGTGAGATAGACCCAGTTCGGACTGGAACAAAAGACCAGGTGACACAGAGACACAAAGCTGAGTACCACTCGGATGACTAAAATTCATAAGATACAATTGGGCACTCTTTCTCAAAGAACAATTAAGCACGCACGTGCCGAATTAAGAAATAGACTTCGCGCTCGTATTTGATTATTGTTAAATTGTTAAACTTTATTAAATCCTATTTTTAATTGTTAAACCTCTTAGTAGTTCATTTTTATGCATAATAGACCTAATGATTTTTCATGGATTGGATGGGGGCGAAATTGAGCTGAATGACGTAACGAATGCATATTAATTTAGAGGAATTTAACGACTCCAAACCAGCTATTGTACGCAATTTATCAGTTTGTAAATCTGCTGTCTGCACTACAAGACACATTTTTAAGTTAGTCAAATGATAAGTTGGGCAACCAGTCTGTATAGGATAGAGAGAAGGAATTAATTTAATCTATTATTTTTAAAGTCCTTAATTATCCTAGGCACGGTCTATAAATAAATACTGGAAACGTAACAATTACACTATGTTCTATGACTGCTTGGTTTCTCTAAGTGCGACTGCTGTCAAATAAATCTTTCCAAATAGGAGATTATGAACAGTAGGAAGTTTCATGTTAGCATTGCAACAGACTTGATAGAAATTAACCGTCCTTAAAGATGTGGTCTGTCATCTCTTGAATTGACTTTCAGGAATCACCACCCTTTCTTCAAATGAAAAAGATGAATTACACTCCTTTTTGTTGTACAAAGGATTGCTCACGGCCTATCGCAGAGTCTAAGAGAGGCTGATACATCCGGTATTGCTTGACCTAAAGCGAAATTGTTTCATGTAATACCAGATATAGTACATGAACGCTATTTGTTTTCTAAAATAAATTCTTTTGATTTCAGACTTAGAGAGTGAGGGTTTGACAATTTTATTTATAAGAGAATGCAGGTTTGGGAGTGGGTAAAGTGATTGAATGATTAGAGCGGTGAAAAGAGTGATAAGATGAATAGAGTGGAGGAGTGCAGAGTGATAGAATGAATGGAGTCATACCTAAATGTGATTGCAGGCTTCTTGCAGACTGGTCGATTTGGAAAAAAAACCAGACAATGTTGCTTACAGTTTTGTACATGAAACTATTTATTTGCCATTTAATCCACTTTTAATTTTAGAATATGTCTTTGCCCAACGTAGTTTAACTGCCACGTGTTCAGCATTTACAATAATTCTATTTCAATATTGTTGATCCTTAATGCCCAGTATTGCAAATGTGCAACTCACCCCAAATTACGTCACATAAGTGGCTAACATTAAAATATAAATAGATCTGAAACATACGATCTGTTTCTTCTTGAATAATATCAAATGAAATCTTTTAATGCAAAAGTTGATAAGCTTGGAAATCACTATAAATTACAGAAGAGAAAGAAATTAAACATCACTAAAGAAAATGTTAATTTGACACACAGTAAAATGTCATATATAATACAAAGTGCCGATACTCTATCAGAACTAAAAAGTAATAATAACGTTATTAACTGCTGCTTTGTCTACCACTCACAAATGTTCGCAAGCGCGGCGCAGACACATTTACATATTTTGTCAAAATGATAAAAATTTCGGAAGAACGCAATAAAGGGAGTGACATGGAAATGTTTCGTTTCGAAATATCAAAGCGATTATGAAGAAACTTGCATTTATTATTAATTTACCAGAAGCCAAAATTTATTTTAAACATTGCACGTTTGTACTGTACTATTAAAATTTAATCAACGATCAAAATAAACAATTAAAAAGTTTTATTTGTCCATAAACCATTTCATAGTATGGGGTGATATTTGTCACCATACCAGTAGGGTGTCCATCAATCATTTCATAGTTTGGGGTGATAATTGACTCCCTCCCCCCACTTGTCACAATACCCCCAACTCCAGTACATCTTCAGTCTTCTAAGTGTACGTACTATTTTTGTTAAATTAATCTTTCCTCCGCGGGGAAATGAAATGGAAAACACTCCATTTAATATATTTGTTATGGATGTGAGTTAAAATTTGAATTGTTTCTTGCCTGAAATGAGTACGTTAAAACACATTTAAGAATAATGATCTGTTGTAACAAGACACATTTAAGAATAATGATATGTTGTAACAAGATACATTTTATTTTATGTTAATATGTGATGGTGAAACATACTGACCAACAAAATGCGATAAGTTCAGGCAGTCTGAATGATTGTATAATCATGTAGTCTCTGATCTACGACGTGTACACTTTCTACTGGGGGTGCGATCAACATAATGGATGCATAAATAAATTACGACGATGGAAAAAAGAGCTTCGTCTGATGCTTAATTCAGGACCATACGAGAGACAGGCGGGATCGAACTGTACACTCCACTGATTTATTGCATTTTTATTATTTAGCAATCGATCTGCTCAAGAACCAATGGGGACATCCGTTACATGGCAGTAGTAGAAGAAAGTTCTTTCCTCGTCATTAACGTGTCTGTGTGTTGGGTGATGCGGAAGCGTTTGTAGTTAATGCTTTAAGTGACTGCTAGATGAGCTAGTGTACTACTACATAAGGTATTGTTCTATAACATTTCTTTACCTTTACATAAATTAAGTTGTAGAGATGCAAACACACATACACAAACACACACGCATACACACATATCAAACCTGAGTAATACGTGTCAATTTATAACTATGCTAAACAAACATGTCACTTTAAAATACATGTCACATATCAAAACTGTAACTTATATCTAATTTTTATATATGTATATAACTAAGTGAAAGTCACTAATATGACTATTGAGCAATACATGTCGACATTAGCACTCTAATGGTTATTCAAAATGTAAGTATCCCCATCTATCTATCTATCTATCTATCTATCTATCTATCTATCTATCTATCTATCTATCTATCTATCTATCTATCTATCTATCTATCTATTTATCTATCTATCTATCTATCTACCTTCCTACCTATCTATCTATCTATCTATCTATCTATCTATCTATCTATCTATCTATCTATCTATCTATCTATCTATATCTATCTATCTATCTATCTATCTATCTATCTATCTATATTTGTCTGTCTGTCTTTCTATCTATATATAATTCTTGTTCCATTTTACATATATTACCAATTCTTTATTCTATTAAGATTATGTATTTACTGTGTGTGTTCACAATAATATAAAATTTGCCAGTAAGATGCTATTTTCTGTGGACAATGCAGGAAGGTTAAGCATAATGTTATTCCAGACTGAACAGACCATTAAATTCATTAAATGCCTGGACAATCATTCAGTTATTAATTGCAGACGAAATCCATGATCCGTGTTAAGGAACAGATCGATTCGCGAGACACAGATAAGTTAATTGATGACAAAAATAATTTACAGTAAGTTATTTGTCCTACTTTCTAGGAATGAACATTTATAATGAAAGCACGTTAATTGATAATAAATGATTTTGGCGGTATGCGGAGAGAGAGAGAGAGAGAGAGAGAGAGAGAGAGAGAGAGAGAGAGAGAGAGAGAGAGAGAGAGAGAGTGAGTGAGTGAGAGAGAGTGAGAGAGAGTGAGAGAGAGTGAGAGAGAGAGAGAGTGAGTGAGAGAGAGAAGCTCGTTTTGGCGGTATGCGGGAGAGAGAGACAGAGACCAGAGTATTTGGCGGTGTGTCGACCAAATAAAGACTGCATGGAAACGTAAAACACGGTGTTGCGTGTTACCCTCTGTTGATATGGTTGCAGATGTATTGTCTCATCATCTTCATCGTTTCATCTCACCACGATTGTGTTTGGTAGAAACGGTTTTATAACTGCAACTTGCATACGAAACTAAAGTTTTATGTTCATAATTCTTTCACATATAATTTCTTTGTATTGAATACCTCACGTTGTTGCTAGCTAGAACAAAATTTCTCAATGCGACAAACATGAAGCGAGTAAAGGAAACTAAAAATACGTTAAGTCATGAATGGAATTTATAGATTTCCCGACGAGATGTACAAATATACATAAGGTAAAAAATCTAAAATTCTGTATTATTCAGAATATCAAGGACAGTTGCATTTAGAAAACGTATGTGTCCGTACAGGAAAAAGGACAATTGAATTTAGAAAACAGATGTGTCTGTACAGTAAAAAGGACAGTTGAATTTAGAAAACTAATGTGTCCGTAGAGGAAAAAGGAAAGTTGAATTTAGAAAACAGATGTGTCCGTACATGAGAAAGGACATTTGCATATAGAAAACATATGTGTCTGTACAGGAAAATGGAGAGTTGAATTTAGAAAACAGATATGGACTAATAGTGTGGCAGGTATTTTGAACAGGTAGGTGCCTTTAAAATTTTGAAGATTATATTACTTTCTATCGATAATATATTGCACTTATCAAATGCAGACACCAGATCAGAAGAGCAGTCTGCACATACACATATTCTTCTCAGTGTTGGAATTTGTATTACAAGCAAATAATACGGGTTAGTACTGACCCAGCTACGTGTCCCGAAATTCGTGATGGTCACCCACACACAGAGGCCCCTTTATGTCCGACTTATTAATTTAATAATTATTATATGAAACCACCACTACCATGAAAATTACATGTTCTCTCCAAACATTTTTTCTCGGAAGTAATATATATATATGTATGTATGTATAAAAATCCAATATTGCTCAAAGTTCAGTAATGACCTTACTTCTTTCTGGTTATGAGTCAAAGCTTGGTACTTTCACAGCCCAATATTTTCTGGTTATTATAGTTCTAAAGCATTCTTCTCACTCCTCGCTGAATGTTTCTTAAATATTTTCACTATTAATTCAATGTTGATAGCATCATGAGAGAAGACAGAGAAGGTAAATAATTTTGTTAAGTTTAAATGATAATATCATGAGTGATGACAGAGAAGGTAAATAAATTTGTAAGTAAATTTGACTTGATAACATAATGAGTGACCTCAGAGAGGTAAATAATTTTGTAAATTTGACTTGATAACATCGTGAGTGACATCAGAGAAGGTAAATAATTTTGTAAATGTGACTTGATAACATCATGAGTGACATCAGAGAAGGTAAATAATTTTGTAAATTTGACTTGATAACATCATGAGAGAAGACGGAGAAGGTAAATAATTTTGTAAAGTTGAACTAAATTGAATTTGTCATTTCTGCCTTTTGCCTACGGTGTAATAAAGATGAGTGACCGCAGAGATGGCTTGTTAGCACATTCACCTCAGCCAATCACATAATATCAACTGTCAGTTGTAGCTTACTTGCAGGAAAATCAAGCATAGAACAAGGAAGAAGGAACAAAAAAAGAACAAAGAAGCATAATCATTTCTCTCTCTGTGGAAAAACAGTGCTGTGTGTAAGCAGTCTGACTCAGCTCACATTATCTATCTCTCCCCTTAATAACTCATGAGATTCATCATAGTAATTATGGAGTTCTAATTTGGCCTCTCTGACCTTGATTGATTAGTGTTCCATTCTTATTACAGGTAACATGAAATTGTACTATATGTTTTCATTACAATTTACCAAATGTCAATACGCAATCAAATATAATTAAACAAAGTAGTATTTCGTAGATAGAAATTATTCTATGATAATATCTGAATCATCACAATGTCAATTTACCAAGATTATTCGTGCTACAAGTTTGCTAATAGTAGTACACAGTTGCAAAAGTCCCATTATTTTTTAAAAATAACTTGGCACTTTCTCCTGAATTAAAATATAACATAAGAAAGTGTCTCAGAGTTATAAATCATCACACATAATTGTAAATATAAATAAAATATATTATACTATCATAAAGAAAACATGGAAGTTTACAACCTAAAATTTATAACTGAATGTTTACTCACAATATGGCTTTTACCACTTGAGAACGGTATCTCTTCTAAAAATATGTCTTTATGCCAGTGTGACGATTCAAAGAGTAAGTAGCACAGAAAATATTTTCTACAAGATCAGCTTGCTCCCTTTACTTCACAAATCCCTACTGGTCAGTTACAGTCAGCCAGTATTTGGCCATTTGTCATATATGACGCATCTCTGCTAATTACGGGCATTCATGTCAGTCGCTGCCTAGTTAGCAATCTCCACTCAAGCAGTTAGGAGTACTTATTTCTGCACTACTGGTTTATGGTTTTCTAAGTCGTGATTGCCAATTCCTTTGTGATACGTGTCACCGCCATGAGTCGACCAATTACAATCTAGACAAATACTTGTACTGTTTTCGCTACAGGTTGAGCTTTATAAGTGAAATTACAATCTAGACAAATACTTGTACTGTTTTTGCTACAGGTTGAGCTTTATAAGTGAATTTACAATCTAGACAAATACTTGTACTGTTTTCGCTACAGGTTGAGCTTTATAAGTGAAATTACAATCTAGACAAATACTTGTACTGTTTTCGCTACAGGTTGAGCTTTATAAGTGAAATTACAATCTAGACAAATACTTGTACTGTTTTCGCTACACGTTGAGCTTTATAAGTGAAATTACAATCTAGACAAATACTTGTACTGTTTTCGCTACAGGTTGAGCTTTATAAGTGAAATTACAATCTAGACAAATACTTGTACTGTTTTCGCTACACGTTGAGCTTTATAAGTGAAATTACAATCTAGACAAATACTTGTACTGTTTTCGCTACAGGTTGAGCTTTATAAGTGAAAATTGAGGAAAGTGTGGAAATAATTATCTTAAATAGAATACATTCATTTATAAATTAACAAAATCAAATCTAATGAGACACTACTTAAAGTGGACACTACGTAGCATTCTGGCTAAAGATGCATCAATTCAAACAACTAGAGACAAAATCAACTACAACAAAACATGGTTAATCAAGTAACACTGACCACGTCCAGATGGTTTCAAACCTGACAATTTGAAAGGACAATATAATTAAAAATTATGTAAGTGTGTGCATTAAGTCAAGAGGAAATTGTAGACGAAAGTATTTACAAATTATTTTTTAAATTGTTCATAATGTAAGAATATGAACCAAGGACGTTCACACGTTGCCCGTCAACCAACTCTGCATTGGTTCAGGACTATTTGATGTAAATCGCCTACAGATAGGACAAATTTGTTTACTTGCAACTTTAGAACCAAAGTAACAACGAAAATAAGACCGTATTAATCCTGTTTTGTCCTACAAATAATGGAAAATATTTCTCTCTTCTAATTTCAAATTCCCACATAAACTTTCTAAAATATAAATTTGTAGCATAAATTTAAATGGTACGGGTTGTTATATATGTCTCACGACAGTACTGGTTGTTGTGACGTTTCATGATATACGGTTTGTTTGTATTTCTACGCTAGTACGGGTTGGGTTGTTATGAATACCTGATAATAGTTTGAGTTATTATAAATGTATGATGATAACACGTGTTATTATGAATGTATGATAACAGTACGAGTTGTTTTGAATGGTTGATGGTAGTATTGGTTGGTATGAATATCTGATGTTAATACGGATTGTTATGATTGCTTAATGATAGTTCGATTTGCTATTATTGTCTGAAGATATTATCAGTTGTTTATAATATAGATGCGAATGTCTGTTGCTTGTAGTGGTTTGTTGTGAATGTCAGATAGGAGTAAGGATTGTTGTGAATGTCAGGTAGTAGTAAGGATTGTTGTGAATGTCAGGTAGTAGTAAGGATTGTTGTGAATGTCAGGTAGTAATTCGGATTGTTGTGAATATCAGATAGGAGTACTAGTTGTGATTGATGGCAGTACCATTTTAAATTTGAGCGTTGGACGCCAACATGTGATATGTGTAGGTCTTTGAAAAATATCACAGAGAGTGACGTGTGTTGGAAACCTCTATGAACTACTCTAAACTATCACCATTTTTAACACTGCAAAGAATTAAAATTTTACACTATGCTCATGAATGCATTCATGTTGCCAGTTTTTGTTTCTTTTCTATAACTATAATGTGCGTCTGTGCGCGAGCGTGCGTATATTTATGTGGGTGGTTTTACGGACACGTGTACTTGTGCAATTCTGTATGCATTAAACAGTTTGATGACACACCTTTTGTATTCTTCATTTAAAGAGCCAAAATGTAATTTAGTCCTAAAAAATCTAGAATTAAATATTTAATTGAGAATGAAAAGACAGCAATTATGATGAAAGTAAAAAGTAAAAAGAAAAGTTAATATTTGATATGCGTTTTCCAAGATGCTGAGTATTTTCAGCCTGGATGTCCGGTGGGGGAAATAACTCTTTTCATAACGTTTACATATAGAGCAATAATAGCACAGTCACTAGCTGTCAATAATTATATTATAAGTATATTTTTATGACAGCATTCAAGAAGATATTTTTTAAATTGTAAATTTACAGTAAACATAGGGAGGATTGGACAAGTTACTTTCTATTTGATGAATTAATCTAGCTTGCTTCTCTGAAAATAGAATTTTTGCAAGTTACTTTTTCAGTCTCACCTTTCTGTCATTTAAAAATAATATCGCGATAAACAACCTGTTGTGCTGTGTTTTTTCCATAATGCGATCTGGATCATGTGTATTACAATTTTTAAAATCTTGTTAATTTGATTTTCTGCAGAGAGTGTTAATATTTAAATTTATTTTGCTGTAATACCAGCATTTGACTAATTATATCTATAATAGTTGTTCTATTCCTAGACCAACATTTCTAGGGATCATGCCAGACAAAAGGTCAAAAGAACGTCAAAAGAACGTCAAAAACAACCATAAACAGACACACACATACCTCTCTATAGACGCAGAGGAAAATAATTATATTAGTGTAGTCGTTGTATAATTGTTAATAGGACTTATCTCGATTTGAGAGTGTATTTTCAAGATTTAAATTTCATTCATGAAGTTTTCACATTTCCTCCATTTAATAGATTCCATATTCAAAGAATTTACTTAAATGTATTCCTAGTTTTCCTATTTAAATGCTTATTTTAAATTGCTGACTCCTTTGATCATCTATCACTATGACTTAAATTCTTCAGGAATGAATACAGTTTTCATCTGGATCTACGTGGCCTTGACCACGACAATGATAACCGTTCACGGAACCAGTTCCCACTTTGCCAAGATTCCTGTTTTGGCTGGTCAAAGAGTTATCGACAGGGAGAAGGTGGGATCTACCCGCTCGAAATTCGAGTGTGCCAGATGGTGCAAGAGTTACATTTATTGCTCCTCTTTCGCCTTTGACGCCGTTTCCAGGGTATGTCATCTGCACCCGGTTGTTTCTTCAGGAGATGGTGATACCCTGGATATTTATACTAACCTGTGTAAGTGTTTGTATCTCAACGTTAACTAAAATTCAAGAAGAGATGTTAAAAATTTAACGAGTTCATTTGTGTATGTATCTCATCGCTAACTAAAATTCAAGGAGTGACATTAAATAAAGTAAGGAGTTGACTTGTGGATGAGTTCAAGAGTAAAAGTTAATTTATATAAGAAATGTCATTGTGCAGAATATTATGTAAACTGTAATGTTTCGAAGAATGTTGTTATTATATTATCGATGAATTAATTCTATCGTAAGTAACAAAACTAATTCCTGTTAGACTAAAGATATTATCTCCTCAGATACAACTGTTCTAACGCCACTGTTGTTGCCTACTTCTATTAAACTTACTATCCCTCCCTCTACTTTGGAGGTATTACAAATTCATTAAAGTTAGTACTACTACTTCTAATTTATAACTATTGACTACTGCCACTTCTAGTGTCTACTTCTATCGGACTTACTATCCCTTCCTCTACTTTGGAAGTATTACAAATTCATTAATGTTAGTACTACTACTTCTAATTTATAACTATTGACTACTGCCACTTCTAGTGTCTACTTCTATCGGACTTACTATCCCTTCCTCTACTTTGGAAGTATTACAAATTCATTAATGTTAGTACTACTACTTCTAATTTATAACTATTGACTAGCATCATTATTGATATTCTTACAACTTCCACTACACGTGATCCAACTACCATTTCTATTAATACTTCTAATATCTAATAACCTCATATATTATTTAATATCCCAAGATTTACATTGTGAACTAATCTAAATGAAAATCTTCAATTAAAATTATGTTTAGATCATTATAGGATCTGTAAATATACAAGTGTTAGTCAGCTTGAAGGAAACATAAATGATTTTTTCAGTCACTAGTACAGATATTATCTATCTTAAAGTCAAGGTGTCTCTGGACGTAATACTTGATACTTAAAAAACGAAATCAGTTATAATAGAATAAAATTGCAAACATAAGCCATATAGTTGTATTATAACTTTTTTTTCTTACATATGTCGCCCCATAAACAGTAAACTATTAAAAGCATCGAAACTGGAAGACGTTACAAATAAATAATATAAATTGTATGTATCATTCGTGTAAAGTTGTCTTTATATTTTAATATTAAGAATAATTTATTTTTGTACATGTCTTTGGTTGAGTAAAGTTGTTCTCCTTATGTGTAAATTTAAATGTTATATATATATTTTTTAATTATCAGAATAACACGACTTTGGCATTCCTTGTGATGGTAATTTGAAAATGTCGGAGTTAAAATAAATGTTCGAGGCAAGAATGTGCTAGAATTTGCTGATGTATTGGAAAAAAAGTGAGTTGTTTATAATTATTTAATAGTTATGATGTAAGAGGACGAGACCAGCCAATGGGCTGTGATTAAAAAAGTTTACCTGCTGTAGAAAATTCTATTCTCTGATCATTTTGAATTGGGAGTGGCAGTTTATTCTTGAAAGGTGGTCATTAGTGCTTGATGAGACAAGTAGCATTTTCTGCTTTAATTTCAATGTTTGATTTGAACGTCCTGGTTTATAATTTGTAAACTGCTATATCCAGGCAGGAAGTAGTATGATGTGTGACAGCAAGATAGGCTGACTACCGGAACAATTTCTGTAGAGTTGTTGGACATCACTACATTTATTGTTCTTTATGAAGTAGTTAACAGGACAAAAGAAGCACCCGGTTAACTCTAAGTAGCGGAACAGTGTTTTTCAATATGTGAATGAGGTACGTGGAGCTGGCGTAAAAACTGCTGACAATAACTTGTTTCTGTGTTGCAAAAGCATGTAGATGGACTACTGAGACACCAGTTAAACAAGGTTATGTAAAACTATTATCGCTTATCTCTAATAACTCCATATCCAGTGATTTGTAATGATATAAGTATTGAATTGTATTTTAGTATGACTAATAACTCCATATCCTGTGATTTGTAATGACAGAAGTATTGAATTTTATTTTAGTATACAACTGTGAAACATAGGAATTATGCGAATGTGGTTTCAGGGAAATATTGATGTCAAATAATCTATCTCAGTGTATTATATATATATTTGATTGATGATTTAATAAATTTATTGTTACATTTATTGACCTTCATATGCATTTTGATAAGTTTGTGTAGGAGAAAAATGTGGGTAGATGAGGATCGCTAAATATAGATTAAAGATGGATTTTTCTTCTCCTTTAGTAAAAGGCTAGTTTAAGTTAGGATTGATAGTTAAGATTGGCTAGTTAATCTGATGATGCAGGAATCTTTAATTTGCAATTCTGGTTATAACTTTCTTTCAACTCGTATTAACTTGCACTGTATCCTTATTTGAATTTTTTTATTATTAATCTTTAAATCATTAAAATTGAGTTTAAAGTATTTAAATTTCTTATTATTAATCTGTTAATCATGCATAAGATTATGTTAAAATATTTATTTTCTAATTATTGATCATTTAATCTTGCTTTAGATTAAAAAATATAATTTCTAATTTGTAAAATTCTAATCATACTAAAGATTGAGTAAACAATATTTCATTTCTAATTTTTATTCTTGTAATCAGTTTAAGATTTCAGTCTAAAATATATTTCATCTCTAGACCCTCTGTGTTCAACAAAATCTCCAGCCTTTTCAAACGGACGAGCATTACTTAATGGATCACTTGAAGCAGTGAGCGCTGAAGTCATCTGCAATCCTGATTACATGTTCAATCAACAGGAAACAATCTTGACTTGCAACGCTGATGGTCAATGGATTCCGAACGCTGCACGGTGTGTTCAAAGAATTTGGAGAAACCCTGTGAGTGCCCCTATAGTTGTTTCCTTAGAATTTCGTACAGTTAATTAAACAAGTAATGAAATTAAAAACCGTTGTTATTGCCCCTTTATTTAATCCCTTGTATTATGTCATATTTATGAAGTGTATTTGCATTGGAGTGAATTGTACTTCATACAACAAAGGACACGTTTTCATTATCCACATCCATGTTCTATTATCTTTACTTTGGAATGATGTATACATTTTACTTTGATTTGGCAGTCCTATATTAAATCATTTAATGAATGGTGGTTCTCTTACAAGTATAAGCCTAATGATGTCTCTCTCCTAGCCGAATGGGAATTTCAAGATTCCTAGGGTTGTACAGCCCGGGTGGTCAGCATGTTTTAGTGGAGTACCGACGTATGAGAATGTGTAAGTACAGATATGATGTCATAATATAGCTGGAGAATTCCCTAATGTACTTATGAACGAAAATTGTAAAGATGGGGTTAATGGATGGAAATGGATTGCAAAAGATTGAATGAGCATCGGACAAAATGTAGATATATGGAACGGATGGGTAATGGCTAAATAGGAGATGACTGAGTGTATGGAATGCAGACTGATGAATGGATAAGATAATGGATAAATAAAATATGAATTGAAGATGGTAGTAGATGGGTCATAGTAGTGAAGGATGTACTTGGAAAAAAGAATGCATACACGAATATACATATTGAAAATGGATGACAAATTGATGAATGAATGAATGGGTGTGTATAAATCTACGGACTGATGACTACGGAAACATATTAATGGATAATGATTGAATACATGAATGAACTGATGACAAAAAACATTTTGGTTTAGAAGATGCAGATAGGTTAAATTAAGTGGAGAATTGTGTAATGAATACGTGTAAAGTAAAATCCAATATTTATAAATTTATTTTTTCATGACTTATTTCAGTTTCTTTACGGACGTCTGGTCAAGCGAGACGGGACTGGATATGCCCGTAAGTGTAGCATGGCGTTTCAGACAGTCAGGATCAATCCGAAGACTTTTTCTGACAGGCATAAAAAATGGAATCATGGGAGACGCTAAAGAAAGCCCAAATGATTTCTTACTGCAAGTCAACACCCCGTTTTCACTAAAACTGTCAGTTACTTCTTCCAGGAATATAGAGGTAACATCTCAAAGTCATATCTTCGAATCTCATTTCTTTTTGTCGTTGCTAATCTTACTAGCTCAAATAAAAATATAAATAATAGGAGTTTAAACTTTACACTTTGGTAATGTTTTAATTTGTTTAATTTCAATCAGGACTATTTCAAACTATTTGGACTAAATGTATATATCTATCTAAGTATCTCTATATCTATCTATCAATTTATTTATCTATCTATCTATCTATCTATCTATCTATCTATCTACTTGTAAGTCTATCCGTCCGTTCGTCCCTCTTTCTCTCTCTCTCTCTCTACTTGTAAGTCTATCCGTCTGTTCGTCCGTCTCTCTCTCTCTCTCTCTCTCTCTCTCTCTCTCTCTCTCTCTTGTACTTGCTACTTTGTTGAAATGTAAATTTAATCTCACAATTTTACCAAACAATTTCTGGTATATTCTTAAATAGCAGTCAGTCTAAATTAAGCCCATTATGACAAAAACTAACAATACAGCTTTTCAGATGTAGCCACAAAACCTACCCTGTGAACATTAAAGCGAAACATTAACTTAATTTTTGCGCCAAACTGACAAATTAGACAAAGAATAAGATTTTCTGATTAAAACAAAAATAGCAAATGTTGCCTAAGACCCGAATAGCAGTAAATTTCTAGACAATGTAACATTAATACCAGACATCATTCATGAAATATTATTTCAACTAGCTATAATGGAATATACAATTCATACAAAAAATAAAATTTAGGATACAAAATAAAATTTAGGATACAATATAAAATTGAGGTTACAAAATAAAATGTGGGATATAAAATAAAATTTGGGATATAAAATAAAATGTGGGATATAAAATAAAATGTGGGATATAAAATAAAATTTGGGATATAAAATAAAATTTGGGATATAAAATAAAATGTGGGATATAAAATAAAATTTGGGATATAAAATAAAATTCATGATATAAAATTAAATTAAATTACAAATTAAAATGTATGATACAAAATAAAATTTAGGATACAAAATAAAATTCAGCATACAAAATAAAATTTAGGATACAAAATAAAATTCAGTATACAAATAAAATTCATGATACAAATAAAATTAACTCACACAATGCATGGGGGTGGGGGTGGTGGAGAGAGAAAACAGACGTTTATTGTTTTTGTTTCTCTGGGAGAGTTGTCTTCACTCAGTTCTGCTCAATGCGGATCTTCCATACCATATTTTTCGTATATTATATATATATATATATATATATATATATATATATATAATTCAGGGAAATACATATATCTTTCAGATAATTAAATATGACGTCAGATTTAGAGCATACAGATGATTGAAAGTTAAACAGCACGTAACCTACATTCAAACTAACGGTTTTCACCACCGTATCTGTTCACACTGCCTCCTAAGCGATACATAACAATATGGATGGTATTTTTTTATATTTATCTACCTAAAAATTATAAATAATAATGATTATTATGTTCTAGTTCATCCTTAATGGATTGATGTACATAAACTACACCTTAAATCCGGAATTCACGCTCGCAGACTTTCTCTACCTTAACACGAGGTATTACGTCAACATATCCGTCATTGACGCCTGGTGTCAGTGACCTCACGATTGATCGAAAGTCACCTCAACGATGTTTTCGTGATGGGGTATATTTACGAAACTAATGTTATATTTCAGTGCATTGTGGTCCGTGAAATCATCTGGGTCCATTGTTCATAACAAATTCAATGTTGTGGCTAATTCCTTTGATGCAATTGTTATTTTTCACTATTTTAAGAATATTTATTTATGAAATGTAATTGAGATATACATATTTCTATTGTAAGCAGTTAGTCGTCTTCGTAATGATTTTAGTTCTAAAGATTAGCAAATAACGTCAAAGTTCTGAGGATCTATTCAAGGCAAATTAGAAACTGAAACACGTACAAAGACTTTAAGAGATTACATAGATTACTCCTAATTACAGCTCTAATGATCTCAAGCTGATGAACACGTTTGGTCCTCACAAAACATCCAGAAGATGGACGTGGCATAGCCCGAATGGAGGAACAGCATAACCAGATTGATTATATCATGGAAAAGAGGCGTTTCCATACCAGTCTAGAGATTGCCAAGACAAAAAGCATCCCAGGATCAGATATTAGAAATGAAAAAGACTTAGCGATGATGACCTTCCAACTACTTCTAAAGAAAGACAAGAAGCAGGGCCCCACAAGAATCAAGTTCAACCTTGACACGCTAAAAGACCCAGAGGTATCGGAAGCTTTTCAAGCAAGGAAAGGGGGAACATTTGCACCACTGTTACTTTTTAGTGCAGAGAACATAGACGCAGACACATAGATTGACATTTTTAACACTCACTTATCCAAACAGCCAATGAGATCCTTGGCAAACATAGACGAGCGAAGAAACTTTGGGTTACAGCTGACATCCTCTACCTGAGTGACAAGTGTCGAGGGCTAAATAAGAAGAAATCAGAAGTAGAAGAAGCAAAACAATACAGAGAAATCAACTAGATTATACAGAAAGCGTGAAAAGGGCAAATGAGACATGGCTTGAAGGCAAGTGTAAAGACATAGAAAATAATTATCTAAAGGAAAATAGTAGCAAAAAAGCATTCAACCGGTGTAAAACAAGGACGCTCCTCCACCATTTTGGATAGTGGAGGGAAATGTTTTACAGAAGATCAAGACATTCTTAAGAGATGGACAGAATACTGCTCGGACATATACCATGACAGACTTACAGGGGACCCAGACATACTCAACACCTCATCAGTGAACAACACTGACAACTACCCCATCCTCAGAGAAAAAGTAGAGACTGCAGTGAAATCATTGAAAAAGGGAAGGCAGCAGGAATAGACAACATCCCTGTAGAACTAGTCCAGGAAGGGGAGAAGCCATGATAAGCACCCTACTAACAATCTGCGGTAAGATCTGGCAGACAGGGGAATGGCCAACACCATGGACACAGTCACTCATCATAACTCTCCAGAAAAGGGTAATTTGCAGCAATGCCATTACTATTGTTATATGCCGCCCAAGCAACATCATACTGAAGATCATATTAAAAGGACTGACGCCACAGGCAGAGGAAATTATAGCTGAAGAACAGGCAGGCTTCAGACAGGGCGAAGCACAAATGAACATATTTTTAATCTGAAACTGCTATGGGAGAAGTACCTCCAGCACCAACAAGATCTAAATCATCGTCATTGTAGATTTTAAGAAGGCGTTTGACATGGGTGGCACACAGCCCTTTGGTCCACCATGAAGCTGTACAACATAAATGCCAACGTGATCAAAGTCATATAAAACCTTTACAGCAAGGCCACCAGTGCAATCTGCTTCAACGGCCAATTAGGAGATTGGTTCAGGACAACAGTGGGAGTCAGACAAGGCTGATCACTTTTGCCAATTTTCTTCAACATCTTCTTAGAAAGAATTAATACAGATGCTCTGGAAGACCATGAAGGGACTCTCAGTATTGGAGGAAGAACAATAACGAACTTACGCTTTGCTGATGACATCGATGGCCTTGCAGGAAATGAGGAGGAGCTAGCTCAGTTGGTGGCAAAACTGGACAGACCAACAACTGTTTTTGGTATCAAATCAGGTTAGAGAAGACATAATTGATTACCAACAAAACAAAAACACCTGTGGTATTGGCAATAACATCATGATTGGTGATCATATATTGGAAACAGTTAATAAATTCAAGTATTTAGGAGCCATCGAAACAGACGGGGAATCAAAACCAGAAAAATTCTCCGAGCTTGAGCTGACAATAACAGCAATGGCAAGGCAGAAGACAGTTTGGAAAGACAGAAAAATTTCAGTCAGCTCAGAGATCAGACTGATGCGCTCCTTGATTGTATCTGTGTTTTTATAAGCCTGTGAGTCATGGACACTAACAGCAGATCTCGAAAGGAGGATACAAGCTACTGAAATGAAGATTATTTTGGTTTTTGCTTGGCATTTCTTATAGAGATCATGTCAGAAATGAGAACATGATAAACAGAATTAGGCAAGCCATTGGGCCATATGAAGTACTATTGGCCATTGTAAAAGAACGCAAAATGAAATGGTATAGGAATGCCACACGATCAGCAGGGCTTACCGAGACAATCATGAAAGGTACTGTGCGAGGAGGGAGAAGGAGAGGAAAAGATGGGAGGATAACATATCAGAGAGGACAGGACTGAAACAGAGCAATACAGTACGATTAGCAGAGAATAAAATGGAATGGAGGAAACTGGTTGTCTGGTCATTAGTGGTGCCCCAAAGGTGGACAAGACTAAGGGATAGATAGATAGATAGATAGATAGATAGATAGATAGATAGATAGATAGATATATAGATAGATAGATAGATAGATAGATAGATAGATAGACAGACAGACATAGATAGATAGGTAAATAGATAGATAGATAGATAGATAGATAGATAGATAGATAGATAGATAGATAGATAGATAGACAGACAGAGAGAGAGAGAGGTATATATATATATATATATTACTCCATCAGAAAATTTCTTAAGTGTGCATCTGTATTATTAAATGCTACACATTCTTATATTATTATCAGTCTTCTTTATAACTTGATGTTCTCTTATCGACAACACATACACTAAGTATCGTGCACACACACATACACACATTTATATGTGTATTTTCGTTTGCCAGTGTGTTTGTCTGCACATTCATGTACATTCAGAACATGTTTAAGCGTTCTTACAAAGAACGTGCTGTGTATTGCGTGTAAAATTATATCAGGTAGTTAGAGCTTTCTAAGACAAACCATTTATAAAGACTTCTCAATTAGTATTATTTAATTAAATAGTGATATTATATCATTACAATATTACATATTTTAAATTGCATACTATTTTAAATTATATACTATTATAAATTACATAATATTTTAAATTACATATTTTATTCACATTTGTTGTTGTGCAACAAACTATATCATTTTCTTTGTAACGCCTGTATTTCAATATGCTCTTTTGTCCATTCAAAAATAAAGATTTAAAACGTAAAGGGATAAATATGCTTCTTGTATATTGTTTCGCAATATGTTTTTGTCTCCCTGAATATTTATATTATTTTCCAAATATCATCTATATTTAAAAATATTTAAAACACCTTAACATGTATAAGAAGTAAACATTTTATTTTCATGACCACTTAAATTAGTTTTTACACTTCAGATGCAATAAGTTATAATTTATTTTTAAATATATTTTGTTAGCATATATGTCTATAGACTGTATTAATTTTCAGCGAAAGAAAATAACACGCAACATTACTGACATGCTTACATTATTAATTGGTAATTCAGGAAGTTTTAATCAAATAAATAAACACATAACTTCTAAATATTATACTGCAATCGTTGTGCGAGCCCAGAACTATCCAAACTTGTAGACCTATATACCACTCATTCAGTCAATAAACCCACAACTGTTCCATTCTACGAGTCCAGGCGTCTCTAAACTCTCTCAGCCCTGTACACCTCACATTCATAAGCCCACATCTGTTCCATTCTACGAGTCCAGACGTCTCTAAACTCTCTCAGCCCTGTACACCTCATATTCAAACTGCTGACCTGTAGACAGAAGTAAAATAATCAAACGAAAAGTCTTAGTTAAACTCCAATAGTTGTTAGTTATTAAAATTGAGAAGTTGAAGGCCAATTGCGATAGTAATACTACACATAGTAGTGAACCTGACAGTGGTCCTGCTGGAAGTAATCATAGACAGCGGCAGAAGAAACAGCTATAGACGAAGAGAGAATATCTGATATTATGAATAACAGGAACTATTCTAGAAATCATAATACCGCTGTGACTGATAACTACATTTACCAAAATGTCTTCGACTGTATCCAAGAAAGTTTATGATACGAAGCATATTCTGAGCAATGATATTTCTTAATGTATTTAACACGTTCACGTTAATTTCTGAACAGTTCCAGGTGGTAAATAATATATTCACTTCAATGTCTAAACAATGGAAGTGGTGATCTTTCCCTTAAGCTAAAGTTAAGAAACAAATGCTTAAAGATGTTTATATAGACTTGCAGAGCAGTACCATTTCCTCCCGAGAAAAGCACCGGGTGCAGATGGTGTAGAAAAGACCCGGGTGCAGATAGTGTAGAAGAGTACCGGGTGCAAATGACCTGTTCGGGTTCTGGCGTCAAAAGCGAAAGAGGAGCATTTGCACCGGCACACTCTATTTCGAGCGGGTAGAACCCACGACCTCTATGTCGACGGCCCTTTAAGCAGACACCACACGACGCTTGAATCACTTGGCACTGGTTTCCAGAAAAGTTAATCATGCGTGCCCATGGCCAAGTATCGTGCTTTTCAAACATTGTTTAACAAATGACTGAAAGGAAGAAGACGATGAAAATTGTGAAGTAACTTGAGGTGTAGAATTAATTAAATGGATTACGAATGCTCATCTTGTATTGATAAGTTTGATTAATTCACAGAAAATATTTTTAAAGACTCATTCCACTCAAGACGAGTATTTGTTAAAATGGTACACTGATATACATATGTTAGGGATGGATGTGTTTTTTATGAGGCCAATAAGCATATGGTCTGCCAACTATGTGGAAACATACTTTTATTTAAAAACTAAAATGTACCACTTAGTGGAAACTTGTGTCTCATCATTTAGCCGTTTCTCTCTCTGAGAACCAAATGCTCGCTCTGTGCGCTAAATAAAACTCGCCAAACGGAAATCAGTGCCCCCATTCTTTATTAATTGTGAACCTTAAAGCTTGCGTTCATTACTGAGAACTTTCATTAAGAGCAGCGTTGAATCGCGTATTTTGCATTGTATCGTTTTTAAACGGCTAACTATTGAAACTACCAAACGTATTGAGGGGCGAATCAATAATGTGGCTCTGAACCAGGTAGCGTAAAGCCATACATCACAAATGTTTCTAACATCGAACATTCAAATTTAAACAAATGCACATGGCACTTTACCATTAGGACGGTTTATCTGCCCTTTAACATAAGGACTACTGATGAAAGTGAACATTTAGTCAATAGAAATGAATATACGAAGAATTCCTTAAATGGCCGCTAAACCTGTCAAGATCGTTAGAGTGCAAGCAAATACATTTCCTACAAAAGACCAAAAAAAGATAAATGCAATTGCTTTATTTTAAACAAACATTTTATTTTAAGCAAGAGTTTGCCCAAGGTTTTCATTATTTTATTTTAAGCAAGAGTTTGCCCAAGGTTTTCATTTTTTTAAAAATCTTTATCTTAGACGCATTCGGTTGTGTTGCACTAGAAACGGGTTTTGAACTACAAGTACACTGGTGCCTCGATATAATGCGGTCCTTGGGGGCCACAAAATTCAACCGCGTTGTACATGAGGAATCCTTTGAGCACGTATGAACAACCCGTGTCACTTGACGGCTAGTGTTTATCAACTTACGGTCCATCCTACTTCACCACATGTACTTTAAGCCATGTAGAGCAAGCACAGAGCTTGAGCGAATTCTATACTTAATCTACAGCGTACGCGATAAATGAGAATATGAATGTGAAGAGCTGACAGTTTTATTGCTAGAGCATTATGGTAGCCAGACTCATTTAAAAAAGAATCTATTTAACTATCACAGTCGACTTTCAAACTGAGGGACAAAATTACCCTGATTTTCTCTTAACGGCCTTTGTTGCAGTCAACACTAACAACGTCTATAATTGTTCGAAGAAACAGCTTCAAGGAACATTACCTCGTGGTCAGCATAATAGTTTGTCTACCGACCCGGCTTTTCTCTCCACAGCCCTGGTCACAGTCAACTCTATCCACGTGCTTTTTTTAATATTGTTCAAAGGAATAGCTTCCAAGAATATTATATTGTACAAGTACCTTGAAGAGACGTTTAAAAATCTATGACTAAGAATGTCTGTTAACTCTGTTTAGACAGTGGTAGGATGTATTTAATGTTTTTATAAACAATAGTAATCATTGTTAAGCTATTACGAAGTGGCAAGTACATGTACAATGTACTGAACACTTATTTTGTATAAAATATAGGCGTGGTCAGCAAAACATTTGCAAACTGAGACAATTGATTTGATACACTGCTATTAACTCTGTAAAAGTAATTTGAAGAGGTTGGACGGTAAAAAAAGACACAAAAAAATATCAAAACAAACGAGTCCATAGGCTATCCGCGTTGTATGCGGGTCCGCGATATATATATATATATAGCTGTCCGCGTTGTATGCGATATATCGAGGCGCGTAATAACGAGGCACCAGTACATAAATAATAATCAAGCCAAAACATAAGTAAAGACGCATTGCACGCGGCCAGTGAGTTTTGTGAAGTATTTTCAGTGCGAATGTACTACTGGATACCTATGGATGCTTTATCAGGCTCGTAGCTTTTTTCAAGTTGATCTCTATAAACGTACTTTTTTCTTTATTTAGTAAAAAAATTGGTGAAAAAGTTTTTCTGCCTTGATATCAGGCTGTTATTTGTCTTTTTTTGTCTCCTGATAAATTCTAGTCACAATAAATAACTGTGCTTTCTTGAAACAAAAAAAAAATTCTAGCCACAGTCAATGACTGTGTTTTCTTGTCTCCACACAAATTCTGTCACAATCAATGACTTTGTTTTCTTTACTCCACACAGATTATAGCCACAATCAATGACTTTGTTTTCTTTACTCCACACAGATTATAGCCACAATCAATGACTGTGGTTTCGGGGTATGGTACAGTTTACATTAAGGATATTATTTTCCGAACATAGGGAATTACTTTGGCAATCTAACATTTTTAATTTAACTGTTACACAAGAATTGACATCCTTCACTATTTTAATTGTGTTGTTACGCTCAATATTTAACATATCTGGCTATCATTTAGAAATACAGGATAAGGTCAACAGTTTAAATCTCATCTTTACCTATACATTTAATTAAACTGTTATTGTTGTGGATTCGTGCGGGCTTACGTAAAGAGTACAGGGCAGATTTTGATCAGACTTGTTCTATTATATACCGTAATGCCCTGGAATCAAAATAGACTATGTAACCTCACGCTATCCCATAAGGGTACTCGCCATTACCCTAAAACTATGAAATACTCCATTAAAAGTAAACCACATGCACCCAGTTCTCTCCTAAAAAAATATATGAAAATTTTCCATTATAAGTAAAGGGCATGATTGCATGACTTTCAATCATAACATATGATTTGTATTCCACTTAGATTGTATTTGTGTCATTCTGGGAATTAGATTGTAGGCTCTAGTAAATGTTGGATGTTAGTGAGTTGCACTGTGCTGTGTGATTAGCTTTTATTTTTTGCAAACTTACCAATAGAGATCAAACAACATATTCTTATTACAGTTCTCTCTCTCTCTCTCTCTCTCTCTCTCTCTCTCTCTCTCTCTCTCTCTCCCTCTTTCTCTCTCTCTGCCTCTCTCTCTCTCCCTCTCTCCCTCTCTCTCTCTCTCTCTCCCCCTATCCCATTCTCTATTTTCCTTATGAATCTGTCTATTTATTGTTTATTCATTTATTTCCCCCTCCCCAGTCTCTCTGTCAATGTTTCCCATCCCTCTATATTTTTCATTTATGGCACGCTTTATTATAATTCTTATATGGTCATAATAAAGCACTATAAAATAATTTTATTTTAGGCAGCATATTCTTATGTTTTGGCACGTCACACAAGCTTTCTTGGAGATACATCTGAAGAGCCAAACCCGACTTCACCACTTGTGTCTCTAATTTTAGCTCACGCCGCTCACCCGGCAACATTGTGACAATTTGGTGACCCTGATGTGATTGACAAAGATAAATTGTGTTGTGGCAAGAAAGTATCATCTCTTTCCTACTTTCTATCTCATCACCATATGCAGTGTTCATTGCATGTTTAGGGCTTTACTATTTGAGATTTAGGTGAACTAGATTTTGATAAGACTTATCCATTATTGTGTTGAAGTAAGTTTTATAATCTTTTACGCCGTTATTGTTAAGGCGTACCAACTCGTGTTTAAACAAAATGCCAATGGATTACCTCCCTTATTCTGTGTTTCACGTTCATGATTTAGTGAAATAAAAATCTTAATTCTTGCTCCTCCATCTCAGTGACAGGCCCCCTTATAAAATTTGATTGGAGCTCACAGAGTGGAAATCAAACAGACAGAATACAATAGTTTTATTTCACTCGAAAGTTTGCACAGGAAAGAACCGTACATCTGTGGGTGTAAACTATTCTCACTCGAATTCACTGCCTGCTGAGATAATGTGTCGGCACCCAAATTTCTATCGGTATCAACACTCTGCATTCATAGAAAAAATTGCATAAGCATATCATTATAATAGCCTTGTCTTTACTACATATCGTTATGCTACAGTTGTTCTGCTTTCCCTACAAGATAACTATCAACTCCTTTTGCTATGGTTTATCCTGAAAAAAAATTTGCATCAACGGTCATACTTTTACTGTCTGTATAGCCAGTTACGCATGTATCAATATTATACACAATGCCACTTTATGCGAACCACTAAGGACTACTATCTATTCCATTGTAGTATCCCTCTTTCTTTATAAGGCGATAGCCTATCACTATGGAACTTGGACTGATACCAATTTCTATGAGATCCAGAGACTCCTCGAACAATCCTACAAAAGCGAGTCACCTAATACGTCATCAGTTCTGGGCAAACAGACAGACAGACAGACAGATAGACAGATAGATAGATAGATAGATAGATAGATAGATAGATAGATAGATAGATAGATAGATAGATAGATAGATAGATAGATAGATAGATAGATAGATAGATAGATAGATAGATAGATAGATAGATAGATAGGTGTCATTATATGAAACTATGAAAGACAAGAGCACAGAGGGCCTGTGTATGTCATTGATGAGTATACAATTTATTGTATGCAAAAGCTTAATGTCTGCCTCTGACGTAGTTAAGTGCCCGAGTGCTAATGCACCCATTTCAGTGCTGCAAGGAATCATCTTTGACCTGTTCTAATAGACTGATTACCATTCTACTCATCCTAAATTAGTCACATATCCTCAGTCTTCAATACTGCCTGTAAAGAACGTCTTCTTCATGATATTAGCATAATGTCTATAAGTTTCCTTTAAGGGAAAGAATTATGTTGATTTACAATAAACGTTTAGAGAGTGTTGACTATTTGATCTCTTCACCTCACTGCCTATTTCCAATTAAGAGCTGATATTTTACTATAGTATTAAATAAAAAATATTTATGTAGGCTTAACGAATGTCTGTTTTGTCACTTGTAAAATTGTATGTTTTGAGTTGATTTTTCTTACCATTTTCTAGGTCAATCTGTTTTAGTTATTACTTAAGGTCCTTTGTTCGTTTCAAGATGTATTTTATGGACTGTCGCCCTGTAACTGCTTACAACTGAAAATGAAATGGAATGGTAAACTGGAGTGGGTTGGTGTGTGGAGTAATGTATTTGGTTTGTGTGGAATGAAATGGAGTGTGGAGTAATGTATTTGGTTTGTGTGGAATGAAATAAAATGCTAAGGGTGGGAGATTGTAGAAGTAATTTGAAAATGGAATGAAATAACTTGCTGAGGGTGGACTGGTGGTTAAAACAGTTATTAAAATGGAATACTGGACGGGGTGGGGGGTGGTCGGGATTAGTTGGAGGATTGAAGCAGTTGTTGAAATAGAATTTTGGGAGTCATTTGGAGGATTCAGACAGTTGAAATGGTGTGCTAATGGTGAGTTGGAGTAATGTATTTGGTTTGTGTGGAATGAAATAAAATGCTAAGGGTGGGAGATTGTAGAAGTAATTTGAAAATGGAATGAAATAACTTGCTGAGGGTGGACTGGTGGTTAAAACAGTTATTAAAATGGAATACTGGACGGGGTGGGGGGTGGTCGGGATTAGTTGGAGGATTGAAGCAGTTGTTGAAATAGAATTTTGGGAGTCATTTGGAGGATTCAGACAGTTGAAATGGTGTGCTAATGGTGAGTTGGAGGACTCAAACAGTTGTTGAAGTGAAATGATGGGTGGAGGTGCGTTGGAGGATTAAATCAATTGTTTTCATGGAATGAAATAGACTGCTGAGGTGAGTTGTATGATTAAGGTTGTTGTTGAAATGGAAAACTGAGGGCACGTGGGAGATTAAACAATTTTTTTAAATGGAAAAAGAAATGGTTTTGCAGAAGATGTTTTGAAGATGAAAGCAGTTGTTGAACATAGAATACTTGAGGTGAGTTGAAGATTCAAGTAGCTGTTGAAAATAGAATGCTGGGGAGGGGTGTGGAGTTGAAGCAGACGTGTAGTATGCACTAGACGGAGAGTAACACTCTATACAGTAAGAAGAGAGTGGGGTGATGCTGTTGGGGGCAAATAAATCCGTTTCATTTTTTATTTTTCTTTTGTTTTCTGTTGGTGTACGTACAACGTGGATGGTTGCTAATCTGTGCAAATATTCACGTCCATACTTTATCATCGTCAGTTATCACATTTTGAGGTACTCCTAGTATATATCTCACGCCAGCCAATCTCCTTCACGAAGGAAAGGGAGGTAAAACTAAAATTGCGTTTCCCTACATGTTAAGATACACTGCAAATACGTCAAGTGAACAACTGCACATCGGACTGAATGATCTTTCTTACAAAATCTGACATTAACTTTCTAGTGCATTGGGTGTAGAAAACCATTCAAGACGCAAGAAATAATCATCTTCACTTCTCATTACATTTTTATATACATCACGCTGCACACAGTACACATTTGTTTATGTCTTGTCTATCTACAGATGTATATTAAATACAAGTTTGGTCGTGCATCACTAAGGAAAGAAGAAGGAATTGTGTTCCCATGCCAGACACACGCTAATGCCTGTTTGCTTTTGTATGCGTGTGTATATATTTTTAGCGCCTTAAGTTAGGTCTAGATGCTACCAATGCGTGTGTATATATTTTTAGCGCCTTAAGTTAGGCCTAGATGCTACCAATGCGTGTGTATATATTTTTAGCGCCTTAAGTTAGGTCTAGATGCTACCAATACGTGTGTATATATTTTTAGCACCTTAAGTTAGGTCTAGATGCTACCAATGCGTGTGTATATATTTTTAGCGCCTTAAGTTAGGTCTAGATGCTACCAATGCGTGTGTATATATTTTTAGCGCCTTACGTTAGGTCTAGATGCTACCAATACTTCTGTAACGATCGATTGTTGTTGGAACGGATTTTTCTCCTGGCCAGATCGATGCAATGCACATTGCATTTATTTCACGTTGTTCTCCAGTCTCCACTTCTGGTTTGTACTGCGTCTCTCAGTTAATTCCTGTCTTTGCTTTTTAAATAGTTGTTGCTTAAATGTATAGGGCTTAGAAGATAAACGTTTTATAACGTTTTCGTGCTGTTTCAATTTGCCTGAGTTTTCTTGGTTTCCGAGTAGATTTTGCTCCTGTATCTTAACGTATCTGTGTATTGTATGTATTGTAGGTGTTTGTTTGTATATGAACGTGCGTGCGTGCGTGTAAACACTAG
This sequence comes from Sinotaia quadrata, assembly GCA_028829895.1. Lineage (NCBI taxonomy): Eukaryota > Metazoa > Mollusca > Gastropoda > Architaenioglossa > Viviparidae > Sinotaia > Sinotaia quadrata. The sequence continues at coordinate 89,024,819 of CM054178.1, forward strand.
GGGCGTATATTTACGGTCTGAACGTCAATACATTCTTCATACGTTTCTGTGAAGTTGGAAACAAACTTTGACAGGAGCAATTTAAGCATTTAATTGTCAACAGTGAAACGGTTCCTCTAATAACACTTGGCGTTGGTCGTTTGGTTTTACTAGAAATCTGTAAAGTTGTTGTACCGGCACAATATTATGACGTCAGAACGGTTTCCTTAGCTACAGTTTAATTCGCGAACGTTTCTCTTGTAATGAAGAAAAGGAACATCTTCTGCAAGGGCCTTATCATTTCTTCCAGTGCGAGCTTTTAACGTAGCAAATTTGTTTCCACGTGATATTTTATCCACCCCCTCCCACTTCCTGTAAACACTGCATTGTCGGTGATGCCACTGCAGAATGTGATTGGTGTATAGGCCGCCGTTCAATCAGTCGCCATGCTGTTCGTCTCGGCCTCTCGACAACAAAGCGAGCAGGCATAATGCGCAGCCTACCATGTTTACGTCTGGCAAAAGGAAGGATGTCGCAGAGACATTATTGTCGTGAGTATTGGTAAAGCACTACACTATCTGTATTTCTTGACATTTTGCAGGCACTCTAGTTATCACGCTGTCCAGATCGATACAATGCATGTTTGCGAACGTTGTGTCTGTGTATTGATGATGTGTCCGCGCGTGTGTATGTGTGTGTGCGCGTGTGCATTTGTGAGTGACTTAATGAACAGCCTAAATGTGTCATCGGATGAATTCATTTCATTATTATGTGGACGCCGTTTCTTGTTTAATATTTCCTTTTCAATTGGCATGTGGTTCTACATCTTTTACTCTAACAGTTATACTATCTATTCTTTGCATGAAACCCTATCAATTGCAATGTATATTTGCGTTTAACACCTACAATTACAATGTCTATTCTTTGCATTAAATTCTATATAGTATAGTGTTTGTATTTAACACTGTCAGTTACAGTGTCTGTTCTTTGCCTTAAACCCTATCTGTTACAATATATGTTTGATTCAGCAATGATATGTTACAATGTTTTTACTTTAATCTATCGATTACAATCTATGTTTGCATTTAACACTTTCAGTTACAATTTTCTTCACAAACTCTATCAGTTACAGAGTCTGTATGCATTGATCACTGCCAGTTACAATGTCTGATGTACACATTAAATATAATGTTTTCTCTGGATGCAAAATGTTTTACCATTTGCTGTTGTCGAGTTCACAACTCTAAGTATGTATATTTGACATCTAAGCTAACCACGAGCCTTTAGGTCATAGGTCAAGAAAAGCATGCTGGAGGGATTCCAGACGATCTTTTATACATTCATTCACTCTCTCGTGCAGTGAACAATAGCAGGTGAAAAATAAGTATAATTACTATTACAGTACAAATTTGGACTTCAGGTGAAAAATAAGTATAATTACTATTACAGTACAAATTTGGACTTCAGGTGAAAAATAAGTATAATTACTATTACAGTACAAATTTGGACTTCAGGTGAAAAATAAGTATAATTACTATGACAGTACAAATTTGGTCTTCAGGTGAAAAATAAGTATAATTTCTATGACAGTACAAATTTGGACTTCAGGTGAAAAATAAGTATAACTACTATGACAATACAAATTTGAAATTCACTGCTCGGGGGAAAATGTCTACTTCAAAGAATATCAGACATCATTCTTAGTATTTTTTTTCGGTTCATTGTTGGTTGGCATTCTGCTATGAGTTCATTTATGCATAAGTACAGAGAATTACTCTGCTTTTAGTTATATTAAACTGTCACATGGTGTTAGTTTATTCTTGAATCTAATTGACAAATAATGGCTATTATGTTTCTTAAAGTATTGTAGAATATATTCAAATTCTGCTCTACAAAATCTCTTATATTAAACACTATTAAGACTTACCATTTTATTAATATATTTGTTTTACTCAAATATTGCATCATTCTGCGCAGTTGTCAACTATGACATGTTTAGATGTATTTATCATCATACAGCAAGCACTCACTATGTATGGTACATCTTATGTTGCAGGCATCCTTTTGTGTCTCTGCATTTCCAGTGTTGCCTTACTCATCATCAGCTCGGTATTTTTAACCGGCACACACAGCATGGTGTCTGCACTGAAACTGTTGATGGATTTAACCCAGGATATGATTTCCATTTCGAACAGTTCCCTTAAGGAAACTTTTACACCTGTATTAAATTCAACCGTGTCGAAATTGTCTGTGATTACCGTGTCCCGAGAACTGGACACGAATTGGAAAGTAGCTAATCTGAACGCATCCCTTGCTGTGACGTCACGAGCCACTCCCCTTAAATCTCGATATCCGTTACCAGAGACAACACGGTCTCTTCCTGCCACCCAAAGGATTCTCTGTCACGCGTTTGTCGGCAGACTGGGCAACCAGATCTTCCAGTACGCTAGCGTATTGGGTTTAGCTTCCACCATGTCACGAGTCGGCATTTTCACCAACAGCAGGGAACTTGCGCACATTCTGAAGACGCCCCCGAGGTCTTCCAAGGGGGAAGAGCTCGACAGGTGTTCCAAATCAAAGCACGCTGTGGAAACGGCATGCTGCAGGTACTCTAGTGAACTAACTACGCTTGATGCCAACTTTGACTTCACTGTGGAGACGTACCTGCAGTCTTGGAAGTATTTTGAAAAGATCAAAGACCATGTCAAAGAAGCTCTCACCTTTTCAGACCCCATCGTCCAAACGGCTTCCGAGATCGTGAGAAACCTTAAAGCGGCGTACAAGAACTCGACTCTCGTTGGCGTGCACATCAGGAAAGGCGACATGGACAAGAAGTCAGCGGAAGAATTTGGCTACGTCACTGCAACGCCAGACTACATTAACAGGTCAATGACGTATTTTCATGAACTGTTTCCGGACGCAGTGTTCGTGGTTTTCAGTGACAACAGTGAGTGGTGCAAAAGACATTGCAGGCCTACGTTCCACATAGTTATCATGGCCCTTAACTCGGCAGCTGTTGACTTGACTGTGCTCTCCCTTCTTGATCATATTATCATTTCAACCGGGACGTTCTCTTGGTGGGCAGGCTATTTGAACCGAGGAGTAACTGTATACCTTAAAGACTTTATTAGAGCCAACACAACGTTGGGACAGCAGTTCAGTTCGGGTGGCAAAGATTACGTGTACCCGGACTGGGTTCCTCTATGAAAAATTCTGCACAAGATGATTTAAGCATTCTCGGGAGAGATGTCTCTACTCTGACTCTACTCGGGCAGGTTTTATTTATTAATTTATTTCGCTTTTCCAGTTCAGGCGCACTATGTCATGTATTAATATTGGCGAATATACTCAAACCTATTTTTGCTAAATATATAATTTCAAAATTTTATCTGGATCAATTTCCGTTTGTGAAAACAAATGTTTTTTTCTATTATTTCTTTTACTTCTATTCATACAGATGTACGAAACTACTATGTGTGAATGTTTATGCCCTTGTGTGTTTCATGGTTGCGTACTAAAATTTATTTTCTCGAAAACTCCATCATCCATCACATTTCTCTTGCATCAACAATTATATAATTCAGTTTCAAGTTCTTAGATATTGTCTACTCTATGAAACTAATATATGTAAAATAGACCTCATATAGACATGAAGACAGCCAGACACACAATAATATGATCTGACACAATCTCTCTCTCTCTCTCTCTCTCTCTCTCTCTCTCTCTCTCTCTCTCTCTATCTATCTATCTATCTATCTGTGCATGCGTGAGTGCGTATGTGTAAACCAATTTGACAGGTGAAATACTACCGCACCAAAACCAACTTAGTAAAAACATTAAAAGCACAAATTAAACTTACTCATTAGAGAAATCTATCTCTCGATCCCATTATGCCATGGTCGATCTCGCCCCACCGCACAAAAGTAGACCTTATACTAAAAATCTTAAATGCTCCACCACCACTCCAGCATGCATGAACATGAACCATTTTCCTCCCTCTCCCCACAAGTGGACCTTACACTAAAATTCCCAAATGCTCCACCATCCCAACAATCACGCCAAAACTCATTAGAACAAATATATTGTATGTGGGACACTCTGGGCACCCTTCACTCTTTATGATTATTATTTATTAATTAATAACACACAACTGCAGAAGAAGTATGCGACATCTAATAAAACATATATCGTATTACTGTGGAAAGAGTATATTTTATGACACCCTTATAATCCGCCAAGTGATTAATAACTATAAATTAATATTCTCGTTCACTTGTAATTAGTTGTGTGTTATTAATTAATAAATAATAATCATAAAGAGTGAAGGGTGCCCAGAGTGTCCCACATACAATAAGCATTTTTGCAATACACACACACACACACACACACACACACACACACACACACACACACACACACACACACACACACATGTGTATATTCATATTGTTAGAAAAACAGGCAGATAGACAGACATATATATGTATAGATGGATAGATATATTAATAATCAACCATTTAACTACATATATATATATATAATATACAGGATCTGACCGATACCGACCTAATTCTTTTCTTAGAGAAAACTAACAGATGATCTTAATTGCAAACCTCGAACATTTTAGGCAAACAAGTGAAACAGGCCTATGTTTTTGCGTCCTTTGAGTTTTACGGCGCTAGGAAACTCAAACTGAGATGTATTACTTAATAAAAGTGTAATATTTCATGTAATAATCTTAATGGAATAGTTCCTCGTTACCTTCCATTAAAAGAAAATAATAGAACATATTCATTGTGCAAGAAATGTGCTTTTTTTCTTAAAATCTATCCCCACTTCATAAAGATTATATTATGTGGACTATTTATTTAAGGGGATGATCATGTTTTCTTTAGCAGAATGTACTTCTCGAGAAAGTTGGCTTAATGGATGAAGCAACAACAGGCTCCCGTAAAGTAATATCGTGTGCATTAGTATGATTTTATAATTCCTATACAAACATCATTCAGTGAAATGCCTTAGGCCCTCTTTTCTATTTCCTGTCTTCCGGCAATGTACAAGATTTGTATGACTATGTGAGTTTATTACTGGAAATGTTCGAGGTCAACCTACTGCTTGTTCGAATAATGTTAACTTATGACGTAATCATGTATGAACTATTTTAAAAAGAGATAATAAAAATTCGTTCATTCACTCATAACACCTCAAAGATCATATCAAAATATAAGTTAAGAATTGTCTCAGTAATCGTGACAAAGATGCCGGTCACACTCACAACACCTCAATGATCATCTCAAAATATAAGTTAAAAATGTCTCAGTAATCGTGACAAAGATGCCGGTCACACTCACAACACCTCAATGATCATATCAAAATACAAGTTAAAAATGTCTCAGTAATCGTGACAAAGATGCCGGTCACACTCACAACACCTCAATGTTCATCTCAAAATACAAGTTAGAAATGTCTCAGTAATCGTGACAAAGATGCCGGTCACACTCACAACACCTCAATGATCATCTCAAAATACAAGTTAAGAATTGTCTCAGTAATCGTGACAAAGATGCCGGTCACACTCACAACACCTCAATGATCATCTCAAAATACAAGTTAAGAATTGTCTCAGTAATCGTGACAAAGATGCCGGTCACACTCACAACACCTCAATGATCATCTCAAAATACAAGTTAAGAATTGTCTCAGTAATCGTGACAAAGTGTGCGAAAAGATGCTGATCACACTCACATTTGTTCTGGTCATTTGCAAAGCTGTGGCTATTTACGATTAGGACTGTCTACAAGAAAATGAACGTTGAAGAAATCTTGTTTTAAAATGTTTATCGACTAACGGGAAGTAATTAGTTATAAATGGGTTTTTATTATTTGCACGTGCGTCATAGAATAGTGTGTGTGTGTGTGTGTGTGTGTGTGTGTGTGTGTGTGTGAGTGTGTGTGTGTATGTGTGTGTGTGTGTGTGCGTGTGTGCGTGCGTGTGTGTATGTATGGGTGGGTGTATTTTCAAGTCAGGCACGCCCCCGTTAGAAAAGATTTATTTTCTTTTTTTTGCAGATTCTAGTCCAGATTAAGTTGCTCCTAATAGCTGTTAGCATTGAGTATTCGACAACTTTCAGGTTGTAGCCTTTTAGTCTAAAATTCTTTCCCTATTCCAATAGCTGATTATTCTTATAAATTTAATTAGGTCATTTCTATTTATAAACCTATTCTACTTTATTATTGCTGTGCAGCTTTTATATCTATTGAATTAAACGAATATAAGTCAATTCAGTTTCTTATCACTTAGATCTAAATATACATCATTTAAGTACAATATATTTTATTTAAATTAAATTTAATAATAATTAAACACAATTCAATCTTTCTTTCTTTCTTTCATCAGTCTCTTACCCTATCTATACTTTATATCCATCCATACATCTGTGTGTGTGTGTGTGTGTGTGTGTGTGTGTGTGTGTGTGTGTGTGTGTGTGTGTGTGTGTGTGTGTGTGTGTGAAATTAAGTGGGTTTTTTTCTTTGACACTGTATTTAGATGTTATCTTTAATATTTTTTATTTTCCTAGAAAAGCACAATGTATCAAAGCGAAATGCCCGAAAGAACTTATTTTTAGGTCTATTTTCATTAGTTCTAGCCTCAAATATGATCAATGACATGCGTTTGCGAATGTGGTTTCTGTTCCTATCATCTCGAGATAATGTTAAGTACCATCACTTATTTTCAGTCCGGACAATATTGTTTAGTGTAGTGGGATTTCATTAGCTATACCCGTACATCGGGCTATCTAATGATCTCTGTAAATAAATTTCATTCAAGAGATAAAAGTAATAATCCATTGCCGAAGTGCGGGGAGAGTTCTTCAAATACTGCTTCATGGTTGTCGCTACTAAAATTGCAGATCAAGACAGATAAATAGCACTTCATAGTTGTCGCTACTAAAATTGCAGATCAAGACAGATAAATAGCACTTCATAGTTGTCACTACTAAAATTGCAGATCAAGACAGATAAATAGCACTTCATAGTTGTCACTACTAAAATTGCAGATCAAGACAGATAAAAAGCACTTCATAGTTGTCACTACTAAAATTGCAGATCAAGACAGATAAATAGTACTTCATGGTTGTCACTACTAAAATTGCAGATCAAGACAGATAAATAGCACTTCATGGTTGTCGCTACTAAAAATGCAGATCAAGGCAGATAAATAGCACTTCATAGTTGTCACTACTAAAATTGCAGATCAAGACAGATAAATAGCACTTCATAGTTGTCGCTACTAAAATTGCAGATCAAGACAGATAAAAAGCACTTCATAGTTGTCACTACTAAAATTGCAGATCAAGACAGATAAATAGCACTTCATGGTTGTCGCTACTAAAAATGCAGATCAAGGCAGATAAATAGCACTTCATAGTTGTCGCTCCTAAAAGTGCAGATCGAGACAGATAAATAGCACTTGGGAGACCTGAAGTGTTAAATATTTCTCATGTCTACAACAGACGTAGCATTTTATAATTAATAAACCAGAGATTCGGATAAAACAAGGAAAGGTAGTTTTTCCCTGTAAAATATAAACAAACACATGCTAAATAAACAGTTTATTCATTTTTAGTTCCTTTATTTCTTACATTCAAGTCTCAAATTGCCAACAGTATTTATTAGCACACAGTATAATAGTATAATAGTTTATGAAAAGGTTCACTAGAAACAATGTCAAGTGTTTAGCCTACTACTCACGAGCATTTTAGCTTAAAATTGTAAAAATAATAGTGTGGTAGAATACATTTGACTATCCCTATTTTAAAATTTAATTGCTATATACATTATTAAATTGTCAGAGTAACCTGACCTTGGACACTCCTTATGATAGTATTTTCGTAAGTGTTAGAGTTCAAGTAAACAACCCGAGTTGAGAATATGCCAAAAATTGCTGATGTAATACAAAGTATTTCAACTGGGTGAATGGCTTTATTTATCCAATGGTTATGGTTTATGAGAATGGTACCATCCAATGAAGTGAGATATAAAGGTTTACCTGCTGTATAAAAATCTATTGTCTGATCACTTGAATTTGAAGTGGCAAAGAAGTCCAGTCTTGAAAGGTGGCCATTAGCTTAACGGTGAGTTAACTGCCTGGTTGAGAGAGATTGGACATTGAAATATTTCATGCACTTTTGCTATTGATATGTTACACTTGTGGAAATGTATTGTGTGCGTAGACTATTATTTCTACAAATGTTTGAACTAAGCTGCTCCAATGTAGTGTGCTAACACTTGGCATTGTTTTGATTTGCTGTAATTATTATGCTGTGTGCGTATATCAGGCTAATAAATACCATTGCAGAAAACTGTAAGTTGAGACTGGACTGTAATAAAGAATAGAGTTATAAAGTGATACACTGGAAACTTAGGTTTGCTCTCTATTATATTTTCAAGACATAGCAATATTTTTTCCTTGTGTCATTTGAATCTCCTTATTCACTTATTTCAAGCTGTTATGACCGATCATGGTAAGGGCGAGAAGCAGTGTCTGTTTGTGTAAAGATATACACTACAATCCTTTGATGTATTGTGGCAAGGAATGCTGATTACAGTGAAGTTACTAGAAATCACTACAAATGTTGTCCTGCTTGAAGGAATGGACAGAGTGAACAGTTCGTGCTAAAAAAAACAGGGTTTCATATAAACTGTATTTCTTCTATAATACAAATGAAGATGTCGTTTCAGGAATACATGTGGTACTTGTAAATTGTAATACTTCAAGAATACAAGTAAAGATATGGTCTCAAGAATAGTAGAGGTCAAAGGACAGGGTGACATGAAAACTGTAACATAATACTAATACTTAAGATGTGACGCAAATAACAGCACAAGTTGAAAAACTGTTTGAACTTGAATGTAACAGCAGTTACATGATGTGAAGAAATGTGTAATGTACATAGCGAAGCTTACAAATTTAGATCAACTGTTTGGCATTAATATGGTAATAGTTGTAGGATTAGAGCTAACGTGTGACATCAATATGATGGTTGTTACAGGATTCCAACAAATGTGTGACATTATTATGGCAATTGTTACAGGATTAAAAACAAATGGACGGCATTAAAATTGCACTGGTTACAGGAATAAAATTAATGCGTGACATTAATATGGCAATGGTTACAGGATTAAAACAAATGGACAGCATTAATAAGGCGTTGGTTACAGGATTCTAACAAATGTGTGACCTAAATATGGCGATGTTTACAGGATTCTAATGTGTGATATCGATATTTCAATGGTTACAGGATTAAATAAAATAGATTACATTAATATGGCAATAGTTACAAGATTTAAGCAAAAGGGCGGCAACTCGACAGCAATACGTACGTGCTAGACATGACGTGATCATAAGACGAAAATAGTTGCAAGCTAATGAGTGGCTGTCGATAAGACGAGAATAACTCTTTCTTAAAATATAAAATACAAATAGAAGAAATGTAATCGATGAAATTACCAAACAATAGATATAAGCTATTAAAAATGCTGTGCTGAGAATAGCGAATGATGTTACCAAACAATAGATATAAGCTATTAAAAATGCTTTTAATGCATTTTGATGCGTTTGAACTATATTGTTTACGATCAACAAGAAAGGAAAAGTAAATGTGGCGCACACGGCTTTGTTTCAGTCGAGTAGCAGGTAGTTAAATAAATGTGACGCACAAGGCTTTGTATCAGTCGAGTAGCAGGTAGTTAAATAAATGTGACGCGTCAGACTTTGTTTATTCGAGTAGCAGGTAGTTAAATAAATGTGACGCGTCAGACTTTGTTTAGTCGAGTAGCAGGTAGTTAAATAAATGTGACGCACAAGGCTTTGTATCAGTCGAGTAGCAGGTAGTTAAATAAATGTGACGCGTCAGACTTTGTTTATTCGAGTAGCAGGTAGTTAAATAAATGTGACGCATCATACTTTGTTTATTCGAGTAGCAGGTAGTTAAATAAATGTGACGCACATGGCTTTGTATCAGTCGAGTAGCAGGTAGTTAAATAAATGTGACGCACATGGCTTTGTATCAGTCGAGTAGCAGGTAGTTAAATAAATGTGACGCACATGGCTTTGTATCAGTCGAGTAGCAGGTAGTTAAATAAATGTGACGCATCAGACTTTGTTTCAGTCGAGTAGCAGATAGTTAAATAAATGGACATAATTACCCCCATCCCTTCTCATTCATTATCTACTTTTAGTCTGCGTTGAGTTTGCAGTCTCCAAAATGAGGGCCAACTTAAGTAATATAATCCACTGTTTAGATATTGTTGAAATTCTAGTCTTCAAATAAATAATGATAAAGTAAAATACCAGCTCCCATAGGATTATTCAAATTGTGTATGTTAAAAGTAACCTTGAATATATTTACAATGAACTAAATAAACTTGAGAGGGGAAATAAAACCGACAGTGAGAGAGTTATCAAGAACTTAGAACTTTCGTACTTATTTTTTACCATAATTTAAAACGTTTTAGGTCGATAACGTACTTTTGTACCATAATTTAAAATGTTTTAGGTCGATAACTTACTTTTTTAACATAATTTAAAACGTTTTAGGTCGATAACTCCCAATCCGAATACTTTTAAATGGAATGAGTTTGGTAATGCTGTCGGAGTGACCTAGTCACATGAATGCTGCACTCACTAGTAAACATTACCACTGAACATGCATAGTTTATTAATGTCCCACTCAGTAGGCATTATTACCACTGAACAGGCATAGTGAATGAATGTCCCATTCAGTAGGTCATACTACAATTGAACAGGCATATTGCATACATATCATATTCAGTACGTTCAACATGCATAGTTTAGTAAAGTCCCACTCATTAGGTCATACTACCATTGAAAAGACATAGTTTAGTAAAGACCCACTCATTAGGTCATACTACCATTGAAAAGACAGTTTATTAATGACCCACTCATTAGGTCATACTACCATTGAAAAGACATAGTTTAGTAAAGTCCCACTCAAAGTCATACTACCATTGAAAAGACATAGTTTAGTAAAGTCCCACTCATTAGGTCATACTACCATTGAAAAGACATAGTTTAGTAAAGTCCCACTCATTAGGTCATACTACCATTGAAAAGACATAGTTTAGTAAAGTCCCACTCATTAGGTCATACTACCATTGAAAAGACATAGTTTAGTAAAGTCCCACTCATTAGGTCATACTACCATTGAAAAAACATAGTTTAGTAAAGTCCCACTCATTAGGCCAAACTACTCTGCACATGCATAGTGCATGAATGTCCCACTCAGTGGGCCATACCACCAATTGAACTGGAAGAGTGCAACGATGTCCGATTCAGTTGGCCATAGTATCACTGGGCATATTGCAAGAATGTCCCACTCACTAGGTCATACTACTATTGAACAGGCATAGTTTATTAATGTCATACTCAGTATGTCATACTACCATTGACCAGGTATAGTTTATTAATGTCCCATTCAGTAGGTCTTACTACCTTTGAACAGGCATATTTTATTAATGTCCCATTCAGTAGGTCTTACTGCCTTTGAACAGGCATACTTTATTAATGTCCCACGCATTAGGTCAAACTACCACTGAACAGGCACAGTGCATGAATGCCCCACTCACTAGGACGTATGATCGAATACCTGTGGAATATTCGAGAGGAAAGTTTCGAAACACGTAAGAGAGGCAAATCCTGGCTCCATCAAGTTAGTCCAGATCTTTAGCCAAAATACATACTGTCAAAAAGTGCGTTGAGTTTCTAGGGCGTATTACATGACGTCACCAATCTCTTTGTGCTAAGTTCTAGATACTAACTACTCAATAGGAATCCATCATTATATTTACCTCATTATATTTGGAATACACCAATAGAAACTACGATTAAATTTCTTCCTTTCTAGTGAATAATAGTATAAACTTCTTGAACCAATATGGACATCACATAATTACTGGCTATTGCATTCCTCTGACTGCCACTCAGCCATCTACCCTGTGTGCTCTCCCGGATGAACACTGTAAACGTCAACTCATTCTACACTGGGCTGCACACTTATCTGGAGTGTTAGCTGGTCCTATGTCTGCACTCATATTCGGAGTGTTAGCTGGTCCTTGAATCTGCACTCTAATCTGGAGTGTTAGCTGGTCCTTGAATCTGCTCTCTAATCTGGAGTGTTAGCTGGTCCTTGAATCTGCTCTCTAATCTGGAGTGTTAGCTGGTCCTTGAATCTGCTCTCTAATCTGGAGTGTTAGCTGGTTCTTATGTCTTACAGTTCCTGGCAATCATTTGGCTTTCTGTTTAACATTCGATTCGTCCACTTGAATGCTTGGAAGTAAACACATATTTTATTTGTTTATTCACATTCACAAGTCTTCGGAGTATGTTAGGAGCACTATCGTGTTTAAAGATGAAATGAAGCAATGCAGGTTTCAATCCACAGGTAAAATTAATAAGATGCTTGCTTTCACTCATTGCACCAGGAGCACGTGACCCAGATTTAGAGCCAAATACAGTGATATAAAACAAAGTATCATTATATGAAATGCAAAGTGTAAGATCAGTAGAATTATAATTTGATCTAACATACATTTAGTGAAATTGTACACAACAAAAATGGTACACAACATAAATTGTACACAACAAAAATGGTACATAAAATAAATTGTATACAACATAAAAAGTACAGTTGGTTCAAATATACTCCTACATATCGTGTGTGGTGCATAAAAGGACAAACATAACGTGCACACAAACACACACACACACACACACACACACACACACACACACATATATATATATATATATATATATATATATATATATATATATATATATATATATATATATACGCATGCATATAGATAGATAGATAGATAGATAGACAACCTTTTCTTTACGCATACTAGAACACAAACACTATGATTGACAGGGTAGAGGACATTTTCACTTCTCAGAGATGGCAATCCAACAACTACGTTATTATCATAGAACAGTTGGAACTGACTATGATCACTTAGTTATTTCTAATTACTAAATACAGCTTCCTAACTCACCTACAAGTGCCGTTGCAAATATGACAATTAATAAATGGCATTGTTCTTAGTATTAATATATAATGATATGGGTTCGTAGCCCATGCACAAGTACAGCAATTCATAAGACATTGAAGAGTATTACAATTACAGTTGAACTTGATACTACAGTATGTTATACCACAAAGTACCGCACTTAACAACAGATGTTAGAATGAATTAACAATGAATTATGAACGTTAATTAAAGACCATAATAAATAAGTAATAGATAGGTTCAGTAAATGTACTCGTCAATCGTGCCCAAATGCATCGTCCTATCTGCACACATTTTACACCTCTCCCGATCTACACACCTTTGTCTTAATTACCTATTGACACCTCTCCCGATCTACACACCTTTGTCTTAACTACCTATTGACACCTCTCCCGATCTTCACACATTTGTCTTAAATACTTATTTACACCTCTCCGATCTACACACCTTTGTCTTAAACATTTATTTACAGTTTCTTACTTGATAGAGAGTTGTTCTCACTATTCTTCTACAATATACACTTATAGAGTCAAGGTCTCTTTGCAAACATTTCCAAATATCACTGTTGACCATGTTGATTTTTCCTGGCAATAAAGCAAAGTCCAGACATACTGATTTTTCCTGGCAATAAAGCAAAGTCCAGACATGTTGATTTTTCCTGGCAATAAAGCAAAGCCCAGACAGCGTTTTCCTTTGAACAAACACAATATGCTGTCCCTCAAATAAACAAATCCTCTCTCTCCTTTTCACCAGAACACGGACACTTTTCATGTGATTACCTTTGCAGTTCTTAGTTTTTTTGCAAATTAGTACATATTTGTCATTCGATTTCGGTCTGTTTTATTGTACCTTTAAACAGAAGTAAATAAAGTACTAAGTTAATGACTCACACCTAAGGAGTTAGACAATAATAACCCCAAGGAGTTAGACAAAATGCAGAAGTTAATAATCCATTGAAGGCGAACACAACCGATCAAGTGCCAGAATGAAGGTTACATTTTTTTACATCTCGCCAGAGACCAAGGAGAGCATCCCTAAATCGCTTATGCAACAAGGGGTACAATATCGGGTTGATGGTCGAGTTTAACCAAAGCAACCAGAAGCTGACTTCAAACAGGTCTGGGTCAACACAGGTCGGACACGTCGCTTTAATCAGAGCAAGAATTTCAAACGGCATCCAACAGAGGCAGAAAACAAAAACCAGAATAAAAAGAGACCTGACCGCTTTTCGATCTCGCTTCAGATTTAGGGCCGCCGATAGATTGGTTTTACCATCACCTCCAGAGTGGTTAGGGCCGTGTGGAGATTCGTTTTTCTTTGGCGTGCGGACAGAGTGAGTATGCAAGAAGTGGCTGCTTGTAGATATCGACTCGGTAACAGTTTGTTTTCTTTTCATTTCAGCAAAATCCGCTGGATTTTCCGATTCTCCATTTGTTGTTCCAACAACCATTCGAACATTTACAAAACCGTTTCCTTTCTCGACATATTCTGGTGCTGGTTTGGAATTGCCATTAGACGTTATGTACTGAGACGTAGAAGGGGCGTCAACTTTGCAAGTGGGGCCAGCGAAGTGACCGACCTTCTTTTGCAGCCTTTTACGGATGCAAATGATGATGAGTGTGTGAATGATGATCATCATAACTAAAGGGAAAACGAACTCGACAAATGAGACAAAGAGTAGAAATGGGAAATGGAAGGCAAATGGCACGTAGCATTGACCATCCTCTATCGTCTCCACTCCAGCGACGACTTCCCATAACAGTATGGACGACCCGTAAATGACGGTGACAATGGCCCACGATGAGAGCATCATGAGTAACAAGAGTTTCGTCCCTTGGTACTTGCGGTACTCAATAGGGTATCCAACCATGAGATACCTGGGTAAAAGACAGGATAAACGTGTGAGGGACGAGGAGTGTTAGATATCACATAGACATAAAAGACATAAAAAAGGCAAATGCGTACACTTCCATACATAATTCAAGGATGAATGGATGGATGGTTGACAGGATATTTACAATGTGAAAGAAAGACGTGGCCATGATGCTGCTTAAAATGTGTACGTGTGATTTTAGAATAAATGCATATAATACAAGCAGTGTTCAATTTGTATTTGTGTTTTTGTGTTGTTAAATCTTTGCCATCAAATGTTTGAAGTGTAAAAATAAATAAGAACACTGTTTCTTGTGGTTTATGTAACTCATTCCATTACAAGTAAAATGATGATCTGTACTCTATTTTTCTATGATAAGTAATTTCAATGATGATTATAATTAGTTTTCTGCATAGCTTTTATTTAGTTTCCTGCCTCGTGACACGTTGTTTGCAGTAAGGTGCAAACGTTCTAAGGAAACAGCATCCAACAGATATGCCATTTACAGTAAAGTACAGGATTATGAAGGACACAGCGCTAGAGATACGCTGTTTACAGTAAAGTGCAAGAGTACCAAAGGATCCCTGAGGAACTCTGTACATCCAATTATGAGAATTAAGTTTGGTTTTGTTATGATTAAATGTATTATTTTTGTTATCGTTAAATGTATTATTTATGGGAATTGCGTTTGTTTTTGCATTCGTTGAATGAATTATTTAAGAGTGAAATCAGTATGATTACAAACCGTGTGGAATAAATTTGCTTATCCTTAATTGCTAAACTGTCAAAGTGACCCGACATTGGGTACACCATAGTATAATATTTTTGTAAGTGCCAGAGTTGAAGTAAACAACTCGAGTTGAGAATATGCTAGAAAATGCTGATGTAATGCAAACTAGTCCAACTGGGTGAATTGTTTTATTTATCCAATGGTTACGATTTACGAGAACGAGATGAGCCAAAGGGCTGTGAACCAAAAGTTACCTTCTGTAGAAAATTCTATTGTCTGATCACTTGAATTTAAAGTGGCAAATAAGTCCGGTCTTAAAAGGCAGCTGCTAACTTAATGGTGAGTTAAATGACTATTTGAGTGACTTAGAAAATATTTCGTGCATTTTGCTATTAATGTGTTATATTTGTGTTTATGTAGGGATGTGTTATGCAATTAGACTATTATTTCTACAAATGTTTGAACTAAGATGCTCGTATATAGTATGTTAAACTCTTGACATTGTTTCTTGTGAACTTGTTGATAAAACCCTTATTCTGTATTTATTATGATATGTGCGTGTACTGGGCTGGCAGAAGAGTTTTAGTCAAATTATACCGATTAACTAATATTTTTCAATTAATATTCCTTCTATTGTTTATGAGAAGTATGATACCGTTAGTTAGATTGCATACCTGTGGCGAAATAGGTGTCTACGACCTATTAAGATGTAGGTCACTCAAAGGTGTGAAGGACACGAAGGGGTTAATGGGGATGGCAGGATGGGGGAACCGCTAGCCAGATACGAGATGCCAATATTTAGACATTCGCGTTCCATGTTGTGACATGGTAAAATCTGCTAGCTGACCTAGAGACCATTCATATATACGTATCAATGACCCATGTTCGCAGACGCACATCCACTGCACTCACAAGTCCAGGGGTCCATTTTTTTGCGTACGTTGATACCGAGCACGAATTACGAGAGTGGTAAATATAATTGAAATCTCTATTGTATATATTGTTGATAGATTGGTGTGTAAAATATTCATGTGATTTGCTAAATGATTGTGCGAACTAATGTATTTTCTTCTCACAGAAGCTAAATGGCGTTAGTGATGGTTGTGTTTATGTAGGAATGTAGAGATGGCATTAACACGTGTACACGGCATGCTCGCACATTGCTAAACTATTTGTAGAACTAAATAGAGATCAAGTGATTGTCTAATGAATATTGTTGTAAACCACTTGTTGGATGTATTGTATCTACGTATTTATGTAATTTAAGAGTATAATCATTATTATTCACTTATAAATACTTCATTGAATTTATGAATTGTAAGTTAGCGTGTAGCTAATGAGTTGTGATGAATTTCAAATTCTTAAACGATACCATCAATTTAATTGTGGTGAAATATACACATAAACAACAGCCAATAACTTACATTTTCTAAAATTAATAATACACACTAAACAACAGTCAATAAATAAGCATTCTTAAATTTTCTAAAACTAATTATACACACTAAACACACAGAGTAGCGCACCTGTCAATACTGATGACACACATGTTGAAGGTGGAAGCAGCAGGAGTGATGTAGTCCCAGAGAAGCCAGAACTTGCAGAATGCTTTCCCAGCCGTCCAACGTCCCGTCAGGAGGTAGGGGATATATGGCGGTATAGAGAATCCGCCTATAGCCATATCCGCCACCTGTGGAGTTCATTCCGCAGTAGTTCTAGTTACACAATCAAATTTAAATGAACATTTATAAATCTACTACTTAAAAACTTCTCTGCGTGTCAGATGTTTCAGCACAATGTGCACAATAAATGTCAGCACGTGCAACCAAATTGTTGCTGTCTCTGTCCATCTAGTGACCCATTGGGCCTAGGTACTTCATTAGATATTGCTTTCTTAAGCCCTTCAGTGCTGTAAGATGTTAGAGTTGCTTTAAGACGTCATAATGTTGGAGCATACGCACTGAAGAGACACTCCTGATTAGACGACTTACAATTTCAACTTAATAGCATCTTATAATATATTAAACTTATGTTGTATTCTGTTGTATTATGTTGTATTATGTTGTATTCTCATAGACGACTTACAATTTCAACTTAATAGCATCTTATAATATATTAAACTTATGTTGTATTCTCATAGACATCTTCGAGTGTTAACACCGTTCTAAGTATCGCTAATTTTATGCTCTTAATTTCAATCTTCTCTAAATTACATTTTAAGATTTATTTTATTTCTTTTGTCGCAATGAAAAAAGTAACAACGATGGGGATTAGCCTATGAGGTGGGTAGAGTTTCATGGTTATACTTCAGAGTTGCCTGCCTTTAGCCTATGTGCATTTCTAGATTTATTTTGCTAGGGACTCTCAAAAATGGCCAGTAGCACTCGGAACTGATGGCTGTGCATGATGTCTGCATGGCAGTTCTGTATGTTCGTTTATTTGTTTGTTTGTTTGTTTGACTGATTTGGAAACGCATTGGCATCTATTCCCGTTTGGGTTCACTGAAAGAAGAAAATAACAATCTATTCAATTATTTTAATACCATTTTAAATGACACATTCCCGAGTGTAATTTGCTCTTGCGATAATCTGTTCAATTGTTTTGAACATCATTTTAAAGACGTTCCCAATTGTAATGGAGCTTGCAACAATCTACTTGTTTTAAACATAATTTTGAAAACATTCTTAATTGTAATTGGATCTTACCAAACAATATATTAAATTGTTTGACCATTTTAATAAACATTCTCAAGTGTAATGAGGTCTTTCAATTGTTTTGAAATCGTTTTTAAAAAAATACATTCCTGAAATAAACGAAGTCTTTGTAGAAACGTATTTCCATACACACATGATTATCTTTCACATATTACTAATGCTAGGCCGTTTCATAGAAATCCCTGCTTTATTTTCTCATTATAACTGACAACTAAATTGCACCGCTTTGTTTTCTCAAAAGTGTGTGTGTGTGTGTGTGTGTGTGTGTGTGTGTGTGTGTGTGTGTGTGTGTGTGTGTGTGTGAGAGAGAGAGAGAGAGAGAGAATATCAACTAAATTGCAATGCTTTGTTTTCTCAAAAGAGGGGTTGGTGAAGTAACAACTAAATTGAATTGCTTGTTTTCTCAAATATGTGTGTGTGTGTGTGTGTGTGTGTGTGTGTGTGTGTGTGTGTGTGTGTGTGTGTGTGTGTGTGTGTGAGTATCAACTAAATTGCAATGCTTTGTTTTCTCAAAAGAGGGGTGGGGAAAGTAACAACTAAATTGCACTGTTTGTTTTCACAAGAGAGGTAATAACTAAATTCCATTGTTTTATTTTCTCAAGGGAGACAACAACTAAATTGCACTGCTTTGTTTTCTCAAGGGAGAGTGGGGTGGAGGCAACAACTAAATTACACTGTTTTGCTTTATCAAGGGAGACAACAATTAAATTGCACTGCTATGTTTTAACAAAGGAGGTAACAACTAAATTGCACTGTTTTGTTTTCTCAAGGGGAACAACTAAATTGCACTGCTTTGTCTTCTCAAGGGAAACAACAACTAAAATGCATTGCCTTGTTTTCACAAGGGAGGTAACAACTAAATTGTACATTGTACGTGCATACCGCGAGATTCAGGATGAAGTAGTCACCAAAGTTTCTGAGAGATCGTCGTAGCAGAAATGCCAGAAGAGTGATGAGGTTCCCAAAGGTGGTCAAAATGGCGACTAGGGAAGTGGTCACGCCGATGGTGATGGTGGTGGGCATCGAATGCACGTACTCGGATGTCGCTGCATCGGTTGTATCGTTAACTGTAGATTCCATCTTTAATCTTACAAATTAAAATGAAAAACAAATCACAACGACTGCGCATTGTATATTCTTTGCTGAGTTTTCGCAACATGTATTTGAGAATCAAACTAACTGAACACAGAAATAAACAACAGTTCGTAGTGTTATCAGGCACAATATTGCTCTTTTGTATTATCTCTACTTTTCGACCAGGAAGTACAATTTTGAAAGATGTTTGAAAAAAAAACAAAAAATAATCTTTGAATTAAAAAAATGGATTAGAAAACACTTTTTAATCCGGATTAATTGCACGTATAACTACAACTGAGTAAATTAAAATAAGAATGATTGTAATTGAAATTGATTGTAAAACTCGTATGATCAATATGTGATTGGATAAAAATTTTATAAATCGTGTATAGGATTCTAGTATTTCTTTGTTTCTATCGAGCTTCAAGAATTATTGCTTTTTCTTAAAATGTCATTTCTCAATGTGGAATATGTTTAAAATGTGATATATTTAGCAATCGATGTTTAATACAACCTTGAAATTTTCCCTGACTTTGAATTCCTACTTCGGAAATAAAAGAAATCTAGGAAAGTTATGATTCATTCTCTGGACAACAATGGCGCTTGAAAATATGTCTTGTAATATAATTAATAAACACGATTCATTGAAACATCCTCAGTATACGTGAATATGAAAAATATTTTGCATGATACAGGGCAAAGCCAGTCCTGGTATATCATATTGGAGTCCAGTTTATGTTTTCTTTATTTATTATCAACCACTTAATCAGATGGCCTTCATAATTTGATTTCTTTCCGTAACACGCTCACATAAGACCGATGTGATTTGTAAGTAAACTTTCTTGTTCACGTTGAATTGTTTGCTGCATTGGATTTTCCAATTGGACAGTAGTGTAGGGAATATTTGCTTGTTGTTTGTTTGTACCAGGGTGTGTTGTCAGATTTTGCCTTTTCCTGTTGAATTTTGCTTTTGTGGTTTTGCCATTGCATTGTTATATTTGTGAAGGAAGACATTTTTTAAAGGTACTTGATGAACGAAATGAAAAAAGTCATGAAAGAGTGGTGGAGTACATTTGTCTATCCCTATTTCTAAATTTAATTGTTATATAAATTGTTAAATGTCAACGTGACCCGACAATGGGCACTGCTTGTGCTGATATTTTTAATTGTCAAAGTTGGAAGTAAACACCTCAGGTGGTTAAACCAGTTTTAGGTGGATGAGTAGTTTTTATTATCCAATGGATAAGATTTACAAGAACGAGATCAGTCAATGGGCTGAGATCAAAAGTTTACATGCAGTAAAGAATTCTAATCACTTTGAATTTTGGAGTGATATGAATTCCAGTCATGAAAGGAGGCCATTGGCTTAATGGTAATTTAAGATTGAGGAGAGAATGGACATAGAAATATTTCGTGCTATTGATATGTTATACTTGTGGTATACGTAAAGATAAATTATTTGAGTAGACTACTATTTCTACAAATTGTGAACTATGATGCTAAACACTAGACATTGTTTCTAATGAACCTGTTCATAAACTATTAAACTGTATTTATTATGCCGTGTGCATATATCAGGCTAATAAATATTGTTGCAGGAAATTGTAAGTTGAGATTTGAATGTAAGAGAAAATGGAGTTAAAGATGAATAAACTGGACACTTAGCTTTTGTTCGGCTGATTATATTTTACAGGGAAAAATGAAAGGTATCTACACACACACACACACACACACACACACACACACACACACACACACACACACACACACACACACACCAGTGTGTAAGTGTAAGGAATATACTGCACTTTGTTGATGTATGGTGGTGAAGTATGTTTCGTGCGTCAACACGGTCATATAAATCAGTAAACCTGGAGATTAAGGTAGAACAAGAAAAGGCTGCTTTTTCCAAATAAACTATCAACCACCTTTCATGACCGGACTTCTTGCCACTCCAAATTCATATTGATTAAACAATAGAATTCTTTACAACAGGAACACTTTGATCTCAGCCCATTGGCTGGTCTCGTTCTTGTAAATCTTAACCATTGGATAATAAAATTTACTCATCAATATAAAACCGGTTTAGATTACAATAGCAACTCTAGCATATTCTTTCCCCGAGTTGATTTTTCCCTAAAATATCATCACAAGCAGTGCCAAATGTCAGGTAACGTTACCATTACCATTGGCAACAAAGATATACTTATTAAGTATAGAAATAAGGATAGTCAAATTTACTCCGCCACATACATCGTCCATTTTGAGATTGTAACCGTTGAGTTAACATCTACTCTTTTAGGAGTAAATTTTCAGCGTTACCGATGAACTTTATTTTACACCATAACTATTCACAAGACAAACTTTCTGTCAGTTTTATGACATACACATAATTAATTCAACACGTTTACGAAATAAAGATATTATAATTTTCTATGCCTCAATAATCACTGAGCATTGAATTGTGAAATATAATATTAATTTATCTCATTATAAGTTGAGTTATGACCCGTTTATGTCTCCACACTTAATACAGCCTAATGGTCCTGGCATGCCAGATCCGAATGACAGTCTCTTGGCAATTCTACTTTGCTCTCGTAAAATGAGTCTTTGCTCTCGTAAAATGAGTCTCTTGGCAATTCTACCTTGCTCTCGTAAAATGAAAGTTGATATTATACCAAAGGCTAATTGAAATAAAGTTAATTTTATGGCGTAGGCGTTCTCTCGGGTGCCAAATCCAAACACGTTCACAATGCACGGAGTTCTATTCAAACTGCTATGAAGGAATACGACATTTCGCGCCTCTTTGCAAAAGTAAACAAGATCAAATTATATTGGCAACGACTTCCTCCAGCTCATGTATGCCGGGTGTCTGCACCATATCTCCCAGATTCCTGTCATAAGGTGAGAACGACGTTTCTGTTTACCACATCCGCTCAGCAACGACATTAATGGTAATGTACTGGAGGCCGTCAGGGACGTCGTCCATGATTCTGTTTCATCGTGCGCATAATCTTATTTTATTTTCCCGATAATGGCTGACAACAAACATTAATATACAACAGTCAACTGAACGTTAGATAACCACTGAAGAGCTTGGCATAAATGTAATGTTAAGATATTCCCATTACACCTAAATATCCGCTATGGACCTCAGGTGTACAGTTGTTTAATAATCTAAACATCACTACCTTTAGATTATTATTATTAAGGACCCATGTGTTTTGCAGTTCATCAGTAACTCTGCCCATTTCATTTCTGCAGCCACGTACGAATCCAGACGTAATAAATCTCTTCAGAAACCTATCTACTAAATTTATACAGTCACTTACAAACGCTTACTCTGTAAATTTCTTCGGTTATCTGCCAATTTATTTGAGCTAATCATAAGTTCATAACCATATTCAGTCAAGTACTCACTAAAGTTACATAGCTTTTGAAAGACTAAGTTAAATAGTTTTCATTCCTCTTTCTACCAGATGTAAAATGTCTATTAAAAGTAAGTTAATTAAGCATATAGACGTACCCTTTTGAGCTTTCACAACCAATACAAAACCCAGTTTATGACAATATTCAGTCATTACTTACTAGCAGCCAGTACACAATATTAAGTTAATAACTATAGTCAGTTATGTTCTACTAAGCTTAGATAGCATTCATTCATGTACCCGCTAAATGAAGACATCGAATAAAAAATATACAAGTTAATAAAAATATTCAGTCACGTAACCAATTAAATGTAAACAACCATTAAAATAAGAGTTAATATTAATATTCAGTCACGTAACCAATCGTTTAATAAATATTCACTAAATGTATAAAACTATAAAAATCGTGTAATAAATATTCAAACATAAACACATTGATTAGATTACCAATAACGAATTGCATGTTGATGAATAAAAACTGTTATTGCTAAATCTATACATTCTAAATATTTCGGACTAAAAATCCATGCATAGAAATTATCAAACTTTTAAATTATTATGAATAAAAGATCTCTTCATATAATTAAATATATAGAATCGAAAAACTAATTATTTCCTTCTTATTTTTCGATAATTCGACATATCTGAAATCATTGACAGAACTGACATTAACCAACATGTGACCACAGCAATGATCAGTATCGATTTTATGATAATAACATTAACATCAAAGGCATATAACTAGCCACTGGTGGCTAAGCAACGTGATCTGTTTGTGCCATGTTAATCAAAATAGTTCTTCAATTTGAGAATGCATTGGTAAACAAAATAGAAATGCCGTTCTTGTTTAGAGTTTACTGAAGCTAAACACTCAGCTTAGCATTCCTTGTTGACAGTGCTGATGTGAGGGGCGGATGATTTGTGAGTGAAATTCGTATTACTATTTTGTAGTTTACTTATTAATTTCAGAAAATTTATTGCTGACAGTTCGTTGTGAAATGTCAGAAGTGCACTGTTTATATTCAGTGATTGTACAAAGACTAGCAGGCAATATTTACTGACAAAATAGCAGCATCAAACACCTGTCACAGACCCAGAATTAAAGAACTAAAGAAGTACTTTAAAGTATAACAGTTTTAATTCGTAAGCAATTTAAACTCACTGAAGAAATCATTATATTTAAACTTCAAAACTGAGTGTCCTAATATATAGCCCTCAAATCATGCAAGTTCAGGAACGCACGTATTAAGCATTATATTAAATTTATAATAGATTTAGCCAATATTAAACATTATATTGAATTTACAACAGATATAGCCAATATTAAGCTTTATAAATTTACAATAGATGTAGCCAATATTAAGTATTGTATTGAATTTACAATAGGTTTGGCCAATATTAAGTATTATATTGAATTTACAATAGGTTTGGCCAATATTAAGTATTATATTGAATTTACAATAGGTTTAGCCAATATGAACGCGCGTTCTAGATAAACTGGATACTTTCAAATGAATACGCAATTTACTTGCCACTGACTCACAATGACGTGTGCGGATTAAACAAAATAGCATCAGAAGAGCATAGTACAGTTTTACACTCCACAACCACTTTACACTAAAAACAATCTTGCTACATTATATTCTCCACAGCCATTTCTGCACTAAAAGCAAACAAAGTTGTTATATACTCCACAACTAATTCTGTACTTAAACATTCTGACTACAATATATACTCTACAGCCACTTCTGCACTAAAAAAAACTTAGTACAGTCTTAGTACAGTATGCACTCCTCAGACACGTCTGCACTAAAAACAAACGTACAACAGTATACTCTCCGCATCCACGTCTGCACAAAAAACAAATGTACAACAGTATACTCTCCACATCCATGTCTGCACTAAAACAAACGTACAACAGTATACTCTCCACATCCACGTCTGCACTAAAAACAAACGTACAACAGTATACTCTCCACATCCACGTCTGCACTAAAACAAACGTACAACAGTATATCCTCTCCATAGCCACCTCTGAACTAAAAACAAACATACAACAGTGTATATCCTACATCCACATCTGCACTAAAAACACACTAACTCACAACAGTATATCCTCTACAACCACGTCTACTCTCAAAACAAACTTACAACAGTGTATACTCTACAGCCACTTCTGCACTAAAACAAACAACAGTATAAACTCTACAACTCTACACTAAAAACAAACTCACAACAGTATATACTTGTGATAGAGTAAATTTGCCCCTCCCTTTATGAAATTTAAATTGTTATATAAATTGCTAAATTGTCAGAGTAACTCGACCTTGGACACTCCTTGTGATTGAGTAGCTTTCTATTATCCAATGCTCATGATTTACAAGAAAGCTCTCTTGCTATAGAAAATTCTGCTCTCTGATCACTTTTGAATTTGGAGTGGAAGAAGAAAGTCTGGCTTTGAAAGGCAGTCATTAGCTTGATGGTGAGTGAAACTGACTGATAGAGAATGAACTTAGGAATACTTCATGCATTTTACTATTGATATGTTATTTTTGCGTTTATGTAGAGATAAACCATGTGAGTTGACTTTTTATTACTACAAGTGTTGAACTAGTGTGTTCACATGTAACCTGCTAAGAAAATGTGACATTGTTTGATGTGCTGTGTTTATTGTGCCAAGTGTGTGCATCAAGTTAATGAATACTGTTGCAGGAAAGTGTAAGTTGAGGATTGGAGTGTAATATAGAATGGTGTTCTATTGTGATAAACAGGAAACTTAGGTTTGCTCCTTAATCATATGTTGCAGTGAACAAGTGGACTTTCAGTGTCATGATTCACCTTTTGATTCTTGTGTGTTGAGTTTCAAGCTTCAAGTTTCAAGTCCACATGTTCACCAGTTATAAACATGAGTGACCGACGAGATGTGTGAAACGTCTGTTGTGGCGTGTGTATGCATAAGGTAGTACACTACATACTTCAGAATGTATCAGAACAAAGTACGCTGGGTACATTCTGGATAATTCTAGTACATTGAAGATACAAGAATTATTTGATCATGTGTTGCTTAAAGAAATGGACATGATGAGGTGAGCACTCAAGATGTTCAAGAGAAAAGTGCATGTTGATGTTTTCCACGCTGTGGCGGGAGACACGTGATGACATGCAGACATTTTTACATTGTTGCAAGGCCAGTGAAAGACTGTCAAAGCAGTGCTTAACTCTGGTTATGTAAACGATTACAATAACCTACATCTAATAACTCCATTTCTATTCTCTGATAGGACTAACCTGTGATTTGTATTGACTCTATTGTTGAACTTTAATTTTATTTTTTTTATATAGAGAGATCCTTTAATGTAAAATTATGTGAGTGTGTGTTCATAGACTACTGTGTCAAGTAATATATTTCATTGTAATTGTCATATGTATATTTGTTTGTTTATTTAATAAATTTATTGTTAAACTATTTGAACTTCTTATGCATATTGATAATCATATGTTGGAGAAGAAAGTGGGAGAATCAGGCTTGTTAAATATAGATTAAGTTGGATTTGTTTTCTCCTTTAGTAAGAATGTTTCCACTCACGGAAATATTATGTGAACGTAAATGTTGTTTTATGTTGTGGAAGAGAGAAAACGTTTACAGTGCCCGCATATCCACCAAGTGATAGACGAGTGGTGTCTGTTGGAGGATCATTAATAATAAAATTAATATTCTCTTCACTTGCAATTAGTTATTAAAGATTAATTAATAATAATGTTCATTAACTAAGTGGCGTGTCTGTAACAATACGCCAGTCACTTCTGCACTAACACCAAACTAACTCTACAGCTACTTCTGCACTAACACCAAACTAACTCTACAGCTACTTCTGCACTAACACCAAGCTAACTCTACAGCTACTTCTGCACTAACACCAAACTAACTCTACAGCTATTTCTTCACTAACACCAAACTAACTCACAACAATATATACTCTAGCGCTACTTCTGCACTAAAATCAAACTCACAACAGTATATAATCTACAGCTACCTCTGTACTAACACCAAACTAACTCACAAGAGTATATACTCTACAGCTACTTCTGCACTAAAACAAACTAACTCACAAGAGTATATACTCTACAGCTACTTCTGCACTAAAAACAAACTAACTCACAACAGTGTATTCTTTACAACCACGTCTGCTCTAAAGAAAACTTACGACAGTGTATACTTTACAACCATGTCTGCTCTAAAATCTCACAACAGTTTATTTTCTACAACCATGTGTGCTGTAAAACAAATTTACAACAGTTTATACTCTACAACCACATCTGCACTAAAAACAAACCTACAACAGTGTATACTCTACAACCACATCTGCACTAAAAACAAACCTACAACAGTGTATACTCTACAACCACATCTGCACTAAAATCAAACCTACAACAGTGTATACTCTACAACCACATCTGCACTAAAATCAAACCTACAACAGTGTATACTCTACAAACACATCTGCACTGAAAACAAACTCACAACAGTGTATACTCTACAACGACATCTGCACTAAATTCAAACCTACAACAATATATACTCTACAACCACATCTGCACTAAATTCAAACTTACAACAATATATACTCTACAACCACGACTGCAATAAAAACAACTTACAACAGTGTATACTCTACAACCACCCTGCACTAAAAACAAACTTACTTGCTTGAGAAGAACAAAGGAGTTCTCCAGCAAAGAGCACAACTTTAATAAATGCGTGTCGATCAAGTCAATCCACAAATTATTTTTAGTTCTTTCGGTCTTTTATATAATTGCTGGGTCTTAAGACACGCCCTTTTCTCCAAGATAAATTTGTCAGTTGCCATGCCATAGTCTTCAAATCAAAATCATCGCTAGTTCTACGAAAGGTGCTGGTTTGCAGGTGAAGGGACATTTCACGCATATCGCGTTACGCATGCATTAATTTCTCTCGTCAAACACACAGATGTGTTTTATTCTAATGAACCTCTTTCTTCCACTTGTTTGCGTAGTATTTTTACACGTGACTGGAGTACTAGTTAAAAAGTATTTTTACACGTGACTGGAGTACTAGTTAAAAAGTATTTTTACACGTGACTGGAGTACTGGTTAAAAAGTACGTTAAATGTGACTGGAATACTAGTTAAAAAGTATTTTTACACGTGACTGGAATACTGGTTAAAAAGTATTTTTACACGTGACTGGAGTACTGGTTAAAAAGTATTTTTACACGTGACTGGAGTACTAGTTAAAAAGTACGTTAAATGTGACTGGAGTACTAGTTTAAAAGTACGTTAAATGTGACTGGAATACTAGAAAAATGTACGTTAAATGTGACTGGAATACTAGAAAAATGTACATTAAATGTGACTGGAATACTAGAAAATGTACGTTAAATGTGACTGGAATACTAGAAAAATGTACATTAAATGTGACTGGAATACTAGAAAAATGTACGTTAAATGTGCCTGGAATACTAGAAAAATGTACGTTAAATGTGACTGGAATACTAGAAAAATGTACGTTAAATGTGACTGGAATACTAGAAAAATGTACATTAAATGTGACTGGAATACTAGAAAAATGTACGTTAAATGTGCCTGGAATACTAGAAAAATGTACGTTAAATGTGACTGGAATACTAGAAAAATGTACGTTAAATGTGACTGGAATACTAGAAAAATGTACGTTAAATGTGACTGGAATACTAGAAAAATGTATGTTAATATAATGCACGCATTATATGAGAGGTAGAGGAGTGGGTGGTGTGGACACATTACGTATGAAAGCTGGAGAAGCGGATTGTAAGGACGCATTACGAATGACACATAACATATGAAAGATGGAATCGCCACTTGAATGGGCACAATGCATATGGATGAGTGAAAACGTTTTGAATTATGAACTTATGGCCAACAATCGATTATTATGAGTCAATAATTTATAGAGAGCAGAAAATCCGGTGTTTACAATTACCATGAACACATTTTAATATTATATATCAATGGTATATTCATTAATGAAAAGAAAACGTAATATTACAATGTATCAAAAGCAAAATGTCCTCGGTCTCATGAACTCTGTCTACCAAGAGCTTGACACCTTTGATACTCAAAATATACAAAATAGTATGTATAAGTTGCTTCTCTATCCAAAGTGTAGAGAAATGTGTTTCTGATTCGACGACTTACTTAATGAGTGATGGGTTGCTTAATAAATGATAAGTTGCTTAATGAGTTATTAGATGCTTAATGATAATTTGCTTAATGACTAATACATTGCTTAATGAGTTGGTTAATGAGTGATACGTTGTTAAATGTCACGAAACGGGAGGCTCGTTACAAGCCGACCCGGAGCTGAAGTTAGAGATGCAAGGGGTGAAGTCTATTTTTGGCCTGCTCCGGTGCACCTCCAAGAAAAGCCCGTGACGTGTGCCAGTACTACGTCGCGTCAAGTTGTTACATAGACACACATGACATACACCATTGATGTTTGGGTGGGGCCCAGTTTATTAGTGTCATGCCAAGGAACGTTTTATTGGCGGTGTGTGTTGTGAGTGTGTATCATAAATGTGAATAAATGGACGAACAGACGAACGGTGCAAAACAATAGTACAAATTCTTTCGTCCCTCTCAAAAATTATGAATAACAAGAGAGTTGAAAGATGTTTAAATCAGGTTATTTATTCCCGATTTAAAAAGGGGCACTACTCTTTCGCACAGTGATTAATCATTCATTCAACTTTCCAATGTCATACACTCTGTGGGAAATAAGGGGAGATGAAAATGATGAAATTCAAAATATAAAATATAAAATAATTACACAATTCTTATGCGGCAAATGGGGCCGCTTTAACAATAGTTGACATGTAAAATAAGCATTACTTTTAACATTAGAGTTCTTATTTTGCAAACGATATAATAGTGTTCATTTTCTTAAGAGTCCTAGACTTAAGTATGTGCGCGTTAGCCGTGCTAATGATTACTCACTATTAATGTCAGAGTTCCAAGGAGATGACGTAATCTCACACGTCACTTATAAGCGGCACTTCAAAGTGAAGACGGGACGCAATTGAGGCGTCGCATTACAGGTGAAGATTCTGCAGAATCTAGGCACCACTTTCAGATTATCACTGGGGAGAAATCTGAAATTTAGCTGACTGTTGTCAGCCTCGATAATTATCGTTGTACCGGTTGTCGTGGAAACGGACACCCCAACGACGTTTAGCATTATCGGGTGGAGTCGTCCAGTGGGATGTGTCGTCGCATTACATTGAGTGTAGAAATCCGGATATCTGTAAGAAAATCTCGGTGCTAGCCTCTCAATTAGCGGGATAGATCTGTCCAACCGAACTCTCAGACAGGGGGGAGAACAAGTTGGTCCCTCGTGTCGTTAACTGCATACAACCAGCGTCGCATGCATCGGGTTTTCCTGGACAGTGAACTTTCCACTTTGCCAAAAGTTATACTGAGTAATTTTGCCTCGTTACTCAATATATGGCATCAGACGGATGGAAAACGGATGGAAAGAGATTATTGCAGCTTTCCTTTATGAAGTCTCTGTACATGAGATAATTCATACGTGAAGTTAGACTGGCTTCAGACGAATCGACGTTTTCAACATTGAGAGTAAAATCTTCATTTTGTCCCTTATATAGCTTTCACTGAAGGTTTCCAAAACTTCCAGAAGCTATGTCCTGTGACATGATTTTTGCCTTGGATATATAGTGGTAATCGAGATGCACGCTTTTCTGTGGTCAATTCTAATGCGCACTGGCCATTTCACTCGTCAACAACATGTGACGGTATTGCGCAGTTGTCCCAATTTATTTAATATACATATCCTTCATAAACTAATATATATATTCAATATGATATATTAACACACACTGCGTCACGAACGTCTGTCTACTAAAGAGATCTTAGGTGACCGTTACTGGAAGTTACATGCTACATACGAAAATAATAACAAAACTCGGGTTACTTCAATTAGTTTTGTTAGCGGTTTTTTTATAATGAAATAAAATATAATTTCGGTCCCTCATTTCCTGTGACAACCCCCTTCTTAAAATTGATTGGAGCTCACAGAGTGGAAATCAAATAGGAACAAAAAAAAATTTTATTTCACACGATAGTCCCCACAGGAATTTTATGCGCATCTGTGGAGAGACTATCCTCTCTCTTGTTTATATCGCGGTTATGGCATGCCGGGATAATGCATCGGCACCCGAATTTTCTCTGCCCGCGATGTGTTCGACAACGAAGCTATACTCCTGTAGCAGGAGTGTCCATCTAGTTAGCCTAGCGTTATCGTACATGCTAGTGCGCAGATATGTAAGCGGCTTATGATCGCACTGCAGGATGAATGGTTTAGAGTACAGATAAGCACTAAATTTCTTGAGTGCCCATACGATTGCTAAGCACTCTTTTTCAATCGTAGAGTACCGTGTCTCACGATCTAACAGTTTCTTAGAAGCGTATGCTACCGGTAGGTATTCGTCATCTGTCTCTTGGAGAAGTATGGCACCGAGGCCTTCGTCTGATGCGTCGGTCCTGACAATAAATCTCTTGTCAAAGTCTGGTAACTGTAGGACGGGTTTACTGGTCAAGATGTCCTTCACTTTTTCGAGGGCGGTGCTACACTCTGCCGTCCATCGTATTTTCGTGGGTTGTTTGTTTCCAGTTAAGTCCGTCAGTGGTTTAAGAAGCGTACTGAAGTTTGGGACAAATTTTCGGTAGTACCCCACTAGCCCCAAAACTGCCCTGACCTGTTTCTTTGTAGTCGGTAAGGTCATGTCACGAATGGCTGCAGTTAAGTCTAGATTAGGGCCTATTTGTCCGTCACTTATGATATGGCCAAGAAATTCAATCTCTCGAAAGCCCGCGCGTACTTTGGTGGGTTTCACGGTCAATTTATGGCGCTCGAGAATATCAAGTAGACCACCCACTGAGGATAAATGTTGGTCCCATGTTCCTGTTGCTACCAGTATGTCATCAAAGAAATTCAATGCGTCAACGCTCTCTAACGGTAATTTTCGCATGAAGCGCGCGAATGTTGCGGGTGCGTTCGCTAGTCCGAACGGTAGTCGGCAAAACTGAAATAAGCCTAGCGGGGTTGGAAAGGCTGTTTTTGGTCTGTCGTCAATAGCAACTGACAGTTGCCAGTACCCTTTGCACATGTCAAACTTCGAAAAGTAATGTGCCTTGGTTAGTTTTGCGAATAATTCGTCCTGATTTGGAATAGGTTCCGCATCGAATTCAGTTATCTCATTTAACTGTCTGTAGTCCACACAAAAACGAAGCGTACCGCCTTTCTTTTTAACTAAGACGACCGGTGATGAATATGGGGAGATTGACTGTTCAATCACGCCCTGTTTTTGCATTTCACGCACCTGTTCTGCTATGTACTTTGTGCTCTCATATTTCTGTGGGTACTGTTTTAAGCGTATCGGTTTGTCACTTAAAAGTTTGATGCGGTGTTCAACCAAATCTGAGTGGCCCGGTTGGTCGGTGAATATGCGCGCGTGTCTGTGTAAGAGCTTTGACATTGCGTCGCGCTGTTCGACCGTTAAGTTTGAGTCAATCTCGACTTGATCGACTGTAACTGCGGAGTTAGGCTGGGTTTCGGCGGACATCATGTCTGTCCTGAAATTGGAGTCTTCCAATTGTATCAGTGCGACATTCACGTTTTGTATCTGTTCGTCGCTGCGTTCATAGTAACGCTTGAGCATATTTATGTGATAGGTTTTCTGCTTATTTCCTATCTGTATGCTGTAGTCGTTCTGCTTCACACGCTTAATAACGCGGTAGGGTCCACGCCAGTGCATTTGCATGCGGTTGTTATGTGTGGGCCGCAAGAGTAACACGAGCTGACCTGGTTCGAGGTCACGTTCCACAGCAGTACGGTCAAAATTTCGCTTGTATCGGGGTTGTTTTTCGCGAATGTTTTCCTGTGCTAAGTGACATGTCTCGGTCAGACGTTGACGTAGTTCGGCTATGTACGTGTGAACATCTTTACCATCGGTCACAGTGTCTCCCTTGACCCATGTTTCTTTTATTAGCTTAAGGGGACCACGAGGTTGCCTTCCGTATAGTAGTTGGAACGGTGAGTAGCCCGTACTCTCTTGTGGGAGTTCGCGATACGCGAAGAGTAATGGTGCTAGAAAACGCGGCCACTGGTCGGGTTGTTCCGAGGCCATTTTAATTAACATTTTCTTTATCGTACCGTTGAAACGTTCAACGGCACCATTAGACTGAGCGTGATATGGTGATGAGAACAACTGTTTACACGCTAGTAGACGCATTGTTTCAGCCATCATTGCTGAGGTGAATTGAGTGCCCTGGTCACTCAATATTTCTCGAGGTACACCAGTACGAGAAAATACGTCTATTAAAGCGTCTGCGACTTCGATCGCTGTGATGCCCTTTAATGCGACTGCTTCTGGATATCGTGTTGCAAAATCCACGATTGTTAGGATATAGCGATATCCTCCTTCGGCCGCGGGAATGATTGGGCCAATAATGTCTACTGCGACTTTTAGGAATGGTTCCTCTACTGTTGGTACTATCTCGAGGGGAACTCGACTGACACGCCCTCGGTCGATATGTTGCTGACACTGCGTACATGTACGAACGTACGAGCGAACATCCCTACTCAGGCCTGGCCAAAAAAAATCTTCGCGAATCCGTTGCTCAGTGCGACGCGCGCCCTGATGTCCGGACATGATTGAGTCGTGTGCAAAGCTTAGAATCAGCGGTCTGAGTGGTGTAGGAGTAAATAGACACGTGGTGCTTCTAGTATCATTTTCCTTAAAGTCGGTGCGCCGAAACGCTAGTCCGTCCTTCAGGAAATACGTCATGGTTGCGTACTTGCTGGACGTAATAGTGTTTTTCCGTGCCAGCTGTAGCATTGAGGACAAACTTTTGTCCTCCTGCTGCAGGTGACTGAGTTGACTTGGGGTCAACTGCGGAAATGTATTCTCGACTATCTTTAGAGCTGGGGGTCCTTGTTTACTACGTTCCCGTTGTGCTCTAGTGGTTACGGGGAGAACAGGATAGATGCCCTCAGTGTGTGTGTCACACTGCCCGGGCGATAGTATGAATCCGAACTGCATGTCTCTTATTACTGCGGCGGTGACTGTACCGGAAAATACGGATGACGTAACATGTACAGTGGCTCTTGGACATGTACTAAGGTGTCCCATAACACATCGAATGCGGACACTACCTCTTAGATACTGTTCAGGGCGTACAAGTTTAGCATTTATGCAGCTTATGGACGCGCCTGTATCGACCAGTATTTTGACTCTTTTTCCGTTTACTGTAGCCTGTTGGGTCTTTAGAGTTGCACCTGTTTCAGTGCATACCTTTACATCACGTGGACTGGGACAGTTCTGAGAACTATGCCCCTTCCCTTTGCAAGTGTAACATGTCATAGGTGGGGAGTCACGTGTGTGACGTCGTACGTCTTGTGACTTAGTGTATGTCCGTTGTACCGGTTCGGGTTTTTCCGATTTCGTCATTGGTCGGTTCAATTTCGGTGTATACTTCTGCCGATTTGTAGGAGGGCGTGGTGCGCTCCTCGTAATTACCGGATCAGGGTAATCATTATACGTGTCTGCTAACCTCAACATATCACTGAAGTTAGCCGGGGGGTTTCGCTGCAAATATGTCGTCATTGCAGGCGGAGCAATATGGAGAAATTGATCTCTTAATATCAAATCAAATAGGCCCTCATACGTCTTCCGGATGTCTGTCAAATCAATCCATCTATCAAGATAATGGCGTAACCGGGTACCGAAGGCTTGCATGGTGTCATTTGCTTTAGGTATGGCTCTCCTAAACATTTTTCGAAAGCCTTCTGCTGTACATTGAAAAGTACGCATCAAACCCGTTTTGAGATCTGCATAAGTAATAGCGGGATCGCGCGTTAGATCAGTAAATGCGCGCGAGCTTTCACCTTGGAGTATTTGACCGAGTTGTTGTTTCTTTTCAATGTCAGTGTAATTAAAGTTGGCAATGAAACTGTCAAAGCGTGTCAAAAACTCGTCAATCGTCTCGACTTCAGGGTTAAAGAAAGCTAGCCGTGTACGGGGTTTATTTAATTCGGCCTGTTGCTTAGCAGTCCCATCTAACAACTTCTCTCTAGCTGTTACCTCTTGCTTAGCTAATTCAAGCTGTTCCTGATGTGCTCTAGCTTTTAACTTAAGCTTTTTCTCTTCTACTTCCTGCCTTTTATCTTCTAAATCCCTAGCTGACTGAATCTTTAACAACTCTATTTCTCTCATATCTTGGATTTCTTTCTCTTTAAAATCTCTCGCCTCTTTCGCTCTTCTTTCCTCTAGCTCTCTCAGGTCTTTCATCTCTAGCTGTTTAGCTAACTGTCTCTTATCTTCTAGCTCTATAGCCTCTTTCGATCTTTTTTCCTCTAGCTCTCTCGCCTCTTTCGATCTTTTTTCCTCTAACTCTCTCAAAGTTTGCATCTCTAGATCCTTAGCTACCTGTCTCTTTTCTTCTAGCTCATTTTTCTTATCCTCTAGCTCTCTCGCCTCTTTCGCCTCATTTTCTTTCACAACATACCATTTAGCTATCTCCTCATCCACGTATTTCTTTAACTCGGCTTTTTCATACCCGAATTCTCTGCCCATAGCCATGAGTTCTTTCTTTATGTTTACTAGCTCGGCCATTTTTAAAATTGCTAGTTATCACGAGTATGGATAAAGTGACTTAGAATATTCGCGCGATTTTGACCACTGTAGGTCACAAGTGGTGCAATGGTGTGCGTATGAACACCAGCCACCGCGTGATTAGGATTATTACAAACACGAGTAAAAGAAATCCTAATCGGAAATTTGCAAAGTTAGCAAAATTAGCAAAACAACAGTTGCTAATGTAGCGTACAAAATATCGATCTATGTACGTCTAAACACGAGTCGGTACGCGTTAACGATAATAGCGTAAAGATAATAAAACTTATTTCAACACAATAATAAGTCTTATCAAAATCCAGTTCACCTAAGTCTCAATAGCAAAGCCCTAACATGCAATAAACAATGCATAATGGTGATGAGACAGAAAAGCAGGAAAGAGATGACACTTTCTTACAACAACACAATTTACCTTGTCAGATCACGGTCAGTGGTCACCAGATGTTTACAAAACGGGAGGCTCGTTACAAGCCGACCCGGAGCTGAAGTTAGAGATGCAAGGGGTGAAGTCTATTTTTGGCCTGCTCCGGTGCACCTCCAAGAAAAGCCCGTGACGTGTGCCAGTACTACGTCGCGTCAAGTTGTTACATAGACACACATGACATACACCATTGATGTTTGGGTGGGGCCCAGTTTATTAGTGTCATGCCAAGGAACGTTTTATTGGCGGTGTGTGTTGTGAGTGTGTATCATAAATGTGAATAAATGGACGAACAGACGAACGGTGCAAAACAATAGTACAAATTCTTTCGTCCCTCTCAAAAATTATGAATAACAAGAGAGTTGAAAGATGTTTAAATCAGGTTATTTATTCCCGATTTAAAAAGGGGCACTACTCTTTCGCACAGTGATTAATCATTCATTCAACTTTCCAATGTCATACACTCTGTGGGAAATAAGGGGAGATGAAAATGATGAAATTCAAAATATAAAATATAAAATAATTACACAATTCTTATGCGGCAAATGGGGCCGCTTTAACAATAGTTGACATGTAAAATAAGCATTACTTTTAACATTAGAGTTCTTATTTTGCAAACGATATAATAGTGTTCATTTTCTTAAGAGTCCTAGACTTAAGTATGTGCGCGTTAGCCGTGCTAATGATTACTCACTATTAATGTCAGAGTTCCAAGGAGATGACGTAATCTCACACGTCACTTATAAGCGGCACTTCAAAGTGAAGACGGGACGCAATTGAGGCGTCGCATTACAGGTGAAGATTCTGCAGAATCTAGGCACCACTTTCAGATTATCACTGGGGAGAAATCTGAAATTTAGCTGACTGTTGTCAGCCTCGATAATTATCGTTGTACCGGTTGTCGTGGAAACGGACACCCCAACGACGTTTAGCATTATCGGGTGGAGTCGTCCAGTGGGATGTGTCGTCGCATTACATTGAGTGTAGAAATCCGGATATCTGTAAGAAAATCTCGGTGCTAGCCTCTCAATTAGCGGGATAGATCTGTCCAACCGAACTCTCAGACAGGGGGGAGAACAAGTTGGTCCCTCGTGTCGTTAACTGCATACAACCAGCGTCGCATGCATCGGGTTTTCCTGGACAGTGAACTTTCCACTTTGCCAAAAGTTATACTGAGTAATTTTGCCTCGTTACTCAATATATGGCATCAGACGGATGGAAAACGGATGGAAAGAGATTATTGCAGCTTTCCTTTATGAAGTCTCTGTACATGAGATAATTCATACGTGAAGTTAGACTGGCTTCAGACGAATCGACGTTTTCAACATTGAGAGTAAAATCTTCATTTTGTCCCTTATATAGCTTTCACTGAAGGTTTCCAAAACTTCCAGAAGCTATGTCCTGTGACATGATTTTTGCCTTGGATATATAGTGGTAATCGAGATGCACGCTTTTCTGTGGTCAATTCTAATGCGCACTGGCCATTTCACTCGTCAACAACATGTGACGGTATTGCGCAGTTGTCCCAATTTATTTAATATACATATCCTTCATAAACTAATATATATATTCAATATGATATATTAACACACACTGCGTCACGAACGTCTGTCTACTAAAGAGATCTTAGGTGACCGTTACTGGAAGTTACATGCTACATACGAAAATAATAACAAAACTCGGGTTACTTCAATTAGTTTTGTTAGCGGTTTTTTTATAATGAAATAAAATATAATTTCGGTCCCTCATTTCCTGTGACATTAAATAAGTAATGAGTTGCTTAATGAGTGATACGTTGTTAAATGAGTTGCTTAATGAGTGATACGTTGTTAAATGAGTTGCTTAATGAGTGATACGTTGTTAAATGAGTATTGAGTTGCTTAATGAGTGATACGTTGTTAAATGAGTAATGAGTTGCTTAATGAGTGATACGTTGTTAAATGAGTAATGAGTTGCTTAATGAGTGATACGTTGTTAAATGAGTAATGAGTTGCTTAATGAGTGATACGTTGTTAAATGAGTAATGAGTTGCTTAATGAGTGATACGTTGTTAAATGAGTAATGAGTTGCTTACTGAGTGATGTGATGAGTTGTTTAAAGAGTGATGGGATACTTGATACTTAATGAGTGATAAGTTGTTAAATGAGTTACGATTTGCTTAATGAGTGATAAGTTGTTTAATAAGTAATGAGTTTCTTAATGAGTGATGAGTTGTTAAATGAATAGCCTGATGGGTTGAATAATGAGTGATATGTTGCTTAACGATTATTGAGTTGCTTAATGAGTGCTGAGTTGATTAATAAATGATAATTTGTTTAATGAGTAATGCTTTGCTTAATGACTGACACGTTGTTTGGTGAGCTGTTTGAAGAGTGGTGAGTTGCTTAATGTGTGATATTTCCTTATTATTTTAATGAGTTGCTTGGTGAGTGATGAATTGTTTAATGATGACTTACTTAATGAATAATAAAGTTTCTTTATGAGTGGTAAGTTGCTAAATGGGTAATAAGTTGTTTAGTGTGTAATTAGTTGCTTAATGTGTTGTGTTTTAATGAGTAACGCGTTACTTAATGAGTGAAAATAACACTGAATCATGCACGTTCCTCATAAAACGGTTCTTAAATACTTAGCTCTGCAAGTGATAATGAGTACAGGTGATTAATTCATTCGACCACTTTGAAATATGTGTGTACAGCTTCCCCATCCCTCCCACACCCCAGCACCCGTCTCTTTTTCTCTTTCTTCAGAAATACATTTTCAGTATATATATATAAAACATGCCTGAAGATATGACCAGTCAGCCTTTTCACCTCGTTCCGACTCTTTGATGCAATGAAGCTGGTATTCGATCGACTCGATTATTGTAACTCACGTCTTCTCAAAACACAGAGGTTAAGATTATTCTCAGAGTTCCCAAGAATCGATCGCTTCGGTCCCTTCCCCCAGTCACTGTCTACCTGTTCACAGCAGAAAATAGCGCAAGATCTCTTCCCTCTACATGCTGACGTCAGAATACAGCATACGTTGTTTTGCTGTTTACCTGATCACAGGAGAATATAAGGTGTCTTAATTGTCTTCATTGTCTTCTTGCTTACAGCAGAATACAACATAAGACTTCTTCATTGTCTACCTGTTCACAACACAAGACAGCTTGCAAGATAACTAGCTTGCTAACAAGTTAGAGAGACTGTCTGCTAAGCAAAGAAAAATATCTGACATTTCTGCTACATGTTCCTAATGTCAAGTCTAAACTTTAGCAAATAAATGATTGTTGTCAGTCAGCTATTTCCAATAATCAGTTAGAAGAAATAATCGTCTCCCTTGACCAAATACCAAAACACATGTACGTAACTCGATTGCTAAAAATAAACTAGAAGAATCCTTGAAGAATTTTCTAGAGTTTTCTTGTTTCGTTTATTGTTGTTTTGGCCATTCTTCATTTTATGTGTAGTCTTTTTGAAATGGGATCATTTGTATTCTTACTCATTGTATTGTGCACGATTCAATAGAGTAAAAAAAAATACATTTGTCTGTAAACGTTTTTAGAATACAATTACTTCCTTATTTCTTTGTCACTGCCAACATATATCTTAAATGTCAATATTTCAGACACGAAGCAAAAGGAATACATCAACAGATGCAAGCCATGTACGACTTTTATTAAATGCCACGAAGGTCAAAATTTATTTAACCACATGAACTTTGTATACGAAGACCTTCCAATAGCTGGCTGATAGCTGATTCGTAAACAACTGCAATCATTTGAAATTATCAACAAAACCATAGCAAGATACCTACTGTTTACCTACATATCTGCTAGGTGATGTATCAGAGAACACTCTTAAGTCGATGGAACCAAGACCTAGCACCAGGCACTACGTTTACAGTTTTCATTAATTTCAATAATTTTGAGAAGTTAAATAATTGTGTGGATTTTATAAAATAAATAAATAAATAAAACAATGTTACGCGTGTAGAATTTACGAACATCTCGACGAAGTAAAGAGAGATACATGATGAACTAGTCAAGACAGTGTGACGCCCGTCATGACGCTTCCATGCATTCTTTTCTACGTCGACATGGCTGCCATATAATTCGAGTAATGATAAGTAATTTGGCTGCGTTCTCTTTCACGTATTGTTTTCACCCGTTTAAACGTGATGTCGAAAGCCTATTGTAGATGCAAACATCAAAGAAAAATATCCTTTATGAGAAAGGTTTTTCACTGTCGTTAATTCTACTCACGCGAGAAAAGATTCTGTTTAGCATCTGCCATTTTCTAATCCTTTTGCGCACGAAACGATTCAATAAATTACATATCACAATTTAGCCTGGTGTCCAGATTAAGGCTTTTGTGGCTTGGCTACACTAGAATGGTTCTGACTAAATGCAAAATGTGTTTTAGGGAAAATTACTGTGAAACCGAAATACAGAGCAATGTAATATTTTTGAATGGTAAAGATAGGCTGACAGTAACCGACTTCTCCGGATACGCGTTATGCTGAATGCTGCGTGTCCGGTTTAATTCATTCTTTTGTCGTGACACGTGACACTATATTAAGTAGTGACTCTATCAACCACGACAGACAGTTCACGTGACTTGTGCAACGCCAGCATGTACTGCTTGATACTGTTTGTTTCAAGGTCATTTAGTTGACTGACAACACCGTTAGAAAGCAAGAGAAACTTAAATATCAGTAAAACAATAATTTGTATGAATGTGACATTTCTTCCCTTTTACTGTTAAGACAACGAATCCGGATAATGTGTATGAATGTGACCTTTTCCTTGTACTGTTAAGACAACGAATCCGGATAATTTGTATGAAAATGTTCCCCTCCAGAATGTTTCTAAATGCACTCCATGCCTTATGCGTTCCACCACATGTCAAATGTTTACAAAAGACTTAAGAACACTCTGTAATTACGCACTCACATAATATCATTTCATAAGTAATACTTAACCGGAGTAAAAATAGCATTAATGGCGTATATTCATTCGATTGTACTTACTGACTTACACATCGAGCAACACGAGATGACAGTTAATAAAAGCACTTGCCTACAAACGACTTCTGCTTCTGCTTACCTGACTTCCGTCACTGTTATCGCGCTTGGAACCAACAAGCTCTCATTGGCGCTAGTGCTTTCTGACAGACAACCTGACTAGTGCTTTCTGACAGACAACCTGACTAGTGCTTTCTGACAGACAACCTGACTAGTGCTTTCTGACAGACAACCTGACTAGTGCTTTCTGACAGACAACCTGACTAGTGCTTTCTGACAGACAACCTGACTAGATGTAGTCGTTAAGAACGCTCACTCCAGCCATTACCATGTTCACGCGTCACGTGACCAACGCAATACCAGGAGTAACATTGTCTGTCATTAGCATTTGCCACACCCCTGTTTAGTCAAGCGTTTAAACACGAATAACAAAGTTATCCACTTGTGGCAAAGTTTAAAACAATTAGAACCAAATTTAGTCGCCAGGGAAACATCTTTCCCTCTTTTAGTGTGTACAGCACGTAGGCAATGGCACCGTTAGTAAGGTGACACACAAGTATCCAGCTTGAGAAGAGATTTAGCTTCTGGGAAGACGTGGCTATGACTAGACTTAGCTGCAGAGCTAAGCTATACTTAACTATATATAGAGTATACTTAACAATATACAGAGTATACTTAACTATGTACAGAGTATACTTAACTATATATAGAGTATACTTAAATATATACAGAGTATACTTAACTATATATTAATTAGAAATAATACATTTCAGATTTTGCCGTCATTTCTGCTCATTAGGAATCGAACCTAAACAGTACATTTACATTAAATATAACTTCCAGAATGGCTCACAAGGAATCTAACCTAGACGTTAGAATGTTTACATTAAATCTATCTTCCAGAATGGCTCACAAGAAATCTAACCTAGACGTTAGAATGTTTACATTAAATCTATCTTCCAGAATGGCTCACAAGAAATCTAACCTAGACGTTAGAATGTTTACATTAAATCTATCTTCCAGAATGGCTCACAAGGAATCTAACCTAGACGTTAGAATGTTTACATTAAATCTATCTTCCAGAATGGCTCAGAAGGAATCTAACCTATACGTTAGAATGTTTACATTAAATCTATCTTCCAGAATGGCTCAGAAGGAATCTAACCTAGACGTTAGAATGTTTACATTAAATCTATCTTCCAGAATGGCTCAGAAGAAATCTAACCTAGACGTTAGAATGTTTACATTAAATCTATCTTCCAGAATGGCTCAGAAGAAATCTAACCTAGACGTTAGAATGTTTACATTAAATCTATCTTCCAGAATGGCTCGTTTAGAATCGAACCTAGACGTTAGAACGTTTACATTAAATCACGTTTCAGTGTTGCTGGGTAAGAATCTAACAGAATTTAGTACATGCAGCAAGCATCCAATCCTACTACTAGTCGCAGATTACAGAGTATGATTTATCCAATCCTACCACTAGTGGCAAATTACAGAGTATTAGTAATTTTAATTAGAAATGAACCGCATCTGAAATCAGAAACCGTCAGGGTCTAATGGCCTACAAAATTGTGCAAAATAAATGAAATTAAATAAGGACGAACATTTTTTTTTTTGTATGAGTTCATCTATTTCTTAAATGATTTATCACGACAATCATTACATTCAGGGTTCAACAAGTTAAAATACTCTGTCTACTCAAAAGTTGTCGTTACTTTTCTTCAACGTCTTCGCCCCCATATTTAATATTATGACTTTTGATCATGTTAAGCTTTTGATTAGACAGCTCGATTGCTGCTTTTATTTGAACGGTAGATTGAAAATCAAAGATGCTCGTCGAAGATCACTTAAGCATTTCAGATGATTTTGACATGATTGCATTTTCTTTCACGTTCTTCAGACGCCATAATAGCTTAAGTAAATACATTTTAATAAATAGACATGTTCCTTTTGTGTCACCCTCCTGTAAAATTGCAGGGACATTATACGTAGATTTTATTCCAGAAAAAGTCGCACTTCAGCTTTGTTCCCACAGAAACTTAGTTATATTTTGCAGTTAGCTGTTCACATAATTTGTTTGGTTTTTCTTTTCTACGCAATGGATCAGACCATACACATTGTTAACAATGGACAAGACAATTAAGGTCCATTCAGACAGAGAACAAGATGTACTCATGGAACTATCACTACAGATTACGATAATATACAAAAGAAGTTACGTTGGACTAAAAGATATGTGAGATTGAACAATTAATAAAAAAAATTAATAAAGGAAAGGTTAACAATATTTAGAAGGAACAAGCAAATACAACATGTTCTAGTTTCTCATCATAAACACGAATAGTCTGATCAAGTTCAAGCTGCACTGTAGTCACTGTTCACAAACACGACAAAGCTTCAGTTTTCAAAGCGCTGGAACAAAGTACGTCATCCTGGTAGGTGCTCAATAGGACACGTCATGAATAACATCAAATCAGGCACCCAGAGCCAACATCATAGATTTCAGAAAGAAGATAGACTGAAACCAAAAAGAACTAAAACACAAGTAATTGCAGAATTTAAGTGTACTGCAAATTACAATATTCATAAATACTAATTTTGGCGTATACCTCTACAGGAGATAAAAGTTAAAAATGTTTCAAATAACATTACTACTATAACCTAACCATTCTCACAATACAGAGATGTCTTTACAATATATAGCCAAAGGTATTCTCAGTTCCATGTACAGCACTTTATAGGGAGGGACCCAGTCTCAAGTTTGCCCAAAGAGTAGAAGTTCCACCCTGGTGTTCTTACTCTTGAAACCACGCCCATCTCTACCTAGACTTACTCTTGACCCAATCAAATTCAAGATCCACCTAGAGTTAATTAATATTTATGACTTTCGTGCACCTTCCATCTACAAACATTCTGTCAACACACACGTGACCTATCCAAAAGAAGCTCACAGTT
This sequence comes from Sinotaia quadrata, assembly GCA_028829895.1. Classification (NCBI taxonomy): domain Eukaryota; kingdom Metazoa; phylum Mollusca; class Gastropoda; order Architaenioglossa; family Viviparidae; genus Sinotaia; species Sinotaia quadrata. Next base: position 89,068,827 of record CM054178.1, read on the forward strand.
ACATCACCACCATAAATATTACATAACACACAACAAGGCCAAAGCCAAGACTCCAGATCTAATTTTTTAAACCGATGCACTGATGCTTTGATGCCAGGGCTCTAGCATTCTCGTGAACAATAACAACAGCCCTACCCCCCGGCTATTAAGCACTGACTCACTCAATATCCTCCTCCCCTGTCCAGACTGAACTTCGCTTCAAAAAAAAACTTTATGCAACATCGCCAAATCAAATATAGCATCTCACTCTAAACGTATAGATCAAAAAGTTAATATTTATATTTAAAATATCTCACTCAAAACTTATAGATCAAAACGTTAATATTTATATTTAAAATATATGGGAGAATCCCCCATCAAGTGACATCTTTCTAATATTGAAGAGTACAACCTCTAGTTCTAGAATTTTTTTTTTTTGCATCCCATCTAGCAATGAATATCCCAGTTTTGGAGAATTGTGTTTCCGAAGATAATTATGTATTCCAGTGAATCTGCAGCGTGTTCGTGAGATTGTCTGGCGGAAATGGCAATATATGTAATAATATTTTTAACTTTGCGATATTAATTACGATATTAATTACGATTTTAATTAATCAGATGAAATCTTGTACAGGAATGCACGAAGAAAGGAATAAAAAAATGTTTATTTTTAACTTTCATAGAGCTTATGGGTCTGTACACTTGTATGTTTTGCACGCATGAATGTATGTGTGTGTTTGTGTGTGTGCGTGTGTATATGGGTTATGTGAATGTGTGCGTGCTTGTTTGTATGGGTGTGTATGTGAGTGTGTTTGTTTAAAGGTGTGTGTGCATGTGTTTATGTGTTTGTGTAGATAAATTTAAACAGCAACGTGAAGAACCATCGGTAATGATTAAACGTAGAAGGCCAGCATGAAAAGGGAGATAAATTTAAAACGCACACATAAAAACCATTATTTCCATTAATGGAATGTAGAAGGCCAGCATGAAAGAGTAGATGGAAGAAATGATCTGAGCGGTGGGATTTTGAGAGCGCGCCTCGCTGAGTTTCTAAAACCTGCAACGGAAAGACTGAGAGAGTTGTTATTTTATGACGCGCGCGGTCACAGGAGTGAGTCATAAAGGTTTCCGCGAAAGAAGACGAGACTAGCATCAGACAGGTAATAGATGAAAGTCTGTTGCTGGCGGAAGCAAGGTAAAAAAGAAACCCACTTAGAGCATACCGCCAGTTAGGCACTTTTTTTTTTTTAAAACAAAGCGAAAGGGTAAGGGTACGCTAGAGACACATCCCTAAGTCCTTGCAGTAAAGTAATATGAGGACCTGTGTTGATAAAACTGCAAGGGTGGACTTGTAACCAAATAGAATGGAGTGAATTTTCAAGAACTTTCTGCCTGGTTGTCGTCTTGATCCTAACTGAAGGGATTAATTTTATACTAATCATATCAGGTAAATGACTTAATGCATTTTAACCCATTAATCAGACGAAGCATAGAGCCTGCAATTGTATTAGGAGACTATAATCACGGAATCATATTCGTTAGTGGCTTCAAGACCTGGCTTTAGTAACTATCATCTGGTTCATTTCGCTGTCGGTTGCAAAAAATTAAGAAAGTTCAAAGCACAAGTGATCAGATCAATGTAAGAGTTCATAAAACTGACCCCCTACTTCTCCACTCCTTTCTCTGGCTAGCTCTTACCCCCTATACAGCCTGCCTGTTCACTCCATTCCCTACAATGACTGCCTGTTCACTGCATTCCCTACATTGACTGCCTGTTCACTCCATTCCCTACATTAACTGCCTGTTCACTCCACTTCCTACATTGAATGTCTGTTCACTCCATTCCCTACATTGACTGCCTGTGCACTCTACTTCCTACATTGAATGCCTGTTCATTCCATTCCCTACATCGACTGCTTGTTCATTCCCTACATTGCTTGCGCCTTTGCTTAGATTACTGTTTAGCTGTATTGATGCGGTTGTTTTAGTTTAGATTGTAGTTTAGCTGTATTGATGCGGTTGTTTCGCTTAGGTTAACAGTTTAACTGTATTGATGCGGTTGTTTCGCATAGATAAGCGTAAAGTTGATGGTAGAACTGTTAAACAGGTCTTAAAACAATGTATAAGTAGAAGAAATGGTTTTAAAAATCCAATCAAGTAACGTCTTCGGGTACAAAAATGTGTTACTGAGTTGTCATTATTGATTCTTGTGTCTTTTTCTTAATGTTTTCAGAGTATAAACCGAGTCAAAATATATGAAAATATAAAGTTAATACTTAACTGATTTTATCGTACTTATACCTTATGTTTGGTGTTTAGGATTATTTAATAATTTAAATTTGCTAAGCACCATCGACTGACAAAAGTATATTTGGAGCTGAGCTGCATTATACATATTCAAGTATGTTAAGATCTGCTCACTCCAAACGTACTACACAGACTTTGTAATCAGTAAATCTAAATGTATTTTTGTAAATCAAGATTTCTAAACTTACATATATCGGAGATGACTTACTGAAATATGCCCCCAAGACTTGCATGCTTATGATGAAAGCTTGCTGTGTGTGTGTGTGTGTGTGTGTGTGTGTGTGTGTGTGTGCGTGTGTGTGTGAGAGAGAGTGTGTGTGTATGTGTGTGTGAGAGTATGTGTGTGTGAGTGTGTGTGTGTGAGTGTGTGTGTGTGAGTGAGTGTGTGTGTATGTGTGTGTATGTGTGTATATGTATGTGTGTATGTGTGTGTATGTGTGTGTATGTGTCTGTATGTGTGTGTATGTGTGTATATGTATGTGTGTGTATGTGAGTGTGAGTGTTTGTGTGTGTGTGTGTGTGTGTGTGATTGAAGGAATATAGTTTAAAAGAAAACGACTCTCCCTAACTGATAACGTTCCTACTATCACCATCCCGCAAACATGGGCAAGCAAGACGTACACTAGGATCATGATCATTGTCATTTCGTAAATAATGTTTGGTTAAAATGTCCGTATACGTATCAATTAAATTTGTCCGAATACGTAAAAAAAGTAAATGTGTCCGCATGCGTGCAATGATCCGCACGTACATAATGGTGCCACATTAAATACATAATGCATAACGACAATACTCTCTAACGCCAACATCTTTGTCTGGCAAATCAACGGTTTTCTCTAACGAAAAACAGCTTTCTCTGACAGACCAACATCTGTCTGTAAAAGATCAACAGCCTTCCCAAGGAGATCAACACATTTCCCTGATAGACCAACATCTTCTTTTAAAAGACCAGCATTTTCCTTTGAAAGACCAGCATTTATCTCTAACAGACCAACACCAGTTTTTATCAGGCCAACACATTTCTCTAACAGACCAACATTATTCTCTAACTGACCAACATCTATCTCTAACAGACCAAAATATGTCTCCAACAGACCAACATTATCTCTAACTGACCAACATCTATCTCTAACAGACCAAAATACGTCTCCAACAGACCAATATTATCTCTAACTGACCAACATCTATCTCTAACAGACCAAAATACGTCTCCAACAGACCAATATTATCTCTAACTGACCAACATCTATCTCTAACAGACCAAAATACGTCTCCAACAGACCAATATTATCTCTAACTGACCAACATCTATCTCTAACAGACCAACATCTATCTCTAACAGACCAATATTATCTCTAACTGACCAACATCTATCTCTAACAGACCAAAATATGTCTCCAACAGACCAACATTATCTCTAACTGACCAACATCTATCTCTAACAGACCAAAATACGTCTCCAACAGACCAATATTATCTCTAACTGACCAACATCTATCTCTAACAGACCAAAATACGTCTCCAACAGACCAATATTATCTCTAACTGACCAACATCTATCTCTAACAGACCAAAATACGTCTCCAACAGACCAATATTATCTCTAACTGACCAACATCTATCTCTAACAGACCAAAATACGTCTCCAACAGACCAACATCTATCTCTAACTGACCAACATCTATCTCTGACAGACCAACATCTATCTCTGACAGACCAACATCTATCTCTGACAGACCAACATCTATCTCTGACAGACCAACATCTATCTCTGACAGACCAACATCTATCTCTGACAGACCAACATCTATCTCTGACAGACCAACATATTTTCCAGCGGAATATAAGCAGCCCGACTGGAGCAAGAAGCGGTATCGCATCCGGGAACTTAGTCAACCACCACGACACGGCATCAACACAGACTCATCTGAGCATTCTTAAATGGGAGCAGTAGAAATGAACACTTGTCCCCGCCACAGAAGATAGTTCAGTGACAAAATTAAAGTCTGGCTAATCCGCAGCAAATTGAAATATATACATCCCAATTTTGCACACGAAGCAATTCACAGTTCAGCAATAAATCCAACGTTCCAGTTGACACAATTTAGAAAGTAGTAGTACTAACTCTAAGTGGAATGTGTCTTCCATGATTCAGAATTGTTCTTCATGCTGAAGATAAGCCAGGGCATGCTCTTAAATATTGGAGAAACGCATCTCCATAATGAAAAAAGTAAGGTGAGATTAAAGAAATAAAAATCTATCTATCTATCTATCTATCTATCTATCTATCTATCTATCTATCTATCTATCTATCTATCTATCTATCTATCTATCTACCTACCTATCTATCTATCCAGCCAGCTATCTATCTATCTATCTATCCAGCCAGCTATCTATCTATTTATCCCCATCTATCTATCTATCTATAATTATATATGTATATGACTGTTTGTATTATATATTTATTTGTTTATCTGCCAATTATTCTACCTTATGTAATAAATCTTTCCCAGACGCATTCCTTGGCATCCAGTGTTTGGTACTGTGCCAAACCTGGGCCTGCTTACAACATGCCGTCGACGCCCGTAATCTGTCTTAATGGAACGCCAGGGTCGGGATAAAGTGATAAATTACAAAGGAACAATACGCCCTTTGGTGTTTGAAACTTACCTTATGTTCTGGAAACTGGATTAATCAAATCTTTGACGACTGGGTCTGTCATGCTGCTTCCCCGGAAGATGAATAAAAGAACTTTTGAAATTCTTCCAATGAAAGCCTAGCTTAAGAAACACCTATATACTGACAACGTCGAATCAGGAAGATGAATGAGCATGGGCATTTGTCACGTGACAAGCTGTTCGGGTCTGTTCGGAAGCAAGCCATTACGACACTGATGCGGCTCATGATCCAAGATATCTAGAAACAAAAAAAAAAACTACAAAAAGTCAGAAACTTACAAAATTCGTGTCTTGCATCAATTCTTGAATTCATGCAGCCTCTTCACATTTCGCATAAACACGTGACACCAGTCACACAGTGGTGAATTTAGTTAGGTTCTTTACAGCATAAGTGACATGTTGCTTCAGTATGGAAAACAATTCAGCAGTGAATGAATCGTCTTAGTGGACAAGGATGTGTAAATGTTAACAGGTCAAGGTCTCTTGTGGGGGTAGGAGTTAGAAAATAATTTAGTGCTGTTATTGATGGTGAAAATAAAAATGGTAAATTACATACATATAGGCACGCATTATGACGGAAATGTCTTTCAAACATCAGAAATATTATTTACATTAAAGATTTACGTTACATCCATTCAAAAAATACACTTGTACACATAAATGTAATCTTTTTCCTGATATTTAGTTGACATCTAGCCTTTCCAGCAGGCTTCATATTGTTTGCCTTAAATAAGTCGCTTAGGAAGGGGAAGTGTATAGGATACTTGATTGAAAAGTTTTGTTTCAAAATGTACTTACGATGTTGTTATCAACAACTGAAAAGTACTACTAGTACTAGAAGTTCTACTACTATTACCAGAAGTTCTACTACTATTACCAGAAGTTCTACTACTATTACCAGAAGTTCTACTATTATTACCAGAAGTTCTACAATTATTACCAGAAGTTCTACTACTATTACCAGAAGTTCTACTACTATTACCAGAAGTTCTACTATTATTACCAGAAGTTCTACTACTATTACCAGAAGTTCTACTATTATTACCAGAAGTTCTATTACGATTAAAAATAATGCAAATCAATACGTAAAAAATGTACGTTACGATGTCAAGACAAATGGTTGCAAAAGATATATAATAAAGCGAAATAACTCAGACTTGTTTACAACAATATAAAATAAATGACCTGATACGTCATATGGGTTTTTAAAAAAACACGTATTATTATGACGCATGAATTAGTTTATAGTCGTGCATAATTTTCCCAAATTTAGTTACAAAATACAAAGAAGAAACAATGAAATGACAGAATTGAACAAAACAATAAAGCCTCAGAATGATTCTTGCCGATTATGCTTTAAGGGAAACATTAGTCGGCTTTCAATGTCTACATTTTGTCGACAGTGTAGTGTAAGAAGACGATCGCGAAAGAGAAAACAACAGCTATGATTATGCTGACAACTTCCTTGACATAATCAATGATTAAAATGTCTTCAAACAGAAAACAACAGGTATGATTATGCCTGACAACTTCCTTGACATAATCAGTGATTAAAAATGTCTTCAAACACAGAAAATGATATATGCAATTATAAGAGCCAATAATATCGAAGATCAATACTGGCAAGATTAAATATATAATTAATGAAGTTTAATAAATCAGTTAGTTGAGGATTAGTAAAAAAAAGTATGATTAATAGAAATTATTAACAGGAATGTTTGTACGAACATGTCGAAAGCTACATAACGTATTGAATGTGTTTACTGATCTGTTTTATAATAACGTATTGAATGTGTTTACTGATCTGTTTTATAATAACGTATTGAATGTGTTTACTGATCTGTTTTATAATAACGTATTGAATGTGTTTACTGATCTGTTTTATAATAACGTACTGAATGTGTTTACTGATCTGTTTTATAATAACGTACTGAATGTGTTTACTGATCTGTTTTATAATAACGTATTGAATGTGTTTACTGATCTGTTTTATAATAACGTATTGAATGTGTTTACTGATCTGTTTTAGAACAAGGCAAGCGCATGTTTTCCTGCAATAACTTCAAATCACACACACACACACACACACACACACACACACACACACACACACACACACACACACACACACACACACACACACACACACACATCGTGAATATACGCAAAGTAAGAGCAGTACCAAACATTTCCTTAAGAAATGAAATATCAACCAAAAGTGTACATTTTATAAAAGCTATTAAGTTGGATTGAAATATAGATAAAAATGTAAAATAAGAAATAAAACCGAAAAGCATGCTGGTACAACAATGCGGTGCGATGTAGTTTCATGTAATTGGCAAGATCTTTTTCTCCTCTTTAAGTTTTTAGCTTGCACAGTCGGAGTCGATATTAAGTGTTACGTGAATTTGGACGATCGTTTAGTTATGTTAAGAATCGAATATCACTTGCGTTAGATTAAATTTATCGATTTTTCACTCACAGAATCTTATCGCAGCTGTACTGCTTGTGTTTCTCAAGGGAAATTATTTTTTCCGACTATTGGCTCCACACAGTGTTTCCTCGACAAGAGTTTTTTCCCTTGCATTTCACAACGCTCGGTTATTTATAGCACAAACGTGTGTCCTTCAAATTTATCTTCGTTCTTGTTTTCCTTTGTTTTGTTATTTAGTTTTACTTTGTTTACAACATTTTGTTTTAATTTATACTTTATATTGTCTTAATTAGCTTTAGAATTTAATTTGCTTTGTTTTCATTACAGCCTTTTAATTTTATTTTTGTCATTATTTTAATTACTTTGAATTAGATTTTGTTTAAATTTGTTTTCTTGTACTTCAAACAGTTAAAGAATTAAAACTAAATAGTTGGTTAAGTAGTTATTTTCGTTCTTTCTTAGATTGAATTTTAATATTTTCACTTTGTAATTTTAAAATATTTTAATCATTTTTAAAATGTGTGTTTGTTTACTTATATACACATCGATGTGTTAATTTACCTGTGTACAGGAGTTAATTGTAGCGGTCACATGGATAATTAAGTTACAAATGAAACTTAATAGTTCTGTGACTAAACATGAAGTGCGCACATTTACCTTTTGGTCACATATTTGTACACGTATTTAGTATTCTATTATTATTATTATTATTATTATTATTATTCAGCCTCTTTCCACGACTTCTGTTTGACTGTTCCTATTCTTTGATAAGATTAACCTGCAATTTGTATTGACTATCATTGAACTATAATTAGCTGTACAATTTTATTATATATATATATATGTAGGGAGAGAATGTAAATTATAATTACCCGAACGTGATGTCAAATTTCTGTTTCATTTCTATAGTTGATTTTTCTTTTAATAAATTTATTGTTAAATTTATTGATCTTCTTACGCATATTGATATTTGTTTGATCTTATGTTGGAGAAGAAAGTGGGTGGATGGGGGCTTGCTAAATATAAATATAAGTCGGATTGTCTTCTCCTTAGTACGAAGTTTCCCACCTGCAGAAAACCTTATGTGACTGTAAATGTTTTATGTTGTAGAACTGTGAACACGTCCACAACGCCAACATATCCGCCAAGTAAGAGACGAGTGGTGTCTGTTGGAAGATCATTATAAAAGATAAAATTAATATTCTCATCACTTGAAATTAGTTATGAAAGATTAATTAATAATAATTAATTATTGTCTTCATTAACTAAGTGGCGCACGTTGTCAAAGTATAAGTTCTTCATCAGCCAAGTTAAGCACGCAATCTTTGTCCAACCATTATACTTGAAATTAATGTGAAGATATTAGATTTAAGTTTTATTATTTCACATTTAGTATTAGTATTATTATACTGAGCACCGTATATTTGATAGATCTATATCTAATAACAGTAATCACTGTTATCCTTTTGAAAAATGACAGAAATGAGTGGAATGAAAACTAATATATCATTTTTAAATTGATTAATAATTGTCATTAAGTTAGAATTTGTTAACTGAATTTTAAATTATAATATAAAAAGGCATAATTATGAGTTTGTATGCGTTGTACAGTAAAGTACTCGTAGAACCTGTATCTTAAAAATTAAGATGCATTATGTTATTTTTGCTTTTTATAATATATTATATTGTTGCTGGATGAACTTTGAGACAAATATAAAGTGATCGTTTTGATGAAGCCTTAAATTATTCTATATAGCTCTAGTATTATGGGACCAAAACTATAAAGTATATCAAGATATAGCTTATTGATCAATCTAGAAGAGTCATTGTGTTTATGCTTTTCAAATTGTCGTACATTTTGAAGACTTCAGTTAAGAGGCAGTAGGCTTAGACCTTCACTCAAAGAAGTCACTGCCTTCATTCAATCATATTTTTGCAACAATTGTACAGATCACATTTTTGTAGGCAACGTAATTGCAAAAAATATGTACAGTTTTATATTACTGCATAGTGCAGAATTTTATATAATGTGCTGGTTTATCTTCTTTTGGTTTATTTACTGAAAAGCTTCAATTTAATTTCTTTAAGGATTTTGCAGAAATTTATATAAACTAATATGTTTACAATGTACAGTATTTTTACAATTTGCAGTAGTACAATGCTTCACAATTTTCTTGAAAATTATTACATAATGTTCAGAGAAATGAAAATATTCCAAATAAATAACACAAACAATGGGAGTAAGCATTCACTCAGGATAGTTTTGCTATCACTCTTTTGAGTCATGTGCAAAAGATCAGAGCTCTATATTTAGAATTTCTAATGGGTCACATGATTTGCATGTTTTCAAACTGTGAAACAAAATCAGCCAGAATTTCTTTTAACTTCTCTTAGGTATAGATATTTAAAAACTGTTTTTTAATCAATGTTTGCTTTTAACTGATTACAGGGTTTAATATAAAATGGATCGATAATGGTTTAATCAAACCTACACTTTGATTGCCAAATTTGTGCTACTGAATACATTAAGATTCATAATGTGTAGTAGTTTATATATACTATTTAATAAACAGTTTATAGATATTGCACGATATAATCATATATAAATTATTTTGGCATTGTACGGATGTTTATAAGAAAATAATAACACATAAGCTGTATATCTAAGGATAAGTAGAACACAATACTTCAATTGTGCATATACGGTAAGACACTTCAAATAATGTTATAATTGTTGCAGCACTTCCATCAAGCAATCCCTTGTTCATTTAATATTGTGACGAGATTCTGCACGTTCAGCATAAATGTGTCCCCAGGCTCCTGTCATCCTGTCTCGCGGTACCCAGCATGCAACATTGACGTAAATCGCATAAACGGCTTCATGCAAACATTGCATCTGTCCTGTAATCGCTTCAGGCTTGGGTGGCTCGTCACACAATACATTTATACCACGTGACGCGTAGATCATGAGCGGAAAATGTATAATGAAAATACCACTCGTGCATGCTATGCACGCGTGTTTTAGGTTATCTCCCCACGATAATTAAAAGTCCTAAAAGCAGTAACGTGAAACGTTATACAGATCGCCCTAACAGCGCACGATAATACAAAAGAAGAAAATACACGATAATACAAAAGAAGAAAATACACGATCGTACAAAGAAATGTATTAACTCAAGAAATATCAATCAAGTCCGTCTTCTTGCATCTCTAGGCCGTGACGCACAAGACAATGATTGCAGACATTTAAAAAAAATAAATCGTCTACAGCAATATGCAGTATTAGCTGATGGCTTAATACTAAGAAGCATTGACGTCACACACAAAAAAATGTGTAAAACAAAATGAAGCCAAACGAAAAGGAAATAAGTCCCACAAAAAAAAACAAACTATTTTCTATTACGATGTTGGTATTGCAGCTGGAAAAAAATATCTTGCTTGCTAAAATCTTTGGTTAGAACATTAGCACAATGGTTATACTACAACTAGGCCTGAGTATGAGTAATGCTAGTTTTCCGTTATATCGAAGTAAAATTTATTTAGTGTAAAATGTTATTGCTGTTGAAACTTTAGTATAAAAAATGTATGGTATAATATGAAACTACAGCTATTTTTGTGGCGTCTGTGAATCTCTTGACAAGGTGTAGAACTAATTGGGCACATTTAAAAATATTCAGTGACCCAAAGAGTGAAAAGTAAAGAACATAAACATATAAAATTACTCATTTTGTCCCAACAGATTTATTAATTAAAGAATACAAAATTAATTTGCATACTGATAGGTAAACATAAATGTAATGCTGGAACACATACGTGGGCCTTTATGTCGTGGTAAACGTGTACCGTTATCGTGTGAGGGCACCGTTACCGTGTGAGGGCACAACAAAGCATCTCCTCTGAATTAACTCAGACTTTCAGTGGCCATGAGCACCAAACAGTCAAGCACCTTTCGTTCTGGAATTCTGTAGCATATCTACTTGGTTACATTAGTTGAATTCATGGAGTAAAGTGCCAGTCACAAGGACAAGTTTTTCGACGTTGTGTTAAAAACGTTTTCACCATTTTACTTTGTCAGTGTCAGACACATCTGATTATTCGAAAACACATTCTTTGCTAATGCATTTGGACATGTTTGTCTTTGTCTTTGTCTTTGTCTTTGTCTTTGTCACAGAAAAATACGACACGTTCTACAGGTGTATTCAACTTTTAAAGTATCATTATGTCACGAAGGGGGATGTTTTGAAAATGTCAGCCCACGGTAAAACACTTCATATTTAAGCGTTTAACGATACCTTTGCATTAGCTCGAGCCCCTTCAGTAGTGTTACTCTCGATCATGTATGTGTATTACCAAATAGTATGGTGTAGATGTGGCCAAATACAAAAATATGGTGTAGATGTGGCCCAATACAAAGATATGGTGTAGATGTGGCCAAATACAAAGATATGGTATAGATGTGGCCAAATACAAAGATATGGTATAGATGTTGCCAAATACAAAGATATGGTGCAGATGTGGCCAAATACAAAGATATGGTGTAGATGTTGCCAAATACAAAGATATTGTACCGCTGCCCACAATCACACTTGCTTTGATAAACTATAACGTAACACCACTTGAAATTGTTAAACCTATCCTTTGCATAATTTCAGCAATACACGCACTGTTAATGCTGTATGGCTTCAAAATAAACACCTCTCTTGTTTGCTGTTAGTATAAAGTGAGAAACAAAAGAAAATTACAAATATAGCAGTCTGTAGATGAATTGGAGAAAGAAAGTGAGTACAGCAACCTCAAACAGACTTGACAAAATAATTTAATTGATTGAATTGAAACTTAGCCCAGTAGGACATGTAAATGTGTGTTTTCAAAAATCAAATAAAACATCCCCTAAACCACTCCACATTCTCTAGGTTCATTAATAATTAAAATCAAAATAATGGGTTTTCCTGACTTAGAAGTGTAAACGACGTGGGAAAGGAGCATAACTCTGTGTGTTTTTCCTAGTGAGTTATCCTTGCAGTAGACACACCTACGACAAGGTTATGGGGGCATCTCATTGACACTTTCAGAGCATGTTAGCCCAATTAAAACAATAAACTTCATAACACTAATCTTGGTTTAAAAAAATAATCTAAATTTTGTAATAATTGTACAGTTGTACAGAATACACACACGTGCTTTTCAAGTTTAGAGTAAAACCAAGTTAAGCCATACTCGCAATACAATAAGCTGACCAAGGCTCTACTTGTTATGCTCGTGTTTGCAAATACAAATGTAAAATTGTGTGAAGAGGCTTTATAGTGTGCTAGTACACCTAACATCACCCTTCATTATGTCCAGACTATCGCACCACAAGCAATCGCGTTAAGATTAGAATATCCAAGTTATTCATGTCACAGACTTGGTTGCCACCTGTTGTTTTGGCTTGAGAGCTGGTCCCTGTGACGTGTGAGCTGTGACGTTTGGACTGAGACCTACAGATCATTTGTTGACAACTCAGACACATGTCATAGATATAGGGTGGCATTTTTAAAAAAATCACTTCATAAAAGGAAATATGGAACAAGTAGTACCATAAATTTTACAGATAGACTAAGTGGTATTAAAACAAACAGGTAATTACATAATAGATCTTATTTTAATATTCCGGTCCTAAGTGGTATTAAAACAAATAGGTAATTATATAACATAACTTATTTTAATATTCAGGTTCTAAACTTGACTTGTCTACAGCAACAAAACAAACAACAATGAGCATAGTTCTTTCTTGCGATCGATAGAAATCTCAAAAGAAATTTGTCGTAATGCCCCGTCTCTAGCTTTTGTTCCTGGGAGGGAGTGAAGTGAGCAGGACTCTGTCTTAGGCATTCCGTGTAGAGAGGGGTGTTCAGAAGGGCGTGGTTTGTGTCTTTCCGTCCACAGTATGAATTCCGCAATCCATGTTGTCAACAAAACTGACAATACTTGAGCTGCAAACACGTCCAGGGGGAGGTAATCAGGTCTGGTCCATCAAAACATTAAAAAACGCAAACACTTGAAATGAAAACACTACGGCCTTACCGCACAAATGCTCATCTAAATCTGAGTCACCTACTGAGCGAGCACATTCCTCTTAAAAAATCTTAATTAATATTACTCATCCCTTCTAGCACCCATCTTCGAGGTCGCCATCTTCATATCCTTTCGATTGTGGCCAACATTTGTCTTTCGGATGACGAGGTACAGAGTTAGAGAGAGAGAAAAAGAGAGAGATTATTGGCTTTATGACGATCGAGTTAAAGGTCAACTGGTATTCTCGGGTAACTGAGTAGCATGCGATATTCTTTTAATTTTTATTTATTTTTATAATTTCTATATCGGAGTATGAATTAACTATTTGATTGGCCGAGTAAACATCGCATATCCATGTCACTGTGTGCTGATAGGCGTGCGTCAATGGGTTTGGTGTGGTTGTTTCTTGTATGTGTTTTGTGTGTGTGTGTGTGTGTGTGTGTGTGTGTCTGTGTAAATATTTCTTTGAATGGATGCGCTCGATGTTTGATGCGCATACTGTGTGTGTGTGTGTGTGTGTGTGTGTGTGTGTGTGTATCTGTGTAAATATTTCTTTGAATGGATGCGCTCGATGTTTGATGCGCATACTGTGTGTGTGTGTGTGTGTGTGTGTGTGTGTGTGTGTGTGTGTGTGTGTGTGTGTAAATTTTTCTTTGAATGGATGCGCTAGAGGTTTGATGCGCACAGAGTGTGTATAGGATCGTATCTGAACGCTTCATGTGATTGTTAAGTGGATAGGTGATTTGGGTGTGTTTTATGCTTTAGAGTGTTTGTATAAAGGGGGTTGTGTACGCGTGTGAAAAATGTATCAATGCGAATGAGTATGTTTGAATGAAAAGAGCGTATGTGGGAGTGTGTGTATTTTTATGTGCATATTTAGATATGGTCATGGGTTTGTAAGTGTTAGTGTGTGACTTTAATTGAAAATATTTATTTTGTGTTACATATCAACAAGGGATCGGTCTTAGTAAGAAAGTGTATTTTTTGTTACATTACCATTATTGTATTCTTTTCCAAGGCTTCAAGATTAAATGTGTTCACATGGAGAGAAAGTGTAGAAAATGCATCGACGTTTCATTTGAAATTTGACAATAATTATGAACTTAAAATTCAAAATGCCGTATTGTTCTTTGCTCAAATTAACATTGCATATTGGCGTGAATAATATTTTGTAATAATTCATAGTTTGAAATTCATTCTAACCACAAATAAATTTACAAGATTAGAGAGAGAGAGAGAGTAGAAGGAATATAGGGTGCGAGAGACGTTAAAATGCAATGATCCAAGCGAAGTCACTCTACGTCCTCCATAGAATAAAATCTGAATTATTTCACATGCTCTAATAATATCAGAATGCTATGAAAAGAAAAGTTAAGATGCATTCCTGCGGTCAAATGTTCTTCTATTTTATCCTTTCAACAGTGCAATGAAAACCAGATCAATGCTTTAAATGAAGCACTCTCATGCAGAAAAAACCAAAAAATCCTTGTAAATCACTTTGAACTTTGAAAGTGCTAGATGAAGGTCGGCAAACCAAGACAGTCAAAAGAACACAACCAATAGTGTGTTCGCATCGACCAAGACCAACAGAAGCTATGAACAATAGTAAATGAAGACGTATACACGGAAGTATGCAGAATTTAAAAAAAAAATGATCTCCACCCATTTATTTCCCCCACCCCCGAATCTGTTATTTTTGGGACCTACAGATATACAAGCAAGTCTGTAATCCGATAGTCATCATCTTTTCTAAGTATACACTATAAAATAAATATAATTATGACGAAAAGGAAATATAAAGTGGTTTATAGATTTACAGTAACTGTCAATTGTAGATTTTAATTTAATTTAAACCTGAACTACACTGCAAACAAACAAATTATTTTTTTTCCTAAAGACATCATTATGCAGAGATATATTTCAAATTTTATCATAAAAAATGATTGCATAAGTCAAGTTAATATTTAATCGTAAATATCATTGGTGTTGTTTGTTTATTTATTAATGTATCAAGATCATTTATATCAGTAGCAGTAGTGATAATAATACTATACCACCACTGCTACTATTTTACTACTGCCAAATTAAAATTTTAAGACACGTCATTATTTTTTTTAAATCTGTAGATCACTTCCTAAATTAACTTTCTAAATTAAAATTAAATTCACTTCCTAACTTGTGGGGTGGTGGTGGTGGTGAATGAGTGGACATCAAAGCTTTTCATTCATAATAATTCATTCGCATACGTCATAATGCCACGTGCCTATTGCCGTGTTGCTCACGTCTGGTGATCATGAAGAATATCTCTTCCATATTTCTATTGGCTTTCTTAGTGTACCATCATCTAACACACGCAAAGTTCAAACTGCTTTTTAAAGTAGCATGAAAGAAATTTCGTAATCTAATTCGTCTCACTACACATTTATAAAGAGAAAAAGAGTGAAAGCAAAGAAATTCAAGTTATTTTCTATAGGGCATTGTCAAACTAAATGTTCAACTATTTTACAATCGATGGAGACGCTGTGAAATAAGGGAGATAACTATGTATGATTTTATAATATGAAGGATATAGAGTGGTTTCGCTTGGACTAATACATTCTCGCACTCTGAAACATTTACTCATTTCAAATTTCCTCTCTCTCTCTCTCTCTCTCTCTCTCTCTCTCTCTCTCTCTCTCTCTCTCTCTCTCTCTCTCTCTCTCTCTCTCTCCACCTTACAAATCATATATTTTAATCTAATAATCATATCAGACATGCACAGGTAAAATTAAAATTAGAAACGTGTTTAATGAAGGGAAAGCACTGCAGTGTAGGTTAGGAAATATTAAAAAACAACTGAATTATTGTTTTCTGGGTAATGTGGCATTTCCGATTAAAAGATATTTTAAGAAATACAGTCCTCAAGTATCAGTTTCATGTGTCATTTGATGCAGATTAAATGTTATGAGAAAAAATGCAAAAGTGATATAAATTATGCCTTTGATATTAATTTAGTTGTAGCTAGACTATATTCTATGAATTATTACAATGTAATATTGTGCATGTGAAAATAACATTCAATTTGGGTTACTTTGCAAAGAACAACAGTTGTCATTTTAAAATCCTTCATGATTGTTACATTTCAAATGAAACGGAGAGACACTTTTATGAATACAGTTAACCTTAGAAACTTTGTTCAAAGAATAAATGAAACTAATGCAAATAAAGTATGCCCCACGCTAAGACGAAAAGCAAATCATTTACTTGAACAGACTTACAGAGAGACTAACATATAGACAAACAAACAAATTACACATTTTGTAAATATGCATAATCATATTCACAAATAAACTTACTCAAACACGCACAAGCCAAGTTCTTTTAATAATGTATACAGTCACATTCACACACATATACTTATTCACACACATGTGTACATATTCACACATATACACGTTCACATAATACATAATTCCACATATGCACATATCTACAAAAACATTCAGACACATTATTTAATACTCGTACACATAACAAGCACATGACACAATTACGTGCATCTAAACTCACAATGACACTTAATATGCTAAAGAAATAGCAACACATCCACTCACAATGACACTTAATATGCTAAAGAAATAGCAACACATCCACTCACAATGACACTTAATATGCTAAAGAAATAGTAACACATCCACTCACAATGACACTTAATATGCTAAAGAAATAGTAACACATCCACTCATACACCAACTTAAAACACAGTGACTTAGATACTGGCCGTTCACTCATATAGTCATAAAATTGTATTCATGTATTCATTGAAGCAACCAGCAAAAAATAAAAAAATAAATCTCAAAAGTTGTGTTTGCATCTTCAATTATGTTTCTTAAAAGAACATCAATTTATCGTCATAAAGTCAGCATTTTCCTTCCTATCTGTTGTGTCTCTCGAGGGACCTATTCGTCCGAAAGGCAAATGTGTCATAGACGAAAGAACCTAAAGGTGAAGACATCGTTGATGGCGGCTTGAAAAGAAGGGGAGTAATTCTATTTCAGATTTTGAGTAGAGTGTGTTTGCCCATTAATTGGGTTTTATATTATCTATTATTAACAAGGGGTACGGAAATGTTTCTGTCTTCTTTCATTTCAGTTTTGTTCAGGTTTGATTTTATAGACCTTGATGGTCTCCGTGAATATTTCGCAGCCCCAGAGTAAGTTCAGTTTATAGCATTGAATGCTGATTTCATACTGTGACCAGAGGAGACACGCTTAAGTCGCCTGCTGAAAACCTCTCATGAGGAAAGGTCCGCGACAGAATTTTGCACACTTCGCCCTCCCATGAGCAAGAACTAGAATCGAACCGTTACAACAACTAGTATTTGAATTCTGAACGACCACATTGAGGAAGTGCGGTTATTGTTCTTGCTGCTGACAGACAAAATTCAGTTACGTTTATACATGTGAAAATAAAATCTGTACCTGATTGCTTTTTTTCGAATACCTCTTAGTCTGCTTGTACAACTTTATAATTTGTCGGTTCCATTTCTTAAAGTAAAACTTTATTGTGCAAAGCGTTTCTTTTAAGTATGGCAAGGTTTGCGAAAGAATTACTCTAATATGACTGGTAGGTACCAAATGGGCATTTATTGTCTCTACTAACATTCGTTTCAAGCTATAGTAGTAAAGTAATTGACGTTCTATGGGGCTGATACGTATTTTATTTCCAGTTAGGCACATAAAATATAAATGTGGATTTCCCCACAACTATTATTTTAATATGAGACACGTAAGAGAGAGAATACATTCTCAATACACAAATTAGTGTCTTAATGTGAGGCAAGCTATAGTGTGACTACGTTTTTACATTTTTCTATCGTCATTAATTGACAACATTATTTTTTTTTAGTAATAATGAGGTAACGTAACCACAACTCAGTGCTAGAAATAAAAAAGTACTCATTATAAATAAACACTTCTATATTTTATTCATCTGAAACAAGAAAGTTCTATATTTCATTTATCTGAAACAAAACAGTTCCATATTTCATTCATCTGAAACAAAACAGTTCCATATTTCATTCATCTGAAACAAAACAGTTCTATATTTCATTCATCTGAAACAAATCAGTTTCTTTCACCAGAAGAACAGCACCACATATCATTCATCCGAAACAGAACAAAGCCATTTATTTCACTCAACAGAACAAAGCCATTTATTTCACTCAACAGAACAAAGCCATTTATTTCACTCACCAGAACAAAACCATTTATTTCACTCAACAGAACAAAGCCATTTATTTCACTCAACAGAACAAAACCATTTATTTCACTCAACAGAAGAGTAGTACCATATTTCACTCATCTGAAGCACAGCAGTGCCATAAAATTTCTAGAATGAGGTATGATCTCTCTTTAAAATTTATTTTAATTTAAGCAGCGAATGACAAATCTTGCCTTTAAAATATTTAACTATACAACTTGCGGCAGAGTAAGTTTGCCTCCCCTTGCGTTTCAAGGTCGTAAACGAGCGATTCACACACTGACTATCGTTCTTTGGTTCACTATCCAAGTAATAAAATTGTCGTTTATTTATTTAACCTTTCTATTCTGAAAGATTACAAGAGTTGTGCTGAATTAGAAATTCATCTCATTCGCAATATTTTTGTATCGTTAGATTATGTAATTCTACAAACAGTATGTGTATGTTTTGTATACAATATATGTATACAGTACATGTCAGGGTCAATGGAAAAGTTTATCGAGCGATCGTGGGAAGAGGAACCATAACTTTGTTTTTGGCAACATATGCAACGTACCCTGTGGTAATGCACAGGCATGATCCTTAGTGATGATTGAAAGGGCTCTTCCAATGCACATGTGTATTTTGAAACATTTATATAGGTCGCGATTTACCATGGACGAAGAATATAAAAACGTATCCGATATACGGCATATATGGTGTTTTAAGGATGAATAATCCCAGGAACCTGTCTTACTTCCCTGATTCGGTAACAGTGACGTCCTAACGTATTAGTGAATAGCGTGCTTGCGAAAGATCGAGTGATTCTACCACTGAAAAAAAAATGGCGCACTTTTTAGAACCTAACGTGGAAATAGTTGTCCTTGACCTCTGCAAATAGCAAAATACCTGAAAAATCCCACTTTATTGCATTGTTTCAAACTGACAAAAAATAAGTCGACTTGATATCGAATTTTGCAGTGAAAGGTGCTGAACAGGTGGAATTACAATGCACTGAAAGTCTGCAGTAATTTCCGAGATTCAGTTACTTTACGAGATCCACACGGCAGAGACACAGTCAACATTACACACAACACTACTTGTGTTTCCAGTTCATTACACACAACACTACTTGTGTTTCCAGTTCATTACACACAACACTACTTGTGTTTCCAATTCATTACACACAACTCTCTACTTGTGTTTCCAATTCATTACACACAACTCTTTACCTGTGTTTCCAATTCATTACACACAACTCTCTACTTGTGTTTCCAATTCATTACACACAACTCTTTACCTGTGTTTCCAATTCATTACACACAACTCTTTACCTGTGTTTCCAATTCATTACACACAACTCTCTACTTGTGTTTACAATTCATTACACACAGCACTACTTGTGTTTTCTGTGCATTACACACAACTCTCTCTACTTTTGTTTTCAATACATTATTCGCAGATCTATCTACTTGTGTTTTCAGTGGATCACACACAGCTCTCTCTACTTGTATTTACAGTGCATTGTACACAGCTCTGCGTGTTTGTTTCAGTCCATTAAACTTATGTTTACTTACCTGTACTAGCATTCATTGTTCCATTAGTTATTAATATTCTATAAGAAGGAAGAAAGAGTATATGCACAATTTTCTTCGCCTGCCTTGTTGATAACACTGTCTTGTTGATAACACTGTCTTGTTGATAACACTGTTTTGTTGATAACACTGTTTTGTTGATAACACTGTCTTGTTATTATTTACGTGCATGTTACCCCAATAAGTTAAAGAGATTATCAAGGTAATCTTATATTGAATGAGTTTACTCTCCACTCTATATCACCGCATCGTTTTGATAAATTCACAGCCCCCATATTTCCCTCCCCGCCCACCAATAAACTTAAGCTTCCACAACAGTAACGTATGGTAATACATAAACTTCTCTTTAATTCTGTCATAACAGAATATTAATATCAATATATATCGCACAAACATGTAATATAACCTTTTATGTTTGTATCAAAGATTTTATCAAGGAAGGATTTCTCCAGTTATGATGCTGATGGAGTGAAAACCTTGCATCAAGCTATTCGTGAGAATTGTGTTTCTAGTCACGTGTATCTTTGGCTTCATTTTGTTTCACGTCAGTTGCAGTGCTTCACGCCATGATGTCGGCAGTCAATGATATGCATTGCTACGAAGTTTTATTTCTCAAAAAATGTCTGTAGCCACTCTTTTGTGCGTCACGAGAGATGCCTTTACATGGCAAGATATCGGAGATTATATTACTTGAGTTAATGCGTTTTTTTAATGATTGTATTTTACCGTGTACGGAGAGGAACAAACAGAGCAATATGTAGCATGTTTCATGTTTCATGCTTCTGTTTGGAAAACAAAATGTTGTTTTGGCTCAGGCCTTAATGCAGCCCTACTACAGTCGTCTATGACATATGTATTATCGTGTGACGGGCTCTTTTTTCGTGGTCACCAGCCTTAATGCATCCCTAATACAGATGTATATGACAAATGTATTATCATATGACAGGCTCTACTTTCGTGGACACAAGTTGTATTGCATCCCTAATACAGTCGTCTATGACAAATGTATTATCGTGTGATGGGCTTCTGAAGTATGATGTGAATATATGGACAGGCTAAATGCTTGGATCCGGTCGGGAGTGGCTTGCTGCATTACAGAATTATCTGTAAATTTCTTTCTCGTTAGAAATTGCCATTTACTGTGCATTGGGCGTAAATGCACCTATATTATGCGCATAATGGAAGTGTCTCAACAATTTGCATATTTCAAGTATCCCTACAAAATATTCATAACAGCGAAGTCCCAACATTAAATCTCATAGTTTCTTACGGCAGCTTCAGTAATCTAATGCCTATCACATACATCATGTTCCTCTACCAAGCATGCAGACTTCTTATCTCTTCTTACATCTCAGATCGTGTCGTTGTCGTTCTCTTTCCTAACAACTTGTAATGTTTTCATCAGCTTTAATAACTGTGAAAAATACGCCACCCTTAGTTATTGGTTATGATGATTATTATTATAAATCATCCATTACTAATAACAAGTGATAAGAATTTTAATTTATGTTATTAATAATTGTTCAGAAGACCACTGCTTATTTCTCTCACTTGGTGGATAGACGGATGCTGTTAACGTTTTCTCTCTTCCACAACATTAAACACAAACATTCACTGTCACACAATATTTCCGTAGGTTGAAAAGTTCTTACCAAAGGAAAAGTTAAATCCGTCTTTTAATCTATATTTAGGGAGCCCCCATTTACCCATTATCTATCCAGCATATGGTTATCAATTTGTGTAAGACGGTCAATACATTTAATAATACATTCATTAAATCAACAATCAATTATACCTATAGAAAATACAATGAAAAGATTGTTTGACAACAATATTTCCATGAACAGCGTTGAAATAGTTTCAATCTTTATACAGTCTTATATCCTAACACATAATTTATCAGATAAGTGTCAATGTAAATCACATGATAGTTTGTTTTTGTTTTTTATCAGAGAACGGAAATATAGAGATTGGAGCAATAATAGCTATAGTTTGTATATAACCTTGATTGGGCAATGCCGGTAATAATAGCTATAGTTTGTACATAACCTTGATTGGGCAATGACGGCAATAATAGCTATAGTTTGTACATAACCTTGATTGGGCAATGACGGCAATAATAGCTATAGTTTGTACATAACCTTGATTGGGCAATGACGGCAATAATAGCTATAGTTTGTACATAACCTTGATTGGGCAATGACGGCAATAATAGCTATAGTTTGTACATAACCTTGATTGGGCAATGCCGGCAATAGTCATTCGAGCGCTTTCGTAACAAAGTCACAAGCAAAAACACAAGGCATAGAGCTTTATTTAGAGTCATCTCAAAAGCCACCATTTGTGGTAATCCACAATTACTGAGGAATATAGAGCTTACGTCGATTAAAAGCCGTCTCAAAAGTCGAAATTAGTAGGGAATATATTGCTTAGACTCTGTTATAAATGATATCAAAAGTCACATTTAGTAAAAAATATAATGTTTAGACTGATAAATGTCATCTCAAAGTCACCATTAGTTGGAAATATAAAGCTTAGACTGATACATATCTCAAAAGTCACCATTAGTAGGGAATAAAATGTTTAGACAGATAAATGTCATCTCAAAAGTCACCATTAGTAGGGAGTATAATGTTTAGACAGATAAATGTCATCTCAAAAGTCACAATTAGTAGGGAATATAATGCTTAGACAGATAAATGTCATCCAAAAAGTCACCATTAGTAGAGAATATAATGCTTAGACAGATAAATGTCATCTCAAAAGTCACCATTAGTAGGGACTATAATGCTTAGACAGATAAATGTCATCTCAAACGTCACCATTAGTAGGGAATATAATGCTTAGACGCTGTTAAAAGTCATCTCAAAGGTCAAAATAATATATCCTTCGAGTACTTTGCTTTAATTACCCGCTACAATCATTTCCTTTGCACAGTGAAGTAAATAATGCGATAAATAACAAAACAGAAATAAATTTTAAAAAGAAAGGAAAAAAGTATTGTTTTTGTAAATCTCAAGACAAAACAAAAATTCAATTAGAAAACAAAAGTTAAATGCGGACACGCATAGAGTGACGTGCAATGCAAGACAAAAAACTCTCATCCAAGAAACATTGTGTGGAACTAGGAGTCGGGAAAACTTAATTTCCCCCTAGAAACACGAGCTGTGCTGCCTTGGTCAGATTTGTGTCTGAAAAATCGATAAATTTAATCTAACTCAACTGATACTCGATTCTTAACAAAAACTAAACGATCGTCCAAAATAACGTAACACTTACATTAATGTCGACTCGGTTGTGCGAGGTGAAAACTGAAGAGAATAAGAGAAAAAAATAATCCCGCCAACAATGGCAGACGGCATAGCAATGCATTGTCGCAACCCCAATGCTTTCGTTTGTGTGCGTGTGTGTGTGTGATTTTACATTTTCATGTACGTTAGGTTTTCGTTTTAATCATTGCTTAAAATGACATCGTGAAATTTACATTTTAGTTTGATATTTTATTTCATAAAGAAATGCGTGGCCTGTTATTTAAGTTTCTAGTACATGTGCGAATGCATATTTACTTGTGACCGTGCATGTGTGTTTTGTTTGAAGTTACTGCGAACAAGAGACTGGAGGTATAGTTAAAGGGTTATTATTACTTCTAAACATATTATTAGCAAAATTTGAAAACAAAAGCATCATTTGGATAAGACCTAGTCGTTTTGACTATGCAAAAAGGATACACACTATTAGTGAATGATATATTTTCCTTTACAGAATGCCAATACAAAGTTTCTGGCGTCTACAGAAATACCTAAACTTGTGACGTCATTGTCGCAAAACAAAAACGAGGCTGCAACATTTCTAGCCAGATAGGCAAGAGGGGTATGCGATAGTGAATCGCCAGATATCATTCGAATCTATTAATTATCACACAGGTCTAGCTGGTTATCATTTCAAAACAGAAAGTTAAAGCTATCCATCAGGTCACATCTAGACGTTCAAACAGCACGCATTGACAACACGGATTTGGAAGTCAATGTGAATAGAAGCAGACGATGTCGAAAGATTAATTTAGTCCGGCAACAATTTCGATTAACCAACCTCTCTAATTAAACTATAATATTTGAAAGTTAAAATATAGATTTATATCTTAGAATCTATTTACTTTTTCGCCCTATCAAATGTAACTTTCTATTTGAGTCAACATTACGTATTATTTAACATGAAAACTGGTGTCTTACAACCACAAAAATACCTCCATATCATGGAAATAATTTTACTGGCTGTACTTTTATTAATATTAGTATAGTAATAGTAACAGTTTTAATTTCAATTGCACTTGAGACAAGTATACTTATACTGTGCTGTTAGTAATGTTTATTATTAATTCTGTTGCAAATATTGTTATTATTGCTAAAGTCTTACAACGTGTTACTACTAGTGCTGTGTAGTTTGTAATTTACTAGTGCTGTGTAGTTTGTAATTTACTAGTGCTGTGTAGTTTGTAATTTACTAGTGCTGTGTAGTTTGTAATTAGATCTTCAGCATTTTTTAAAATTGTGTATTGCCAAATAATGGCAATGGTTATGCAAAAGTTATTTTAATATTATTTGTATAGTTTTTTTAAAAAGCTATTTTTAGATTTTAAGTTTATTCATATTCCTATAACATATGTTTATTGTCAATTTTACAAAATTCCTACATTGAAATTTTGTGTTGAGGCACAAATAAATATTAAAAATAATAAAATTACAACTTAATAAAATTTTAATACATAAGTAAAGAAATGAGTGCACACATTATATATATTTTTTAAGTAAATAACTAAGAAAATAATTAACTATTTGCCATAAATTAATAAATAAATTCGATATTATGCACAACTATAAGTTACAAAATTTATTGCAAAGTAAATAAATGTGTATATAGGTTAAGGATTATGCACAGAAACATATTTTCCTTTCAGACATTTAGGGCAAACATTGACTGATTTCAGTCTTAATAACTATCAACAAATGCAAGTTATGTTTAAGTTTCTTTGTATAATCTCTTGGGATAATATATTCATTTGACTTTCAGAGAATGTCTGACATTAGAGTTAAAATAGATCTATTATCAGATTAATATGCAAACCCTATATTTAAAGTGTTTATATTTTAGTAAAATTTCTTGTTTAAAGAGTGAAAATCAGAAATATAGAAATAATATGTTCTACCGCATGGTGTTAAATACTAACTATTGATTTTTAAATTATTTCTCAAACTTTCCATTCAGTGAAGAAGATAATTTATTTTGTAAATCAGTGATGGTTACTAAGACTAGTGCATTTTACTTATTATGGATGTAGTTGCTGAACTTTTATTATTACTAGTAAACTAAAAGAAACAATTTTAATTTGATATTACACTTCAAGCATGTATATTTATACTTTTAAACTATTATTAATGATTATATTAAATCTGTACAACTACTATTTAATGTACTTAG
Organism: Sinotaia quadrata; assembly: GCA_028829895.1. Lineage (NCBI taxonomy): Eukaryota > Metazoa > Mollusca > Gastropoda > Architaenioglossa > Viviparidae > Sinotaia > Sinotaia quadrata. The sequence continues at coordinate 89,094,569 of CM054178.1, forward strand.
AACTACTATTTAAAGTACTTAGAACTACTATTTAAAGTACCTAGAACTACTATTTAACGTACTTAGAACTACTATTTAATGTACTTAGAACTACTATTTAAAGTACTTAGAACTACTATTTAATGTACTTAGAACTACTATTTAAAGTACTTAGAACTACTATTTAATGTACTTAGAACTACTATTTAAAGTACTTAGAACTACTATTTAAAGTACTTAGAACTACTATTTAAAGTACTTAGAACTACTATTTAAAGTACATAGAACTAATAGTTAATGTACTTAGAACTACTATTTAATATACTCAGAATTACTACTAATAGCATATCTAATATTTATGCTTTGTATATTAGAAACTAATCTTATTTATGTTTATTGTTTGCTTTGTCAATTTAATTATTATGTGCTGCATACAGTTTTTAAAATACAAGAAATGATGTAAGTATGGATGTTTAGTTTGACTTTACTCAAATACTTAATATTATTTTGATGTAATGCACAGTTATTAAACATTTATTATGTTTACGTGAAGAACATTTTAGTACTGTAAATATAAAATATAAATAAATCATCATAGTGTACAACTTTTCTTTAATTAAATAAGCATCTTTCTAATCAATTTATTGTGAGCATGCATTGAGAATTTATGGTACATGCATGGACAATTTTAATATTTTAATTACTCCTTTATGATTATTAAACAGCTTGCTGATGAATTTACAATTTTAATATTTTAAGTATGAATAGAGATAAAACACAATACACAACTCCTCTATAATTATTGAACAGCTTGCTGTTGAATTTACAATTTTAATATTGTATGAATAGAGATAAAACATAATACACAACTCCTCTATGATTATTAAACAGCTTGCTGATGAATTTATAAGGTGAAGTATCATTATTAGACAAAGTTTCAAAATATGAAAATTTACTGATGAAAAGTTTGTTCAATTGAAGTATTTCATTTATATGATTATAGATCTTGATTATCAATATTGTTATACTCACATCATTCCTGAGCAATCGTTCCTTGGTTGGCTTGACCAAAGGCTAATAATACAAGTGAATGTATTTATGACGTAAAGTGTATTTTGTGTATTATACTTTCTTCATGAGTTTGCAATAACTAAATACAAATAACAAAGAAACGAAACATTTAAACATAAATAATAGTATAATAGTTATAAGTTACTAAGTACATAAGTGAAGTAATAAAAATAATTTATAATACCAAACAGATGAGAAAAGCAAATGTGACACCTAACAAAACTGTATTCACTGTGTGTAAAATTGTAGAATTTGCTGGTGCCTATTTCAGATAGATTTCTGGTGAATAATTATCATATTATTAACAATTTCGTATTAATGTATAGCATTTAAAAATTGTCCTACGGTTATAAATGAAATTAATGTAAAAGTATTGAAATTAATTATTATTTAGTATTACTAATATTATATTGAGTACCATATGTGATTCAAACGGAAGTAATATTTCCTGTTTGCAAAATAAGTTAAGTGAATATAATAAAAAACACTAGTATCTGAAAAAATATGGATTACATAACTGCAATCCAGTCAGAATATGTTATCTATATTTTAAATTATAATATAAGAGCACACAGACGTGTGTTGTGTGTGATAAGTGTGCTTAGTCAAACAAACATAAATTAAAACATGTTGCGTTACTGTTAACTTTTCAGTGTATTTAATCCTATTGTTGCTGGATGAGCTTTAGTCAAACAAACATAAATTAAAACATGTTGCGCTACTGTTAACTTTTCAGTGTATTTAATCCTATTGTTGCTGGATGAGCTTTGAAGCAAACATAACTAATTGATAGTTTTGAACCAGCGTTAAGTTATCCTATCATGTAGATCTACAGTTACTGAACAAAAACTTGATATTTATATATAATAACTATAGATTTTTGAACAACTTATAGAAGACATTGCTTGTTTTATAAACAACATTTAAGTTTTGAAGACTTCAGTCACTAGGCTGTAGACTTCGAGCTTGACTTCAAAGAAGTTATATACTTATTTATTGATTTAAATCTCATTTCTTAGGGGAGGTAATTGTGAATAATAATAATAATAATAATAATAATAATAATAATAATAATAATAATAGTAGTAGTAGTAGTAGTAGTAGTAGTAGTAGTAGTAGTATTGTTGTTGTTGGTGTATAATTTAGTTCTGTTCGGAAAAATAGTAAGCAAAGAACTTCCGGACAACTAGAGACTCGGCGAGATTACATAAAATTATACGTTTCTGAAGTGTAGTCGGTGAATGCAACTGAAAATCGTGTGTGTAAATAAAACGCGTGCATCTATTTATGATGAGTGGTAGCCATTTCTGTCACCATTGGTATTCTTTCTCATTTTGTGTGGATGTAAGAATTTAATTTATCATGTTTATTTTCACCATCAACAAAAGATATAAACTACTTTTCAACTCCTTACTCTCACAGGCCATTTATTAACTCATGACTTATTTTTCGAAACTAAAACAGCACGACGCTTGGCGTGCACGTGTGTGTATGTGTGGAGAGGGGTGGGTCGGCCATCACTCTGTGACTAACGTGATGTGCTTATGTGTAGGGGGGTCATCATTCTGTGACTAACGTTTTGTGTTTTTGTGTAGGGGGTCATCACTCTGTGACTAACGTGATGTATTTATGTGTAGGCCTATAGTTGAGATTATGTACAGATTCCAGATATAGAAGCATGACAGGATTTTGTAACTTTCTGTGGTCTGTGTACTTTTCTTTTTGACTTTCTGGTTCCTGGCCCGACACCAATGCCACAAGGAATTGCTTCCAGACAGCTGTCACAAGCGTCCATGCGCATGATCCTGATTTGACGTTGCTATGTGACTGAGCCTTAATGGTTGTTTCTGAAAGTTAGACGTTCGTTGGCAGAATTTCAAAGGTTCTTTTCTTCGTCTTCTGGGAAACAGATTGACAGACCCAGTCTTCAAAGACTCGACTAATCCAGTTTCCAGAACATAAGGTATGGGCCAAAGACCGAAGGCATATTCTTCCTCTGGGACTTATTGTATCACTTTATCCCGACCCTGCCATTCCATCAAGACGGATTACAGGCCACCTCGACACACTGTAAGCAGGCCCAGGTTTAGCACTGCAAAACACTGGGTGTCAAGAAATGCGTCTGTGAAAGATTTATGACATAAGGTAGAATAATTTGATAGATAGACAAATAATTAAATACAGAGACAGGGAGATAGATATATTGACACATATATAGAAAAACATATATCATAGATGGATGGATGGATGGATGGATAGATAGATAGATAGATAGATAGATAGATAGATAGATAGATAGATAGATAGATAGATAGATAGATAGATAGATAGATAGATAGATAGATAGATAGATAGATATGTAGGTAGGTAGGTAGGTAGGTAGGTAGATAGAGAGAGAGAGAGAGAGAGAGATAGATAGATAGATAGATAGATAGATAGATAGATAGATAGATAGATAGATAGATAGATAGATAGATAGATAGATAGATAGATAGATTAAAAAGACTACTACAACTAACCCTTCTATGCATTTCATGCGATAAAATTCTGCACATGCAATCGTGATTACATAAAGTTGCAGACTTAAGAAACCTTTGACGAAGTTATGTTCATCCTGTTGCAGTGGTGGTTGTGCTTGCTCTGGAGTGGTGGTTGTAGTGAAGATGAGAACATAATCATCTAAGCAGTGCCATATCCGTACATACGCATTTATATATACACATCCTGTCAAGAAAAATATCAGAGTGCTTGCGTAAATGAGTGAAAATGTAAGCGTACGTACCTAAGTTAAGAGTGCTCTTACATTTTGCTGAAAATAAATTCAAAGGCATTGTGCATGTTCGTTTAAAAAATCTCTCGATGTAGAGGTTTGTGCTATTAGCTAAACTGATTCACATAGAATTATCCAAAGCGTTCAAAGTCCAGCATTCTATACACTGTCTTACAGAGTAGAGAATAGAATTTCCAAACTGTCTTTCTTAAACTTGAAGGAAAGCCCATCTCTACATAGACGCACTCTTTGACCCAATCAAATTCAAACTTTAAATTAAAAAATCCATCAGGTATTTAATATTTATGACTTACATCTTTCACAACCACATTCCGTCAACACACATGCCATCTATCCAATAACAAGTTCACCTAAACGTTACATAACACATAGCTAGGTCAAACCCAGGAAATCAGATCTAAATTTTAAGTCGACTACGCTACGGCTTCCAACAAACAATAACAATAGTCCTACCTCACAGCTGCTATATCTGCACACTCACTCACTCACTCACTCACTCACTCACTCACCAATTTAATCTCTCCCTCTATTCTGGACTTTCACTTTAGAAATAAACTTTATAGATATTTCCAAGTCATACAAATTACAATAGCATCTCATTTTAAAATTACAGACAAAAAGTGCATATGTCTATTAAAACAATATTAGGTGGATTTCCAATCATATGATGATGATCATCATCATCATCATCTTCTTCATCATCATCGGCATCACGATCGTCATCATCGCAACCATCCTGAAGCACGACACATTGAATGCAAGGCACGCCATACATCATAACGCCCTGTGTTGGACAAGACTGATGACATCTTAGTGGAAAGTCAATGTAATGCCACTTGATAGTCAAGGGAGACCACTCATAATGCCACTTGATACTCAACGAAGACCACTCCTTTCAATTTATTCATGTCTGTTGAAGCTTCAGGAAGCATAATAAAACAGAAGAGGTTAACCGCATCTTAAGAGGACATCTCACGCTGTCATTGTTATTTCGTTGGGTGGGGGTTCTCCCGGATGTTGCCTTGTCGGCGATGGAATAAATATTATTTTGAAATAAACGTTATGGGTTTTATCAAAAAGATTTCCTTTTAATTGGCATTGCATGTGTAAATAAAGAGATGAGTGACTTATATAGTCCCCTCATAATAAGGTCAACTTTAGCTTGGACATCACGTGAACATCTCCTGCAGTTTTACCAGACATGGGAGTGAACTCTTCATTTGCGACCTTAGATTAAAGAATTTAGATTTCATCTATTATAGAGACTGTCCTTATTGTTGTTATCAATTTTCTTTTCTTTTCCATATTTAGCGGCCGCATTTAAAGTAGGGTTTTTATTTTCTTTTAGAGTAAGTTTCCCGGTTTTATGTCCTTAATTAAAATAAAATGAAGGAAAAATTCTATAAATAGATTGACCCATAATTTTAAAAGTGCTTGCGTTCACGGCGACACATCAATTTTGTTACCCGATTATATTGTTCTTGTTTCGTATCCTTAGTAACATAATTAAACTGTTTTCGGTTTTCGAAGTATCTCATGTCCACCGTACCAATATTCATTCTGACATTAAGGCTAAAGCACTTTCCCCAGCTATTAGAACAAATATAAAATTTATGACCTCTGTCAGCTTTAATACTCAATTATTCTTCTGCAACTGATATGGAGAATATTAAACAGTTTTACAGAAAGATATGTGACACAAATTTAAACCTGAGCTGTTTGTGGCATCCAGAATGATCGGAGATAGTTGGGAAAACTTTCAGAATTCTGATAAACATCTATAGGTCTCACACACAGTTTCAGGTCTGATACAAAGTTTTAGGTCTAAAAAACAGATATAGGTAACACAGCTATACGCTGGAACTATTACAAGTCCTAACTCTTACTTTAGAAATGAAATTAACATATTACACATTCAATTCTTAATTAAACTATATCATTCAATTTTCTTTATTATAAAAGGGAAAGACAACCGTCAGAAACGGTCACCATTAAAAATTAATAAAATTTCTGAAACACGAAATAATATTGCAAACACTCACGGAGCGAATTCAAGACGATACAATCCCTCACGGGGCGAGTTCAATTCAACACGATACAAACACTCACATGGTGAGTTCAATCATAACTGTATCTATATACTACAAGTACAGATAATACAATTTGTGAAAAAGGTGGTCCTGTCTGCTAATTGCTAATTATTAATTTATATTTTATTTCATAATTAATACATAAACAATAATCCTCTCATGCAAATAGCACGCACAGTCACTCGAGTGGTGTCTTCTGGAAAATTATTAATAACATAAATTAATATTCTCTTCACTTGTAATTCGTTATGGTTGATTAATTAATAATAATTATCATAACCAATAACTAGTGTGGCATAAGCGTCATATAATTAAGGGAGACCATTTACATTAAACGATGGACTTTTATTGTAAATTATTTGCTCTCTATTTTTGAATACGTAAAACCTATTTATTCAATAATGCATGATGCCTTTCATTTTAAATTTCGAAGTCAATTGCTAATGCAAGAAGTTTTTCATTATACTCTCTTGCCCATATCATGTCAGTAAATTGACCAAATTTTACAATGGAATTAGCTGAATCTATCATCACAATGCAGTTACCATGTTCTGAAATTGTCTTTATAGAGCCCATAACTTGCATTTAACTTGCCTGCACATACCGTGCAGTTAACCTATCAATTACATGCTGTTAATATGTCCATAACTTGCTCTCAATCTGTCCATAACTTGCTCTCAACCTTTCCATAACTTGTTATCAATCTGTCCATAGCTTGCTAGCAACCTGTCCATAATTGTCTTGCTAGTGACCTGTCCATAACTTGCTCTCAATCTGTCCATAACTTGCTCTCAATCTGTCCATAACTTGCTCTCAACCTTTCCATAACTTGCTCTCAATCTGTCCATAACTTGTTATCAATCTGTCCATAACTTGTTATCAATCTCTCCATAACTTGTTATCAACCTGTCCCTAATTTGCTAGTAATTCGTTCATAACCTTAACTTGTTTGAAAATGCACTTGCATATCTTACCCGCAACTTATTCATAGCGTGTCCATGACCTGTTGGTCCTTTCTACGTAACTTATTTATAACGTGTCCATGACCTGTTGGTCCTTTCTACGTAACTTATTTATAACGTGTCTGTCACTTGTTCGTAACTACCCGTAACTTCGTAATAACGTGTTCATAACGTGTGTGTCATTTGTTCGTAATCAGCCCGTAACCTTCCAAATCTCTTATGTATATAACTTGCAGGTATCTTGCACTTAAGTAAAAGAATCCTAGCGCAAGCTACGTTACGTACCCGTGGTTCGCAAAAGACAAATGCAAATACGTTGGAAATGGTATTTTATTTCATTGAGTTTCAACATGAAATGATTAAAATAATGAAAACTATATTTTCCAACTATATCTTTTTTCTCAGTCGAAAAAAGTAAAGATTGGCCGATGCTATTACTATTTTAATGGGGATCGCAATACATTTCCTGTTAGTCTTTTGAGTGTCAGTTTTTACAACCTTATAATGACGAGCGACGAAAGGGCTTTTCCTAATCCCACCAGATCCATAAAAGAGATTGAATATAATATCCAGAAACACTGCGACTGAGAAAATGGGTTTGGCATTTTGTTTCATAAAACAGAAGAAAGATTGGCGACATTGTACTGATGGATGTTATTACCAAGAGTCGAGAGTGAAAAGAGAATCAGATCTTGTTCCTGGAAAGACAGGATTAGTTCATGTTGCCAGAAAAGCAAATGATGAAAGATTGTTTGGCCTCATCCGATAAGAGCAAGAAAGACTGAGCGATGTCATATTGCCACAGATCCAAAGGATTCAAGAATAGGTAGCCTCATCCATTAAAAGAAGGAAAAACAAGCTGATGGATACTCAGATATTCTGTAGGAATCTTGGATCTGGTTGCTTCTTACTTTGATTTACTGTAGCGCGGTCCTGTCTGGCGGATAACCGGATATAGTAAAGAGTTCATTTAGCTATCCGGTAAGAGGGAATATTAAAGAGTAGATCTCACCTTCGGATAACCAAATGAGTGTCAGGTAACAGGACACTATATTATTGATCTGGGTATGAAATTGCCTAATACTCTGTAGTGGCTATCGCGTTAAACAGATACGCTGCACTTATGGATATATCCATCAGATAACTGTTGGATATGGCTAAGTTAACTGTATATACTGGAGTGGTAAGTTGCACTTTTGGATAGCAGGATGTACTTGAACTGAGATGTGGTTACAGATAACAGGACGTACTTGTACTGAGGTGTGGTTACAAATAACAGGACGTACCACTTGTACTGAGGTGAGGTTACAGATAACAGGACGTACTACTTGTACTGAGATATGGTTACAGATAACTAGACATACCAGAAGTAGTAGGTATAAGTGGTATGGGGAATCGCAACAAGTTGGAGCTGTCTTTCAGTCAACTCTACATTCAATGTCTTATCTCCCATCAGCTCTACATTCAATGTCCTATCTCCCATCAGCTCTACATTCAATGTCCTATCTCCCATCAGCTCTACATTCGATGTCCTATCTCTCTTAGCTCTACATTCAATGCCTTCTCGCTCTTCAGTTCGTGAAACCATTGTTCGCATGATGTCTTGTCTTGCTGATTTTAAGTTGAATATCAAGTGCAGTTAACATTTCGAAACCACTATGCACAATATAAGTTTGTAGCGATATTTAATACTCTCCTTTCATTGACATTAATGATCATATATCTTTCTCCTTCTAGTCTATTGTAATTATTCTTCATAATTTGTAATATCAAGTATGCAAATGTATATGATTCGGTAACAAACACTCAATTACTGCCCTCTCAAAGACACAGTTCTCAGAAAAAAAGCAACAATAAATGCGCCACTAATGGCAAAAAATACAGAATTCAGCACCAAGAAGTTAGTAACTATCAAGTTGAAAGTCATAATTCAACGTGCTTCAGTTTTCAGAAAAAAGAAGTATACACATTTCTAGCTCAGTAATATGTAAATTCTCCTCTCAGAAGCCATAATCAGACTTGAATAGAATGCATTTCGATTCAGCGAACATGTCATCGTGACAAGACTTGTCTCAAAATTCAATACAGTTTGCCTCAACCAACGTGTAGCCACATCCAGACTTGTCTCAGGTCAATAACATTTTGCGTCATCGAACGTATAACCAAACTAGACTTGTCTCAGGTCAATAACATTTTGCGTCATCGAACGTATAACCAAACTAGACTTGTCGCAGAGTCAAATACATTTTGCGTCAATGATGTGTAACGAAATCAAAGTTTTCTTAATTCAAATATATATTTTGTGTAAACGAACGTGAAGCCCCCAAAATACCTGTCTCAAAGTCAAGTCCATTTTGCGTCAACAAACGTGTAACCAAACCAGACGTATTCTACTACATTTTGCGTCATCAAACGCGTAACTAAACCAGACTTGTCTCAATACACTCAGCGAACGTGTAACCAAACAAGACTTGTCTCAAAGTCAAACACATTTTGCATCAACGAATCTGAAGTCAGACAAAAGACTTGTCTCAATATTCAAATACATTTTGCGTCAACGAACGTGTAACGAAACCAGACTTGTCTCAATGTAAATTTACATTTTGCGTCAACGAACGTGTAACCAAACCAGACTTATAGTCCAATACATTTTGCCTCAACGAACACGTATAGCCAGAGCCAGACGTCTCAGCATGACGTAAGTGATCCAAAAGAAAGTAACCATATCGATTTCCGTCTCATTAGAGGCATGCAATGTGCTCACAGAACAAGTAAACCATGTACACTCATTTATACAATATCTCATTCTTCGTCTAGTGACAAGAGTTATAGCAAACTCAGACGTTGGTAATGCTTGCGCCCTAAATCATTTCATTTTACATTTCACATTTCCTTCTAACAAAATAAAAACTTCTTATGGATTCGTACATTCCACATCCAAAAATAGCTAACCGCCACAGATGCAATTAAAAAAATGCATAAATGTTGTTACAGAAAAAATAACATACATTATATTTTCTTACTCAAGGGTGCATACATTCTGCTCCCCCCCCCCAACCAGTCACCATTTCAGTCACAATATACACGTACCAATATATATGCTTCAATTGTGCACCAAGAAACAAGTAACTTTTAATACTGTCGTCACAGAATGCATACATTGTCTCCAGAAACAAGTAACTATTAATACTGTCGTCACAGAATGTATACATTGTCTCCAGAAACAAGTAAATATTATCATTACCGTCATAAGACTGCACACAGAAACAATCAGCTATTAACACTTTGCCGTCACAAGAATGCATACATTCTGTCTCCAGAAACAAGTAACCATAAACAAGGTCAATAATCTTCTGTGAAGAAATCCACATCAAACAGAAATGTGTAGCCTACCCTTTACCTTGGTCACTCTTTACGGTGAAGTTAAAGAGTAGAGATCAGAGGATAGAGAAAAGAAACAATAGAAAATAATTGCTTGACAGACACGTATGCAGAAGGAAAGAGTATATGCAATATATATATATATAGTTTGTGTGTGTGTGTGTGTGTGTGTGTGTGTGTGTACATGCTCGCTATCTATATCTATACGAATAGCACACATATGGAAAATGTACTTAATATGTTTTAATACACCTAGACGCGTCTGATAGTAGCTCAAAAAGCAGTTCCACCTGGTCTAGAAAGCTCGGAAAAGTGTGAGCCATGAAACCCATCACGAATCTGGCAGGCTGGAATACCACCAGGTCAGTCACTTAACAACGAGACACTTGAAACCCCGTTGGCTTCATCTTTCCATTGAAAACATCTAATGACTGTTGCTTAGCAACCACGTGTCGTCACGATTGTCAGCGTTCTCAGGTGGCTAGCAAAGAAAGGCGCATTTTTAAGTAATCGAAAAAGAATTTGTTGCAAGATGAACAAGCCATTTCCCGAAAGAGATATAAAAAGAAGTCATTACTGAATAGCTTCTATTATATACACATCCGCACTATGCATTGTTGTATAGGTCTGTGTGTGCGTGTACATTCACACTTGCAAACATGCAAATTATATTAGATCTCAACTATGTGAAAGCACTACTCATTATTATAGATAAACATTGAGATACGTATTCCGAAGATTTCGTAAGATAAAACTAATATTTGATATAACTAAGAAACATACATACTTCAGGCTGTCTGTTCAAGGACTGATGATGTTTATTAAATATATTACAGTATGGTGAGTGCCTAAAAGTCAATTCCTTTCAATTTTGTTGTCCCTAATTTACATTCGTGGATGGTTAAGGAGTTAATTCCTCTCGGTTTATATAATTTTAACTGAATTGCTTACTCTCCGCAAAAGCTAATTTGTTGTAATCGAGTCCAGGCATAAGGTAATCAGAGGAGAAAAATGTTAATCATTTTTAGAAATATTTTTTTCTTTTACCGTTACGTTTTTTTCCCGGGGTGGGTGGGTAGGTGGGCTGTCTTGTGAGTGGTTTTGACTTCTCTGCTAGTTTATTTTTGTCTTAATTTTTTTTCATGTCACATATTTCTTATTCTTTCTTTCTTTCTGTTTTTTTCCATCCACTGAAACGCTCCTCCATCTGTCATCATATTATTTTTGTATTTATCATTATCATCACTACTGTTGTCGTTATCGTTATCTTCTAGTCGTGTTCTCCTCATTTTTCTCCTCATCCTTTTCATCTTCATTTTTGTTAAACGTAGCAATATATCATCTTCATCGTCGTTTCTTGTTTCTATTCCTCCCAGTAATCTTTTTCATCTCATCTTTATATTCATCATCTTCGTCTCGACATCATCATCATCATCAACAACAACAACAAAACTACAACATAATCCTCATTTTTCTTTCTCTTCCATTTTTTTCTATATAAGGGTATTACTGCAATGAAGGCTAGTTATTCACTTTAGATCACTTCTACAGGAAGATGAGCTTAAAAAGACAGAGCCGTTTGTTTTTCTGTTTGGATATTATTGCTTTTGTGTTAGAGTTAGAGTAAACAACCAAGGTAATGAGTGTGTGTCAGAGTTAGAGTAAACAACTCAGGTAATGATTGTGTGTTAGAGTTAAACAACTCAGGTAATGATTGTGTGTCAGAGTTAGAGTAAACAACTCAGGTAATGATTGTGTGTCAGAGTTAGAGTAAACAACTCAGGTAATGATTGTGCTAAAACGTGGCTATGGTAATCTAAACCAGTCTTACACAGATGAGAATAAGCCATTAAAATTTTTCGAACGTGGTTTCATGGTTTGGTGGAGTAAATTTGCTTATCTATATGTCTAACCTTAATTGTTATATAAATTGTTAAATGTCAAAGAAACCCGACCTTGGCACTGATTGTGCAGATATTTCTAATTGTCAAAGTTTGAAGTAAACAACTCAGGGAAAGAAAGAACTAGACCTGCTTATGTAATCTAAACCGATTTTAGGTGGATGAGATGTTTTTATTATCCAATGGTTAAGATTTACAATAACGAGACCAGCCAATGAGCTGAGATCAAACGTTTACTGCTGTTAAGAATTCTATTGTCTAATCGCTTTGAATTTGGAGTGGCAAGAAATCCGGTCATGAAAGGCGGCTGTTAGCTTAATGGTAAGTTAACTGTCTGATTGAGGGAGAATGGACTTAGAAATATTGCTTGCATTTTGCTATTGATATGTTATACATATGTTTCACATAGAGATGTGTTATGTGAAAAGTCTATTACTTCTACAAATGTGAATCGTGATGCTTGTTTGTTACACTTATGACATTGTTCCTTATGAACATGTTCATAAACTATTATGTTGTATTTATTATGCTGCATGCATGTATAGGTCTAATAAATACTGTTGCTGGAAACTGTAAGTTTCCAATCAAAAATCAAACTTCTACACAGAAGAATGACCCCCACTCCACTTCAACACCAATTACCCAACATAAACCACAACAGAGCAATCTATAGACTAATATACAACTCCACAAGACTTACACACAAACCAAATCCTGAACCAAAATCATGCACCCACTGTAGAACAGACAAAACAATTTAACACCTTTTTGCTACAATGTAACAATTACATAGAAGAAAGGGAAATCATCAGGGAATAACAAACTTACTACAACTACCATTCATCACCCATCCACTACTATACCCCCAAAACATCACCAAAATCACATACACCAAACACTCATCTCATACCTAATCCAAACACACTTCACCTACTATAATTAAACATACATTTCTAAAACGAAATTACCGCAACATCAAAAAGATAGAACACTCACAATCACAGCTAAAACCAATTAACAGAAACACTACTTTAACAAAGATAACAAAATCAAAAGCTCACAATACAAACAGATCATACTCTTAAAGCAAACCCATCCCACCAACCACCACCACCCCACTTGTTTATAGTATCAACAGGAAAAAAACCGACAACAGTTGCTACAAATCGAATTCACAGAAAAGCACCAAGTAAGAGCAGCAGAGCACCCGCCAAAATACCCTCTACGACTTAAAGAGAAAAGAGGAATGCTCCACAGGAATCCCTCAAAAAACCGAGAACATCGTGAAGATGAAAAGCTTTAACGCAATTCCTGTGGAGCAAAAGAAGTAAACGGAACAACAAACAGAAACTGTAAGTTGAAACATGAATGTAAGAAAGAATGGAGTTAGGGATGATAAACTGGAAAACTTAGCGTTTGTTCCTTGATTATATGTTACAGGGAATATGCATTGTTTCTTGTTTCCCAGGTTACTGATTTATAAACGTCTACGAATGTGGCAGAAGCAATAATGTAAGGATACACTGCATTCTGTTGAGGTATGAAGACAAGGTACGCTGACTAAATCATGGAATTTCTGGTACAAGGAAGTTACCTGAAATTGCTACATAGTTGTTCTGCTTGAGGGAGCGAATATCTTTGAGAGAATAACGGCTCGTCCGTGTTCTACAATGTTCAAGAGAAACATGTGAAACGGACAATTCCCTTGGGACAATAAGCTTGAGACTTTCTTATGAAAGCGCCGTGAAGTCAATTGAAAGACTAATGCGGCATCGCCTAGACAAGGTTACGTACAAACTATTAACACTGGTATCAAATGTGGAAAAATGTATGCAAAATAATCTTTTCATTGAATTTTTAATAAATGTATTGTTAAATTATTGACCTTCTTACACATATTGATAACCATATGTTGGAGAGATAGTGGGTGGATGGGGCTCGCTAGATATAGATTAAAGATGGATTTATCTTCTCCTTTGGTAAGAAGTTCTCCGCCTACAGGAATATTGTGACAGTAAGTATTTGTCCTTAATGTTGTGGAAAAGAGAAACGTTTACAGAGCCTGCATATCCAGCAAGTGTGATAGACAAGTGGTGTCTTCTGAAGAATTATTTAGAAACATAAATTAAGATTTTCATCACTTGTAATTAGTTATGGATGACTATTAATAATAATCATAACCAATATCTAGACTGGCGTTGTATCACAGACTAGATGAAAGAATATGAATATTGAACATTGACTATTCAAAAAGTGTAATACCTAAACTGCCTGAATAAAATGGTGTCAATAATGAACACTGACTAGATCGAAGGTGTCAATAATAAACACTGAATGGATAAATGGGTGTCAATTATGAACGCTGACTGGATCAAATTGTCAATATTAAACACTGAGTGAATCAAAGGATGTCAACATTGGATCAATAGGGCGTCAATAATGAACACTGACTTCATAAATGGGTGTCAATACTGAACACTGATTGGATAAAAGGTGAACATTGAATTAAAGGGTGTCAATAATGAACACTGAATGAATGAAAACGGTTGGATATTGAACACCTGCCGGATTACAGTTTGTGAATTTTGAAATCAGACTGCATAGGGTCTGGATGCTAGTCCCTAGTTAGACCATAGGGTCTGAATGCTAGTCCATAACTGGACCATATGGTCTGGATGCTAGTCCCTAGCTGGACCATAGGTTCTGAATGCTAGTCCCTAGCTGTGCAATAGGGCCTGCTTGTCCATGGCTGCACCTTAGGGTCTGAATGCTAACCCTTGGCTGAACCCGGAATAAATTATTGGAATCTTTGCTGGTTTTCACGATGCGGTAAACACAAGCAGTATTAACAGCTCATTAAAAATAAGGTGATAACCCCATAGAATGATTTTGGATTAACGGTATACTTTACAGTCTCATTACTTTTCTTAGATACCTTTTCGAAGCAAATGCATTGATTTTTTAAATAAACTTTTGGCAGCTTGTGAATCATTCACAACGACAAAGAATATATATTCAGACAATAATATATGTAATGCGACACACACACAGTTCAATAAAATGGAGCAAACAGACGGACTTCATCGACTATAATGCACACTGACAAAATAGTATCTGCAAAACGACGAGACAAAAACATGATTATCTGTCACAAAGAACGCAACGTGACTATCTATCACAAAGAACGCAACGTGACTATCTATCACAAAGAACGCAACGTGACTATCTATCACAAAGAACACAACGTGACTATCGAACACAGCGTGACTATCTGTCACAAAGAACTCAACATGACTAATCCGTCATAAAGAACTCAACATGACTAATCCGTCACAAAGAACTCAACATGACTAATCCGTCATAAAGAACTCAACATGACTAATACGTCATAAAGAACTCAACATGACTAATACGTCCCAAAGAACTCAACATGACTAATACGTCATAAAGAACTCAACGTGACTAATCCGTCACAAAGAACTCAACATGACTATGTATTATAAAGAATACAACATGAATATCTGTCATAAAGGATACAACATGACTATCTGTAAAGGAGGATCAAGATACCCAGACAATGTGGCCGGTCGATAACTTTGACATTGAAATAAAATATTCAAAATGACTGCTCTAAAAGTGAAAAAAAGGACCTAGACAAATACATAATAAAGCAAGCAGGAAACACGTTTTTGTAATAAACCACACAGACGGCACGTCTCTCTCTGTTCAAGAACTGACACACCCACAGCATAAAGCAAATAGATTACCTGACAGTGTCAATTAACATTCAGCCTCTTGTTCATGTATATACTTATTGTTTGCAAATTTAACAGCAACTTTCACTTCTAAAACATACTAAAGAAATACGAACCCGCCTTCAGCAAAACAAAACGGAGATGAATCAAGAAGACTGAAAATATAACATGAAGAAAACTATAAACAGTAAAACGGAACTGCAACGTTGTCCAGCTGCTGATGCTCTACCATCCTTCCAAAGACCTACCCCCATTTTTAATTATTTTATTGTCTCGTTATTTTTCCCAGAGGCAAAGTTCTGAACCTATTACCAGCTCATTTTATCGATTTCATTAAATATCAGACCAATATGAACTACTTTAGTATATCGTTGGTACATGAGTTTTACCGATATTTGATCGCTCTTTTGTGCTCGGTGGTATTCAGTTTTCATTCGCTACTCCTCGTAAATATTCTATGGGTGGAAAATGTGTCAGCCGAGATCTAAAGCATCTAACCAGTGCATGAATTTTTTATTACTACCGTCATATTCTCATAGGACATCCTGGGTCTGTCGGATTTCTTTTTCTTTCCCTTTTTTGTTGAGGGATGGGGATTTTTTTTTATTACTATCTTCATATTCTCATAGGATATCTTGAGCCTGTTGGATTTCTTTTTGTTTTTTGTTTTGAGGGGTGGGGAGTATTTTCAGAATTGCCGATCACCCACTATGTTGGACTAAATTTGCCTATCCCTATTTCTAAAAGTGTTATATAAACTGTTAAATTGTCGAAGTGACCCGATCATGGGCACTCCTTCTGATGGTATTTTTGTATCAAAGTTGGAGTAAAGACTCGAGCTGAGAATATGCTAGTATCTGCTGATGTGATGAAAACCAGTTCCAACTGGATGGTTAGTTTTTATTATCCAATAGTTAAGATCTACGAGAATGAGATGAGCCATTGGGCTGATATCTAAAGTTTACGTACTGTACAGAATTTTATTGTCCGATCACTTGAATTTCGTGTGGCAAGAAATCTGGTCATGAAAGTTAACTGACTGATTGAGAGAGAACGGACTTAGAAATATTTTATGCATTTTTGCTATTGATATGTTATACTTGCGTTTTATGTAGAGATGTATTATGTGAATAGAATATTATTTCTACATATTGTGAACTATGATGCACATTCTAAACCCTTGACATTGTTTCTAGTGAAACCGCTCATAAAACTGATATGTTGTATTTATTATGCTATATGCGTGTGTCGGGCTAATGAATATTGTTGCAGGAAACTGTACGTTGTGACTTGAATGTAAGAAAGAATGGGGACAAAAAGGAATAAACAGGAAATTCAACTTTGTTCCATGATTATATTTTTACATAGATATAGCACCCTTTCCTTGTGTTATTTGAATCTCTTGGTTTACTGATTATAAACTGCTACAACTGTGTTAGATGCGGGATGTCTCTACTACAGTGTGTATGTGTAGAATACACTGCACTCCATTGATGTATGGTGGCAAGGTATGCTGACTACAACGAGTAATTTCTGGTACAGGGAAGTTACTAGAAATTGCTACAATTGTTGTTCTGCTTGAAGGGGCTGGTACTGTAAAAAAAAAAAAGCGCTCAGGTTACACTCGAGAAAATAGCTGTGAATCATGTTTTCTACAAGGAAAGAAACACGTGTAATTGGCGTGCACAATATTTTGTGACAGTGTTACAAAAACTATTCGAACATGGTTTCAAGGAAACATTGATGCCAAGTACTTTTTTCATTGTCACATGATTGTTGACTTAATAAGTTTATTGTTAAATGTATTGACCTTCTTACATATATTGATAACACGTATGTTGGAGAAGAAAGTGGGTGGATGGAAGCTCGCTAAATATAGTTTAAAGACGGATTTATCTTCTTTGTAAGACGTTTTCCATCTATGGAACTATTGTGTGACAGTAAAAGTTTGACTTTAATGTTGTGGAAGAGAGAAAATGTTTACAGCGTTCACATATCTGCCAAGTGAGCGAGAAGAGTGGAATTTGTATACCGTGTAACTGGTAAGGAATGAACATGTTCTTGTGGTAACACTCGCGGACGTGTATGCCACGCAACTGGTAAAAGAATGGACTTTGGATACAATGGAAATGATTTTTGCTTTGTATTCATTGGCTTATTATTATTTTAATATTTTATTGTCATTTCTTAAGAGTTTCTTTAGAGGTACGTCATATACGTGGAATTTACAGAAACCCTGGCTTTGTGGTTCGGGGACTTATTATTATTTCAGTATTTGACTGTGTAACGTTTCTAAGAGTTTCGAGAATGGTAAGTCTTATGCGTGGATTTTGTGGATCACTCTGCCTGTAAGTGAAAAGCCAGAACTTGTGTACCACACGACTGATAAGAGATAAAAGTAGGCTTTGGTTGCCACGCTTTGGGTAAATATGTCTGGAGTTAGTGTTCTTGGCTGGTCATTAAAGACGTATTTGACTGTAAGTCATTTCTTAAGACTTTCTGAAGTATCCTGACCATAGACAAGTAAATGACATATATTGTAATGTTCATATAGAAGACAGCTATTCCGTTTATCATTGTCAGTTTTCATCGTTCAGAATAAAACACACGATCGTTACGATAATGGTCGATGCTATTTTTTTTTAAATTAATAATTTCTCAATTATTTCACAGCAATTGAAAAAAATTACAGCAAGTGCATATTGACAGAGTTCAGGGGATTAAAGTGTTAAAAGTTCACAAGTGCAGATTTATAAAGTCACCGATCTTATTTATAACATCTCTCCTGTCCACCTTACCGTCTCACCATCTACAAAAATCTTCGCTCTCTACATTTTTTATTTTGTGTCGTTCAGTGTATTTCGATAAATTATTAAACTTAGCGTTGTACACGTCTACACAAGGTTATTCGAATAAGCATCCTTACCCGTTCTTTGCAAGATATGTCGGTCATGGCCGTGTCAAGTCAGTGCTCAAGGGCGGCGACAAAGACTGTGAGGAAATGATGCTTTGACCTCCGAATGCGTTCCTCTAGCTGTGTGCATATTTCTAGTCTAACCTCTAAAGACGTTTCATTCATTCGTCATGTGTGATTTTGTGTGTGAGTGTGTGTGTGTTTGTGTGTGTGTGTGTTTGTGTGTGTGTGTGTGTGTGTGTGAGTGAGTTTGTTGGATGAGTGTGGGTGAGTCTATGTGTAAGAGAGTGTGAGTGTGTGTGTGTGTGTGTGTGTGTTTGTGTGTGTGTGTGTGTGTGTGAGTTTGTGTGGATGAGTGTGGGTGAGTCTATGTGTGAGAGAGTGTGAGTGGGTGAGTCTGTGTGTGTGAGTTTGTGTGTGAATCTCCCTGTGTGAGAGAATGTGTGAGTGTGTGTGACTCTTAGTGTGTATGTGTGTCTAGGTGAGAGCAGGAAAGATGATTAGGGAGTGAGAGTTTAAGATGGAGTAGAAGTTGACGACTCAGCTGTCCTAGCCTGTAAAACAAAAATCTAAGATGGTAATTGCTATGGCCCATTGTTCTACATCAGCAGAGCAATGAACTAACAGCTCATGCATACTTACAGGGTATAGTCTTAAATTTTTTACTTACAGATTGTCTTAAATGGTAAAAATAGTAACTTTATGATGACATTTTCTAAATGTTCTCAAAATCAGAGCTGTATTTCAAAAAAGTAATAATTAGCTTGAAAGTAAATCGACAGATGTATATAATTTATTCAGTTATCAGAGATCAGTAACTGGATAATTTCATTAAATTTATCTTTCCAAAGTTTACTCGCGATCACGTACCTGTTCACTTAGAATAGGAAACTGAAGCATAGAATTCATGATCAGTGACTGAATGGAGTATAGTTCCAAGCACGCGCACACTGATTGACGTACATTTGCACGTAGTAATACGTACATACTGAATGGAGTATATTTATACACAGAAATATATACACTGGAGTATATTTGCAAATAGTAATACGTACACACTGAATGACGTATATTTGCACACAGTAATAGAGACAGACAAACAGACAGACAGACAGATAGATAGATAGATAGATAGATAGATAGATAGATAGATAGATAGATAGATAGATAGATAGATGGATGGATGGATGGATGGATGGATAGATAGATAGATAGATAGATATTTTGATTGACTTATAAACTACATATGGAACTTACAGATTTATTCTTATGCACTGACTGTCAGTACTGCCCACTTAACTAAAATAATAGCGATTTTGTATTGAGTTTCATTATGGAAAATCTTTTCAAAAACTATGAGATTAAGTTTGTGGGTTTTTATTTTTCTTCCA
This sequence comes from Sinotaia quadrata, assembly GCA_028829895.1. Taxonomy (NCBI): domain Eukaryota; kingdom Metazoa; phylum Mollusca; class Gastropoda; order Architaenioglossa; family Viviparidae; genus Sinotaia; species Sinotaia quadrata. Next base: position 89,114,804 of record CM054178.1, read on the forward strand.
GATGAGACGTTGCCCTGTCGAAGTCGAAGCATTTGGGACTTGCTGTCCGGATAATTACGGCTAAAATAAAAAGGATAAAAATATTTTTTTAAGATGTAAAGGAAAGAAAAATGAAATTTAAATGAACGAAAAAAATATTGAGCCTAAATGTGAGAACGCTGCAAAGTGTGAACACGACAGCTTGTCGATGAGAGCCGTATGAGAGGTGCTATCAAACGGAAATGCATACCAACTGTGCCTGACGTTAGTAGTCTCCCCTGACATCTGCTCCGCTCGATATTAACTTTGACAAAATTCCCATTCTTGAGACAATTTGTTGCGTGTGTTTTTTTTATTTTTTATTGGGAGCATTCTGGCGTGTGAGTTTAAGGAGTCTTGTTTTATTTGCTGCATTTTTTCCTCTCCTCAAATCGTAACCTATAATGTAATACTTTGCTCTAGTGAGTAATATACATTTTATGTCTGTAATAATGTGTTGCTGACATGTCATGTGACATTAATTATGTTAAACCATATAACTGGGTAAAATTTTCTATTTGCATTTTAAAAGAAATATTGATAAATTAAAAAAAATAATAATATCTTGTTTTAAAATTACCTCTCCTATCATTCAGAGAACCATGCACACTATTGTAATGCCATTAATTATACTTCTTATTATTTATCAGTATATGTTTTGCTTATTATTCATTGAACATACAATTGATATCAGCAGTAGATATGATAAAGTTATAATATTAATTTAGTTATCAACAGTATCTTTTAATATATATATATAAACATCTAAATATTTGCTTCAATACTGAAAGCTTAAGGGAATTTTTCATGTTACGCTTGTGAATGAAACTCGGAAATATAAAAATCTAATATATTTTATTACTTATTTTAACCCTTTCAACACTATATATCTACATCATAATACATGTTTCTGTCGATAGTGAGACATTGTTCCTGACGCATACTTTCAAATAATGTACGGTAAATAATTGAAAACTCCTTGACTGTGTGACAATTCTCCTAACACACACTCTCAAATAATACAATTAAAGAATTGAAAACTGTCGACTGTGGCTGGCATGTCATCAAAGCCGTATATAGTACACAGCTGAAGCAATGTTGACATGTTATTTAAAACTAAATGTTTTCTTATAACTTTAAAACGAACACGTGTGGATGCATGTTTCTGCAATTGAAAGAAAACATTTGTTTAATGCGTTGTTTGTTTCACAACTCTACTAAATAGCTCGTTTGATATTTTAAATTTTATTTTGCAATTATTTATCCCTGAGAATCCCTTGCCTCGCTTCGCACTTAACACAGTTCCATATAAGCATAATAGTTCACAATTTGTAGAAATAATAGTTTACTCACATAATAAATCTCTACATAAAACACAAGTATGACATATCAATGCATGAAGTATTTAAGTCCATTTTTTTCTCAATCAGTCAGTTAATTCACCATTATGCTAATTGAAACCTTTTATGACCAGGCGTCTAGCCACTCCAAACAGAAAATAGAAAGTGATTAGACAATAGAATTCTGTACAGCAGGTAAACCTTTGATCTAGCCCATTGTGTGGTCTTGGTCTAGGGATAGGCAAGTTTACTCTGCCACATCCATTTGAGAAAAAAATAAACTACATCAATAAATTCTTCTTCCTCCACCACCATGATCACATAATTGCTTATGTAGCCCTCATCAACCCCTCCTCTAGTACTCTCATAAACCTACCTTTTTGAAAGACTGACCCTTATACTCTGGATGGAACACAACTGAATGCTCCAGACAACTCACTAAACTAAACAATTTAAGTGCCGCTCAGAAGCATGAATGAATGTACCAGAAACTCACCTGTAAATCGTTAGTCAGTCGAATGCAGTTGACTATTAATGCAAAATATATTTTCTTTCATGGTGCTAACAAAGTATAATCATACTTTATCCTTGTCACCAGTTATCAACACAGCTTGAAATATAGATAGATATATGATAGATAAATAGATAGCCCTACCCACAGATCTAAGCAGACCAAGCATGCTTACAAACCAGCCTTATGTCAACCCACAGCATTATGTAGACAAATATGTGGTCTGCCTAAGTCTTGTACTATTTATTTGTATAAATACAACGTCATTTTGCCATTTTCTCTCTTTCTATTATCTTTATTGTAGTTACCTTTGACATATTTCATATTTCAATAGTTTTTCCTGTGAATTCAAGTGTGGTTTAGAAGGTTGTATATATACACTGAGGTCCACGTAATGCTGGTTTTTAAAGCATTATCTACCTAAAGCTGGAAGTAGGTTTATATATATATAAACGTTGCTCGAACACATAATTACGTTATCTAGATGTTCTGATGTGTTGGTTCATAATTGCAGACAACCACTTTGCAGACAGTAGTATTGTTGTTTAGTCAATTAAGATTTATGTCACTGGTACAACAAACCAAGAAGTTGAAATTTGGACGAAGTTGTAGAACGCAATGTGAAATCAGAGCGAAATTTTGTTCAACGGGAATATCTTTTATGAAAATTGCAAAATACGTAGAGAATTTCATTTCCATGATTCAAGCACAAGAATTTCCTACAAAAGCTTAGGGGAAAATTATTCTAACAGTAGATCATTAGGACCTGGTAAAGAGTTTGTTGTGATGTGTGTGTCTTGGCAGAATCCATGGATTGGGGCCAGTTCGCCTACAGGAGACTGGTTGATTACTTAATTAGCATAATAAGAGTTATTAATAACCGTGAATCTTAATGAATATGTACTCTCTCCAGAAGTATGCTGTCAAATACAGCACTAATCTGAGTTCTTTATAATGACGTATGTAATATCAAACACTAATCTGAGCTCTTTAATGACGTATGTAATATCAAACACTAATCTGAGATCTTTAATGACGTATGTAATATCAAACACTAAGCGGAGCTCTTTAATGACGTATGTAATATCAAACACTAAGCTGAGCTCTTTAATGACGTATGAACAAATTGTATCAAGACAGCAACACAAGCTAAGCATACATCTACAGTCTTACTGTACGTGCTAGGCATACCTCTAAAGTCTTCCTGTACATGCTAGGCATACCTCAAAAGTCTTCCTGTACATGCTAGGCATACCTCAAAAGTCTTCCTGTACATGCTAGGCATACCTCTAAAGTCTTCCTGTACATGCTAGGCATACCTCAAAAGTCTTCCTGTACATGCTAGGCATACCTCTAAAGTCTTCCTGTACATGCTAGGCATACCTCAAAAGTCTTCCTGTACATGCTAGGCATACCTCAAAAGTCTTCCTGTACGTGCTAGGTGTTTGATAATTATTACTGGTATTTAATACGTGCTCGGTGTTTGATGATTACTGGTATTTAATTCGTGTTCGGTGTTTGATAATTATTACTGGTATTTAATACGTGCTCGGTCTTTGATGATTACTGGTATTTAATTCGTGTTCGGTGTTTGATAATTATTACTGGTATTTAATACGTGTTCGGTGTTTGATGATTACTGGTATTTAATTCGTGTTCGGTGTTTGATGATTACTGGTATTTAATTCGTGTTCGGTGTTTGATTTTTACTGGTATTTAATTCGTGCCGTGCATACAAACGTTAACAGCGAGTAATAAAGAACAGACCAAAATACATTGTCACATCACTGCTGAACTAAACAGCCAGTCAAAGCGATTGTGTGTAGGGATAAACAAGACCAGTTATCACCGGCCGCTAGCTAGAGTCCATATCTCTAGAGCTGAATTGGAAACCATTATTTCTTAAAAGCAAAAATGTGCTGTTTGATTTACCTGCAAATAATTTTTAAACATTTGACGAATTTTCTCTTGTTCTGCCAACAACGAACTTCGTCAATGTAACCGCTCTGCTTTTATATCTGAAGGTCAGCCATATGTAAATAGCCAAACAATAGCATACACAAACAAAACAAATGACCACTAACCATACATAAGCAATACAAACGATATATACATGCAATTTGTTACATACCAAATTATATTTAACGACCTTGTCTCAGTATCAGGCTTTAACATTATTAATTTTAATATTTGCACCTATACTCACGACAGACTGGTTGTCTAATTTACCCTTCAGTCTTTACAACTTGATCGCCCTCGAGTTCTGGCACAAAATGTAATGACAGATAAATTCGTGCACATGCACGGGTTCGAATAGTTATCTTAATTTTGATGATTACAACATAGAAAATCATTTGTATCACATTCGCTCTACCCCCTCCATCCTGTCGGTCGTACTTATAATCGAGTCAATTCAGCGTTAAGATAACAAGAATAAAATTTAATAATTTATAATAAAGTGTTTCAGACAATCTGATACAAAATATACATATGTTGTCTTTCCAAGACTGCCTTTTCTGTCCGTAAATCGAATAGCACTGGTTGAGTCAATCGGCAGAGAGATATGCACTCAGCTTGTCTAATCATAATGGAGGGATGCTCAAATAAGTTCACAAACAAACAATCCAAATCAGCACATGGCGATCATCGCAGAACTTGTCTCGCTGTCTCCAGAATAGTAATCTTCAATTGATGAAGATAATAAGAAGAAGAGGAAGAGGAGGAACCTGCTGAAAAAGAATTATAGTTCTATCAGCGATGATTAAATAATCTATCGATCATGTCCCTTTGTAGCAACAGAAATAGGCATTTCTTACATTTTGACCTTGATCATTAATTTCTAAGTCAACAAGGTTTACAAATGGGATAAAATGTCCCAATCCATGGTCATGTCAGTTATAACAATTAAAAAGAGTCTACAATAAATGAAGACTGAATGGGCATCTCACTACATCCAATGTACATGCTACAATGAATCAAAATAGCTACAAGAAATGTACAACACGTGTTAAGTTAATATCATATATTTCTGTTGCCACTGAATGTCCTGGAAAGAAATAATGTAAGTTTTATGTGCAAAATCAATAAACAAATACATGACTAGCTCTACAAACCTTCTTAATAATGTACATATAACAATCTCTGAGAAATCAATATGCTTATTTTCTCTATTGTAACTGCAGGTTAAAGTCGTTTCATTCGCTCAATTAAATTCTACCCTTGGATTTATGGGCACGGTCTTGAGTGAATAACCTTTCCTGCGCATTTTTAGTCATACTTATTGGCATATATGCATGCCCACAATTCTCAGTTTTAACCTACGTCACAGGAAATCGTATGTCCATATACGGACAATGAGCGTCCGTCAACAAGTTACCTTCCACTACCCTCCCCCCCCCCATTCATCTCTCACCCTTTAGGCCTGTCCATGCATGATGGTCGGGTGACATATATCCTCAATAATAGCAAGGATGGTTATTGCACCACTATGTGTAAAATTGAATTTTGAGGTACGGCATTGGTTTACAGAAAAAATGTAAAACATAATTAATAAGAAAGATTAATTAAATCAGCATAATTTGCTGAGATTTCCCTGACACAATTATAAAAAATATAAAACAATAATACAAATAAATAATGAAGGCATACAAATAACTATACAATGCCATTGTATGGATTTTATTATCCATGCACGTTTATTCAAATAAGCGTATAGCCATCAACATTACTGACTGTATTTGCAAACGTGCACATTGGTTGATGCCCTGACTACGTTCTATTCATTTTCTCATTGTATGTTCTGGATGGGAGAGAATGGACTGAATGAGAAGAGCGATAACTCTGTGAAGCTCGAGCAGGAAAAAAAAATACCTTGAGCATGTTTCTCAAAGTTGTCGATACTTCCGCTTTACCAATCCACACTCCCCGTGCACAAACATAATTCACTTGCACAGAGAGATAGAGGTGAGGGAGAGGGAAGGAGAGAGCACTGAAATTCAATCATCTTTCATTAAACCTGCTAGTTTTTCCTCGCCATCTCTACTGCGCCCACCATCACTTTATTGTTTTGTGTTAATTTCACAACTTCATCTTGTCAAGCATCCATTCAGTTTCTATTTTTCTAAATTTCAAGTAAATGGATATTTATAGATATTTTATTGTCAGGGGCATGATTAGTTTACTGGTTATTTGATTCCTTTTTGCAAATGTCCAGATGGTCATTTGAAAGATTTTGTATTGTATGCAACAGTGTTTCTTGGTTTATACTTGCTTTTATGTATGTCTACTGTTATTTTATGGATAAACCCTAGAATAGTGTTTTGGATATATTGAAACACTAAATATTTTAGTTTTATTGTTAACCTTCTTATTGTGTTATGAATATATTAAAACAGTAAATACTGTCATTTTAATGGATAACCCTAGAATAGTGTTTTGGATATATTGAAACATTAAATATTTTAGTTTTATTGTTAACCTTCTTATTGTGTTATGGATATATTGAAACATTAAATATTTTAGTTTTATTGTTAACCTTCTTATTGTGTTATGGATATATTTAAACAGTAAATACTGTGGTTTTATGGATAACCCTTTTATAACGTTTTTAATATATTTAATATTAAATACTATTACTTTATAGATAAACATATTATCGTATTTGGAATATATTGAATTAGTAATTACTGTTATTTTATGGATAAACCTATTATTGTTTTATTTGGATATATTGAAATAGAAATACATTTATTTAATGGATAACCCGATTATTGTTTTTTTCGATATATTGAAGTAGTAAATATTGTTATTTTATGGCTAACTCTATTAATGTTCTTTGTGTGTATTGAAATAGTAAAATATTAATATTTATGGAATATCCTATTACTGTGTTTCGGTTATAAATATTAAGTACAGTTATTTCATGCATAATTCTGTTATTGTGCTTTCATCTTAGTGAAATAGTAAATACTGTTATTTTATGGATAACCATATTATTGCGTTTTAAAAAAATGAAATAGTAAATATTTGTATTTTATGGATAACCATATTATCATGTTTTATACATTTGAAATTGAAAATACCCTTATATTATGGATAAATATATTAATGTATTTTTGATCTATTTAAATAGCAAAAAATGTTAATTTATGAATAACGCTTTTATTGTGGGATTTTTAAAAATTGAAATAGTAAATAATGTTCTTTTGTGGATAATCCTATTACAGTATTTTGTATATATTCAAATGGTAAATACTCATTTTTATGGCTAAGTCAATTAGTGTGTTTTGGATATGATAAAAAAAATATGTCTTTTATATTATGTATAAACCTATTATGTTGTTTTGGACATACTGAAATAATAAATACTGTTATTTTATGGATAAACTATTATGTTGTTTTGGATATAATGATATAGTATATATTTTTTATTTTATGGAACAAAACTATTATTGTGTTTTGAATATAGTGAAATGTTAAATACTATTGCGTTTTGTATATATTTAAATAGTAAATACTGTTATTTTATGGATAATCTTTTTGTGTCTGGATATATTGAAATATTAAATACTATAATGTCGCGGATAACCCTATTATTGTGCTTTGGATATACTGAAATGTTAAATACTGTTTAATTATGGATAACGATATTATTGAAATTTCGATGTATTTAAATAGTAAATACCTTTATTTTATAGATAAACCTATTATTGTGTTTTGGATATATTTAAATAGTAAATACACTTATTTTGTTGATAACCGTATTGTTGTTTTATTGAAATAGTTAATGAAGGCATACTCAAGTTGGAGACATAGATCAGTAACCACACCAACTATTGTTGTTTTATTGAAATAGTTAATGAAGGCATACTCAAGTTGGAGCCAGAACAGTAACCACGCCAACTATTGTTGTTTTATTGAAATAGTTAATGAAGGCATACTCAAGTTGGAGACAAAGAACAGTAACCACGCCAACTATCGAATTTTATCAAATTAAAAGAAAACTCTGTCGTGTGGTCTTGGTTTTGTCATGGCTGGTTAAACAGAGTGCAGTTTGCTTGCAAGCGGAATACATTCAATCAAGCCATCAAAGCTGGAAAATCATTATCAATAGTACCTACTAGGGCTTCGTCTTGCACATCTCTAACCTATACTCTACATTTCCCGAGCCCCCACCACCACACACACACACACACACACACACACACACACACACACACACACACACACACACACACATCATTCCGGTCTGTTTCTGTCTTTCAAGTTTCTAGCAGTTTGTACCATTTCACTGGTGACATAAGTGTAGATCACCAATACACTGGTGACATCAAGTGTAGATCACCAATACACTGGTGACATCAAGTGTAGATCACCAATACACTGGTGACATCAAGTGTAGATCACCAATACACTGGTGACATCAAGTGTAGATCACCAGTACACAGGTGACATCAAGTGTAGATCACCAATACACTGGTGACATCAAGTGTAGATCACCAATACACTGGTGACATTAAATGTAGATCACCAGTACACTTCTCCGAATGTAGAGACCAAACATCCGATTATAGAATGTGAGAACTTTTACTAACAAGTGTCAAAGACATTCCAGCAGATTAAAGCCTGCAGATTCCTACATCATCAAGGTATATAATTTAAGAAATCGCACTACCACTTTCCCTTTTTCCATCCGCCTTTTGTCCAGACTGAAAATCAATCAGGAATTTCCAAAATTAAAACACTTTTCAGGTTTGTAGTTCACATGTCTGCAATATTATATATAGAGAGAGAGAAACGACCGAGGACGCAGAAGAAAAGAAGCGTGTGATCTCCATTAATGAATTAAATTATTAAAATGAAAAAGGTATACATGTGCGCATAATATAGAACAGACAAAATACATAGTCATCTCACTGGTGAACATAACAGCCCTCAATCGCTCAATCAATGTTTTAAAGTGGAAGGCTTTCATGCAGTCAAAGAGTGCTTTGCACATGTAACGCGAACGCTGCCTAGACTAAGAAAAAGGCTAAATTTTTAAAACAACAATAAGAAACAAAGAAAATTAACAACAACAGCAGCATTGACAACAAGAATCCAAAGGAAAATTATTTATTTAAGTGTATCCGACGTTTTAACGTCTAATGAACGAAAATTCAATCCAGAAGGAAATATTAAAAAGAGTAAAGGACTTTTGCAATTGGCTGAAAAATGGCAGCCATTTAAATAATTTTTAATGTATTTATTTTTTAATATTAGCTTTCATTAGTAATATCGCGGTATTCATTCTCACGTGGATTGTACCGCAGAGCACTGCCTCGCAGTGTGCGTGTAAATTATCTAAACAAGCCCAGCTGGCACGCTCCGTGTGGTGCTATTCAGAGCATATCCGCTGGTGTTCGCCTCAGTGGCTTGGCTTTTGTACTGGAATTAGAGCAGACAGCGCAGGGCAGCCGGGAGACTTCACAATGGCCCTGCACCGAGTTATCGATCTCGTGGGCTGCACAGATAACCGCGCGCTGGCTTTACACGAATCAAGCGTTCGGGCGCGCACACATTCTGTGTACGCTGACAAGAAGCTGGAATGACCATTAAAATGTCAACAGTTGTCACCTTGTGAATTTCCTCTGAAGTGCGATTTTAAGCGAGTTCTTGAATGAAAGCAAGTAAGATTATCTTAACCTAAATTTTTAAGGGAAGAAATTATTTACAACTTGTAAAATCGACTGTGTAATAATCAATGAAATCACATTTCAAAACAAGGCTGTACAATTTGTCGGCTAGTGTCACGAGATATTGAAAAAATATTAATTATTTATAAATTAATTCGCTGGACTTTCTGACATCGCCATTAATCCGCATGCGTCGTTACTGGTAGCGAAAAGATTTTTACTTTAGCTCTATAAACCCCCACCCACCCCCGCAATTAATTCAAACCGCCAAACATTTAATGTATCAAGAGACACGTGACAAAATGAAGTGCCTTAATATTTAGTAGCACTATAAAGCTGTGCGCATAACAACATATGCGAAGAATAAAAGAAAGTGTAATAACAACAGTAAACGGAGTTTGTAAAAAGTTATCCAATCAATTCACGTCTCATTTCTAGTTTTTGTGTCATCATGGAAAAAAACTAGAATCATATACCGTCTTAAAAATCTGTGAATTGAAGTCGTTTTTATTCCATTGTCTACGATTTGATTTGTTTCCTTTGTACAGTCCTTTTCACAAACTATTTTATATTTTTAGGTTCGTTGCAGATTTATTTATTAGGCTGTCACTTTTGACAATGGAAAATGCACTTGTTTCAGTTACTGTGTTGACAGACCTTTTTGTTGACTGAAATCCCTCTGTCACTGTCACAAATGTTGTCAGGACGTGTCTACGCGTGACTGTTATCATGTTCAGCAGAGATTACGATTACTGCAGGAAATGCACCACCTCAAATATCAGTGCTAGTCTTATTCTCACACTTCCTTTCCCTACAATCATCACCTGAAGTATCAGTGCTAGTCTTACTCTCACACTTCCTTTCCCTACAATCACCACCTGAAGTATCAGTGCTAGTCTTACTCTCACACTTCCTTTCCCTACAATCACCACCTGAAGTATCAGTGCTAGTCTTACTCTCACACTTCCTTTCCCTACAATCACCACCTAAAGTATGAGTGCTAGTCTTACTCTCACACTTCCTTTCCCTACAATCACCACCTAAAGTATGAGTGCTAGTCTTACTCTCACACTTCCTTTCCCTACAATCACCACCTAAAGTATGAGTGCTAGTCTTACTCTCACACTTCCTTTCCCTATAATCACCACCTGAAGTATCAGTGCTACTCTTACTCTCACACTTCCTTTCCCTACAATCACCACCTGAAGTATCAGTGCTAGTCTTACTCTCACACTTCCTTTCCCTACAATCACCACCTAAAGTATGAGTGCTAGTCTTACTCTCACACTTCCTTTCCCTACAATCACCACCTCCAACATCAGTGCTGTACTAATCGTACGTAGCCTCATACCCTTCATCGAAGTGGAATTGATGAAAATTCAAAACTCTTTAAAAACGTCAGTCTCAAAAGCATACTCTATGTCAAACTTTAGTCATCTAATTCGAACAGTATTGACAGTAAAGGTTAATTGATAATGTTATTTTTCTCACAGTCATACTGATTTCCTTTGCGGGAATCCAGACCTTGTTAAACTGCACAATCTTACAGCCATTTTACCTCCATTTATATTTCTTAACTTTGATCCAGGAAAAATATGCGGCTCGATTCCAAACGTTTGAGTAGTTATACACGAAACGGTTAATCTCTAAGTTCTCAACCTCTTGAACCATCTGGACTGCAGTTGCCTGAACATGTCTTCACGCTCATCCGGATGGCCCACTATCAGAGTCTACTGCTTATGCATCCACCTGGCTAGACAATGTATTCTTAAACCCTTGTTCACAGGGTCCACTGGAACTTATACGCCTGGCTAGGCTAGACAATGTATTCTTAAACCCTTGTTCACAGGGCCCACTGGAACGTATACGCCTGGCTAGGCTAGACAATGTATTCTTAAACCCTTGTTCACAGGGCCCACTGGAACGTATACACCTGGCTAGGCTAGACAATGTATTCTTAAACCCTTGTTCACAGGGCCCACTGGAACGTATACACCTGGCTAGGCTAGACAATGTATTCTTAAACCCTTGTTCACAGGGCCCACTGGAACGTATACACCTGGCTAGGCTAGACAATGTATTCTAAAACCCTTGTTCACAGGGCCCACTGGAACGTATACACCTGGCTAGGCTAGACAATGTATTCTAAAACCCTTGTTCACAGGGTCTACTGGTACTTATATACACATGTCGCGGCTCCTTGTTTAACGTACTTTCGCTCACTATTCCCACTACTCGCTCAGACCAGACTGTTCACCATTACACCTCAGTCATCTATGCCTGTGTTTGCTTCCAATGTGCGCACACACTTGTCGTTATTATCTCCATTATATCCGGTCAAATTATTATATTATGTAAGTACTCACACACTTTACATGCTGCCACATTTGCCTTTATTACAAAAATACTGAATAAACGGCAACAACACACTATTTATGCAATGAACGAGAACAACACACTATTAATGCAATAAACTGCGAGGTTTCCTACATCCCTAGTACAGCTCAGTTTTATTCTTAACATAGATAAGGAATTTGAAATAATCAGATATATTCGTATATAGCTAGATTCTAAACTCATGTAGTCAGTGTCTTCAGAGTTAAAAAATAAATATATCAGTTAATCCAAGAATTAAGAGAATTTCTGTTTCCATAAAAGGTAGCTAAAGTTCTTCAACTTATTCCGAAAGAGGCCAATTCATTCTGTGTCTATAACAAGGCTGAAGTACTCTATTTGGTTGGATCTGATGTTGCACTTTGCAGGATGCTCCATCAAAACAATGACATATTGCATCCCTTACCGTGCGGTAGTGGGTAAAGTTTTCTCTTAACCATCCTGCATTAATCAGTCTTGGGTTTGATTCCACGAAGTGAGTTTGTTCTGTCAAGCTGCCAGAGAAATGTACTAATAGGAAATGTGCAAGGAACTTTCTTTTCCGTTTGATTAACTAAGTTCTATCTTACAGCAGAGCATATATCGTGACGTTTTGCTGGGAGATGGGCAAGATGTTAATTCTCCACCACCCCGAGCCGCCTGTAACCTTAGGGCAGGCTAATGCCCAAAACACATCTTCTGGATAGCCACACGTGTTAGAAATATGAATGATAGATAATGTAGAATAGAAGAGTGATATTTCTAGAAGACATCTCAACCCCTCTTGATACATACAGCCAGGATAATAAGTATTATATAATGACAGAATACAACCTATAATATGTGAGTCACGATAATAAGAGGGGTCTATGTCAAAGTGACACGATCTTGGGCCCTCCTTATGATGGTATTTTTTGTAAGTGTCAGAGTTGAAGTAAACAACTTGGGTTGAGAATATGCTAGAAAATTGCTGATGCAATCCAATCCATTTCCAACTGGATGAGTAGTTTTTTCTGACTAATAGTCTCATACTTGTTTATAACAATTTCATCCAATTGAGATGAATTGAAAGTTTCTGACTAATAGTCTCATACTTGTTTACAACATTTTCATCCAATTGAGATGAATTGAAAGTTTCTGGATTGAAGAAGTACTCTATTCTATCACTTTGAATTTGAACACAGCACGAGTCCATTCATAAATGCGATCGTTTGCTTAGGGTAAGTTAACTGACTGATAAAGAAAGAATGGATTTAGAAAATTTCATACATGTGTGCTATTGATCTATGATTTGAATTAGAGAATGCTGGTGTAATTGTACCATTATTTCTATGTTCATTAATGTGACTACGTTATACATTATATTTGTGATGCTATATTTCTTATGTTGTGTGTATTGGGCTGCTGAAATTGTTGCAGGGTTATTTTAAGTTGAACATGTTTGTAAGATAGAAAGGGGTTTAGAGATGAAATATGTCGAAATTTAGTGCTGTCTTAATTTGACTTTTGCAGAGAAAGCATGCTCTTTTCCTTTTCCTTTAAGCAGCAGTGACTACTGTAGTTGCTTGGTCACGCTGGTGTGTAAATCCAGCAATGTCGTCAAACTTATCAGTAAAACGTCTTGCTGTAAGTTGATTCCTGTGAATTCCATTTGAGAGCCAATACAGCAGAAATGGTGGCTTGAGTTTGGTCTCAAGAATTCATGAAGATTATTTTGAATGTTCCTCGTGGTGTTTTGAGTACTACACGTGAAAAGTCAAGACATTCCTCCTGATGTGCTTGATAGGGCGTGTGAAATTCAGGACGATTCTCTAAGGAGTGTTTTGTGAGATCATGGAAGATTATGGAACAGTTGTGTAACATGCCTAGAAGGGACACACGAGGCTGTCACCTGAATAAGAAAGACAGTGACTTGCTTCAATCCGCGTGATGGTGAACATATGCTGGCAACAGCCGCTACCTTTGAAAAGATTAAGTGCATTTGATTTTCATCATTTCTCTGAACGTCTACTCTCATTTCCGTAATAATATCTAATGGACTTGATAGCATATTTATGTGAACTGACTGCTAATGTCAACGCTGGGATAAGGTGAATGCTCTTTGATTATATTCATAGGTTGTATATTAGATTGTTGATTTAATAAATGTATTGACCTTACACATATTGACAACCATATGTTGTAGAGACAGTGGGTTGGTATGTTTTGCTAAATATAGATTAAAAAATGGATTGTCTTCTCCTTTGGTAAGAAGTTTTCCACCTACAGAAATATTGTTTGACGGTGAATGTTTGTCTTTAATGTTGTTTACTGTGCCCGCATGTCCGCCAAGTGAGAGAGATGAGTGGTGTCTTTGGATGAATTATTAATAACATAAATTGGGATTATCATCACTTGTAATTATGAATGATTAAATAATAATCATAACCAATAACTATGGTGGCGTTGGTATCACAGTATTCAACAAGAAATAGCATAAGACAGCATGGTTACATATAGCGAATAGTTACAGGTTGCTCTGTTTCAATAACTTTACACAATATTTTAGGGTAGCTTGCACAAACAGGTTTACAATTAATAACAAATTTCCTTCAGTGAATTAGAGTATTTACACATTTTTAAAATTGTCTTGGAATATATGCATATATATTTTCTTGACTGTACTCACCTTCTTTCAATCTATAGAAAGGTATATGACCAACACATTATTGTCATTCTTCTTTGCCCATGTTTCTTATTTATTGTTTTACAAGGGATATAATGTGTGAGTAATCAATCGCATCGTGTAAACTGAGCTAACTGACACTAGAGCAAAACCTCTGTAAGCCACTGACCGCTATAAGTGACTAGCGTTCTGTATACATAACATATGACATTTTCAAGATGTGACTGTCACTTTTTTATTAGCTTCATTCAACATAAGCTTTTTCCCTCTGGAAGACATGATGATAGGCAGTAATTAATATCACATCGACATAAGCCGTTGTTGTCTATAAGATATGGAGAGTCAGTAATTATTGTCATATCGACATAAACCGTTGTTACCTGTAAAGATACAGTAGTTAACCTGCACTTTTGTCTTTACAAGTTATGAATAATGAGAGTTTAACAGAGTTTAATAATGAGAGTCATATCCACATTGGCATTTATTCTTTTCAACATCCGACGGACAGTTAATACTTAACGCTCTGCTGTCCTTCACAAAACTCTATGAACAATCACTAATTGTTCTCTTCAAGGTATGACAGTCCGTCGATACTTAATGACATCAAAATGAACTTCTGATCTTTGCGAAACGTGTATGACAGTAATTAACATTACGTCATCATGAATGTGTGTACTCTGAATCCTGGCCTGCTAATAATTATTTTAATATTTGTGTACTTATATCATTAGCAATTAAAAGTAGGAGAGGGTGGGGCAGGAATTAATAGCATGTCAACATAAACCTATGACTATGATATAAAGTGATGACAGTAATTAATGACACAAGAACGTAAATCTTTAGTTTCCTCCAATGCATGTCAAACCGTCCGTAATTAAAAGGCAAATCAAGTCAATATCACAGTTAACGGCGAATCGAGTCGAGATATCATAATTAACGGCAAATGAAGTCAGGATATCATAATTAACGGCGAATCAAGTCGAGAGTTCACAATTAACGACGAATCAAGTCGATGTGTCATATGTAATTAACGGCGAATCCAATCGAGATATCATAATTAACGGCATATCAAGTCGAGATATCATAATTAACGGCAAATCAAGTTGAGATATCAGAATTAACGGCAAATCAAGTTGAGATATCAGAATTAACGGCGAATGAAATCCACTTATCATTGTGATGCTATCGGGAAACTAAATCCATCAGTACGTGACAATGTTCGTGACAGATAACTATTTCAGTGAAATAATTTTGCTTTGGATGGTGGTTACTACAGTCCCCTCACATACATATCTATATTAACACCACCGAACAAACCACTCAGGTGCGCGCGCACACACACGATCACGGATATACAAATATGCGAACACAATTGCATTCACTTAACTCGAACGTTTTACTTTAACTAAAACATTTTTATTGCAGTGTTTTATACTCTGTCTAAAACATTTCTATTGCAGTGTGTTTTATACTCTGTCTAAAACATTTCTATTGCAGTGTTTTATACTCTGTCTAAAACATTTCTATTGCAGTGTGTTTTATACTCTGACTAAAACATTTCTATTGAAGTGTTTTATACTCTGACTAAAACATTTCTATTGCAGTGTGCTTCATACTGTAACTAAAACATTTCTATTGCAGTGTGCTTTATACTGTAACTAAAACGTTATGTATAGCATGTACTATATCATTTGTCTTTCTCTTGTTCGTGTGATAATTCAGTGAACAATAAAAAGAACATAATAGTACGCATTTTCAGCATATTACCCATTTTTACAACACACTACACATTTACAGCACACTACACGTGTCTGACATACCAGTTCATAGAGATAAATTTACATTGTTTTTTTATTTCACCTTCGTAATTATAATTATTTCTCTTGTATTGAGGAAATGTTATCTTATGACCAGCACTAAAGCTGGAATTATTCTTGATTATAATTATTGAAACCATGCAATGAGGTGTCGTGATTGTTACAGGCATTCGAACACAAACGTAGTGAGAAACTACCAAACACAATAATTGCCAAAACTAGCATAAAGCAACAGCCTCTTTAACATTGATTATACTTATGTATTAGTGAATATGCGCTTATAATGTGTGAAAATGTGTGTGTGTGTGTGTGTGTGTGTGTGTGTGTGTGTGTGTGTGTGTGTGTGTGTTCGTATGTGAGAACGTACTATATGTTGCGTGAACAGGTGAATGAGCGCGCTTATCGCTGTAAAAGAATGTGTTTCTGTACAAGGATTGGTTGAAATCGGGGTCACAAGAGATATAAGGAGAAACATATGGAGAGAGAGTATGTTTCTCCTTATTTTCTGTTTTTCTTTATTCTCCGCTATCTCTCTTTCATTATACACACACACACACGCACACACGCACACACACCATTTACACACGTCGATACCATCCAAGTCGATCAACTACATGTTTTTCTTTGATCATCCACCTTCCAATTAATAGCCACCCGCAACAAACAGATGACTTAAGGGGCTCGTCCATTTCTTACTGGCTGCCAGCAGAGTGACGTCATCACACCTAATCCTACCAATCGGCATGCTTCCACGTGGCTTCTAGCCGCCGATGAGATTGTGCCAGCAAGAAGTGGAAGTGTTTGTCTTCTTGTTGAAAAATACCTTCCCTTTTTTTCTTTCTTTTTTTTCCAAGTAAGAAAACACATATAGAACGAGCTCCAGAACTCATGCACAAACATTGGTTGATTTCTCACTGCGCGTCAAGTGCGATCAGCAGACGAGAAATATTTTGCTTTCAAAGTAGCGATATCGTACGTGCGTGTGTGCGTGCGTGTGTTAGTGTGCAGTCTTCAATTGCGCCTACAGTGAGCGATGCCAGTTTGTGTCGATGAAGGGGGGGGGGGGGAGAGTTGTTATTGCGTGCGTGTATTTGTAACAATTAAGTAGGCCACGAACGCTAGGCATAAAAAACACCAAACATGAAAAGTTTGTTTCTTTTTAGAACGGTTTCACAAGGATAAAGAAATGTGAGTGCATGGCTTTAGAAAGTCAAACTTGCACTTTCTGTCAACAATCATCCAGCTACAGCTCTATCTATCGGTTTGTTTGTCTGTTTCTCTCTCTCTCTTTCTTTTCCATCATTAAACTATCCACTGACCCGTCACTCTACCACAAGGCACTGTTCTCCGTCTATAGTCGGGCTAGGTACAAACAAATATGCGTGTGGAAGGGGGGAAATGCTCGTGCTAGTGCTAAAATATAAGCACACAGTGCAATGTAAGCCTTAGTTACATATTCCAAAGTGTGCAAGAGAAAGGGCGAGAACTCAGACCAGTACTACAGACACAATAACATTCACTCGTGAATGCATAAACCTGCCTGGAAGAAGATGAGAAAATTACTTCAGTGTTACGAAACGCAATTTAATATACAAGGTGGCCCTGACAAATGCAAAACATTTGTTCTAATCAAAGCAAACAAACGACACACACACACACACACACACACACACACACACACACACACACACACACACACACACACACCTGCCAGTGTGTACAACACAGCTCACAAAATGGACGCATGCCGGTTTCGTACTTAAAAACACAACCAAGTATTTAACATATTTCTTGTATATATTTGCATAAAGGCTATTGCTGCATTAACTATTATAGTTCCATTTGTGTACACGAATGTCGAAAGAGTTGAAAATTCACGTTAGTACTTTGAAAATTAAAGTGGGGAATTACAAGTTCTGTACACATACATGAGAAAACGAATTGGCTTCAGATGTACGCAGAAGGCCTTGGGTTCAGGCCCTGCGTTGGTCACTGGGTTTTCTCTCCACCGATCTCCACCAGTTGCACGCCCTTGAATATCTAAGCTTTTACAGCTCCTTCATTAATTAGTACAAATAAATTCCCATTATTATTATTACTAGTGGTAACAGTAGTGTTTGTAGTAACTTCATCATCATCATGACTTTTCCATTATTGTTGTAGTTTTATTTTTTATTTTGTTAGTTATCGCAATATAGTAATTGGAGTCTTGTTTGTTGTCACTAAGATTTTTATGACCGAATATATGTGTGATAGAGGGCAATACCTAATTATCGGACCAAATACCCGAATATATACATGAGAGAGGCCGAACCTAAATTTCGGACCAATTACCGGAATATATGCGTGAAAGAGGCCGATACCTAATTATTGGACCAAATACCCGAATGTATACGTAATAGAAGTCAATATCTAATACCCGAATGTAATTTCCGATAGAGGTCGATAATTAAATTCCGGATCAAACACCCGAATATTGTACATATGTGATGGAGGACGACACCTAAATTTAGCACCAAATGCCCGAATGTATACATGATAATGGCCCATGTCTAAATTTCGCCGATAACTAAATTTAATACCAAATATCCAAAATGCAGTCATTAGAGAGAAGGAAATTATGAAAAAGTATGAAATCTCTACTCGCTTATGAAAATGATAACTTGGAGAACATTAATAAGCTTTTTGGCAATGATTTCAAATTGGTATGGCATAGCTATAGTGTCATGTGTGTGAGTATTATGGGTACGTGTGTGTATATATATGATGTGTGTGTGTGTGTGTGTGTGTGTGTGTGTGTGTGTGTGTGTGTGTGTGTGTGTGTGTGTGTGTGTGTTTTAAAATAAGTTCAGTCGAAGTAGTGAGTTACAGATTCATTAAAGTTCAAGTTCACATTCCACATTTTCACCCATGAGTGCAAGGAAGCTCCTGTGATAACTAAATAGTAATCGTGCTTTTACCGTTAATTTTACTAATGACAGGAATAAGAGCTTGTTATGCCTCTCTCTAGCTCTTTGTTTACTAATGACAGGAATAAGAGCTTGTTATGCCTCTCTCTAGCTCTTTGTTTACTAATGACAGGAATAAGAGCTTGTTATGCCTCTCTCTAGCTCTTTGTTTACTAATGACAGGAATAAGAGCTTGTTATGCCTCTCTCTAGCTCTTTGTTTACTAATGACAGGAATAAGAGCTTGTTATGCCCCTCTCTAGCTCTTTGTTTACTAATGACAGGAATAAAAGCTTGTTATGCCTCTCTCTAACTCTTTGTTTAATTTCAGAGCGCTTTTACATGTCTTTCTCTGTCTGTTTAATAATGAATGTTTTAGTCTGTTTGCTTCTTCCACTTCAGTCTGTTTAATAATGAAGACTTTGTTTTGCCTGTTCTTTGCACTTCTGTTTTGAATTTGGCTTTCATATGCATATCTTTAGCTTTCAGTCTACTAAGTAATAAAAGCTTTATTATGCCCGACTCTTGCTCTTTTAGTCTGTTTAAAATAGAAATCCTTATTATGCCTCTCCATAGCTCTTCTGTCTGTCTAATGCAGAAGGTTTTAGTAGGCCTGTCTCTTGCTCTTCTGTCTGTCTAATGCAGAAGGTTTTAGTATGCCTGTCTCTTGCTCTTCTGTCTGTCTAATGCAGAAGGTTTTAGTATGCCTGTCTCTTGCTCTTCTGTCTGTCTAATGCAGAAGGTTTTACTATCCCTGTCTCTTGCTCTTCTCTTTGTCTAATGCAGAAGGTTTTAGTATGCCTGTCTCTTGCTCTTCTATTTACACGATCTGCAGACATGATTTTTAATCGATACCAAATAGTATCAGTTTTGAATTGTTTCCCCTCTTTCTTCTCATCGTCTACTGTCAAGTTTGGACTGTGAGAACAGGTCCTAATACTTTTAACTCGAACAGTTCCGCCATCTTTATTGCACAATAAAGCCGGGAGCTGCTTGTTGGGATTTATATTTTCGGACTGCAGTGGGCAAATTTAACTGACATTTTGGTCTGCCAATTCCACTGATTGACAATAAGTGAAGGGAGAAAGTTTAAAATTTTTACATTAACATTGACAATAAGTGAAGGGAGAAAGTTTAAAAGGTTTACATTAAGATAGACAATAGTTAAGGGAGAAAGTTTACATTAAGATAGACAATAAGTGAAAGGAGAAAGTTTAAAAGGTTTACATTAAAATAGACAATAGTTAAGGGAGAAAGTTTACATTAAGATAGACAATAAGTGAAGGGAGAAAATTCAAAAGCAAAACCCACGAGGGGTCGTTTTGTGACGCTGCACATCGCATGATACTTATTATTGACATCGCGCTTGTAAATGTAATAAGAGATTAAATTTGAACTCACAAATTCATGCTTTGTGAATGTAATAAGATATTAAATTTGAACTCACAAATTCATGCCTTGTAAATGTAATAAGAGATTAAATTTGAACTCACAAATTCATGACTTGTGAATGTAATAAGAGATTAAATTTGAACTCACAAATTCATGACTTGTGAATGTAATAAGAGATTAAATTTGAACTCACAAATTCATGACTTGTGAATGTAATAAGATATTAAATTTGAACTCACAAATTAATGCCTTGTGAATGAATCACTTAAGCTTGAATGAATATGGGATGTTTGGTTTTTCACAATGGAGAGAAGTTAGAACTTTTGGCAGTGCTAAAATGGCCCTGCTGTTATGGACTGATAACCGAATAGAGTGTTTGTACTGTTTTGTGGTGAATCTGTCTATTTACTAAGATAAACTGAGTATAGTTACCATGACGACTGCAAGAAAGGAATGGAATATTCCATACTCATCACTCACCATGCAGGCAGGTCAGGTCTTCTAGCACAAATTGTAATAATAAATAGCAAATAATAATAATGAATAGCAAATGAGGAAACTGTAATAATTATATAGCAAAATGTATTAATAATTAGCAAATTGTAGTAATGAATAGCAAATTATAATAATAAATAGCAACTTGTAATAGTGAATAGCAAATTTCAATAACACACAGCAAATTGTAATAGTGATTAGGATACTATAATAAAAGAGAATTATAATAATGAATAGCAAATTATAATGGTGTATTGTAAATTGCAATAATAAATAGCAACTTGTAATTGTAAATAGCAAATTGTAATAATAAATAGCAAATGTTAGTAATGAATAGCAAATTCCTGCCATGCTGTGTTTCTTCTGTGCCGTACCGCAAAATGAATAGCAAATTATAATAGTGGATTGTAATTTGTAATAATAAATATCAACTTATAATAATAAATAGCAAATTATAACAATGAATAGCAAATTGCTGCACTAGGTAGTAATCATTAAAGTGGCTATAGTCTTATGTAATTGATATAAAGGTGAACTAGATTCTAGGGTGGTAAGCATAACGGTGACTAGATAATATACATTAAAGTCTTAAGTTATTGATATAAAAGTGTGAACTGGATTCTAGGGTGTTAAACATAATGGTGACTAGATTATAATGTGATAGCCACACAATATGCTAAATTTTAAGGTACTAATATAAAGCCTGAATCTAAGATGATAATCACTATGCTAAATTTGAAGGTAGTAAATATAAAGGTCAGCCTGAGTCTAAGATGATAATCGAAAGGCGATCTGGATTGCAAAGTGGTAAGCATAAACATGAACTTGATTCAAAGGCAGTAAATAGAAAGGTGAGTAAATTCAAAGATAGAAAGATGAACTTGATTCAAAAGTGGTAAATAGAAAGGAGAACTAGAATTAAGGGTAGTAAATAAAAAAGGTAAACTTGATCAAAAAGTGGTACTCATAGTGGTTTTTGATATGCTAAAGTAGTTAAAAGCCTTAGTTGCTAGATTATAAGGTTTAATGAAATGAAGACGTTGTACCTAACAGGACTTAATACTTAATATCCCGTGTTTAATAGGACTTAAAATTAATATCCCGTGTTTAACATACAGTGTATTTACCAGATTGTACTTAACAGTACTTTATACTTAATATCCCGTGTTTAACAGTACTTTACACTTTATTTATAATGGAACTCACTGCCTTCTTACACTAACATACTTATTTATAATGGAACTCACTGCCTTCTTCACTAACATACTTATTTATAATGGAACTCACTGCCTTCTTACACTAACATACTTATTTATAATGGAACTCACTGCCTTCTTACACTAGCATACTTATTTATAATGGAACTCACTGTCCCAATTACACTAACATACTTATTTATAATGGAACTCACTGCCTTCTTACACTAGCATACTTATTTATAATGGAACTCACTGTCCCAATTACACTAACATACTTATTTATAATGGAACTCACTGTCCCCATTACACTAACATACTTATTTATAATGAAACTCAATGTCCCATTACACTAACACACTTATTTATAATGAACTCACTGTCCCCATTACACTAACACACCTATTTATAATGTAACTCACTGCCCTCTTATACTAACACACTGATAATGCAATTCACTGTCCGTACACAAACTAAATGACAATGGAAGTGCCTACCCTTTGATACTAGCACACCTACTGACAATGTAATCAATATTCTATGACACTAGTACATTTACTGTCAATGGAAATCACTACCGTGATACTAGCACACTAACTGACAATGACAGTCAATACCCTTCGACACTAACACACTGACAATAGCTCATTACTGGTAGTGGAAGGCACTAATCTATGACACAAGTACACTTGCTGATAATGGAAGTCACTGACCTGAGTCACTAGAACACTTTAAAGATACAAATTTTAAAAAATCCCCAGACTTGTAGTCAACCATAAAACATCGCTCTCTGTCGAAATTCATATCGATGCAAAAAAAAAGTGACACGGATCTCTCTCTCTCTCTCTCTCTCTCTCTCTCTCTCTCTCTCTCTCTCTCTCCCAAACACACACACACGCACGCATGCATGTACAATCACACGCACAAGCAAATAAACAAATAAAGTTTTCACACTCACACTTACATCATGGTGGACATATATACTTTTGTCATACAATCATATTAGCGCTATTGTATGTCTAGATTTTAGTCTGACGATTACGACCGTAATGGAAATAACTAGATTTCAGTCTAACGATTACGACCGTAATGGAAATAACTAATGCCTGCGGCAACAACAAGGAAACAAAGAGCACAAAAAACACACAGTTATAAGCACTCACAAAGTTACCTCCACACTTTTCTGAAAATGAGAAATTATGAGTTTAAACAATTAAGAATTACTCAGACAGATATGAACACACAATGAACCACAGTGGAAAGGGCAGATAACCACTGAATTGAGTAAGAGATACTAAGAGACCCGCAGTGAAGTGAAATGCCTAAGCATTAGAAAACCGATTCCAGAGCTGTCGCAGACAGACAATGGGGTACAACAACTTCGCTCACAACGACAGTCGAGTGGCGCGTGCTGCCAGCGGCTGGCAGCAAACAACATTGCGTTCATGCAGCACAGTGATGTGTCGCTGCCGTGCCGTGCCATGCTGTGTTTCTGCTGTGCCGTACCGCAAAGTTACGACGGACGCCAGCCCATCCCGCCACCCGGCAACAGGAAGCCTGCCACGTCATCTTTTACTCTTGGTTTTGATGCCTCACCCAACTTTAAAAATGATGCACGTCTTATGGTGTACCCGTTTCCCTGGTACGAACTACCCGCCCACAGTGTCTATTCAACGAGTGTCTCTTTGTCTTTGATCTTCTCGGAAGTCGATTTCGGAATCAAGTGGTATACACCCGGTTAGTTAAAACATTCAAACGAGGAAACGATACAAGATTGAGTACAAGCAATGCAAACAGAAATTAGATCGACCAGTGCATCTGTTCGCTTACTGCAATGACAGTCCAAAGTAAAATTAATTAGAAAACTGAAAATTAGAAGAAGGGGTGGGTGGGGTGTATGGGGGGAAAAGATGTCGACAGGGAAAAGAGGCTCGCAGACAAATGTTATGTTCATCTCATGAAAATTGTGCGAAAACACATTGGTTCTCGGGCTACTCTCATCAGGAAAGGGCAGCACCTTTTGAGATTCTAATCCAGCGTGTTCGGCCATTAGCATGGCGGGACCTCTAATCTGTCGCCTTTCAGACGGTTCCTCTGTTCCACCCTCCACCCCACCCTATACGCACTCACCCTTCCAACCCACCTGCTCACCATTGCAAAGTTGTCATTGTAAATGACGGCGAGCAATGAATGCGACTGTTTCCCAAGGTATGTCGCCATGATTATGGCCAGGCGACCGATTCTATACAGTTCGATCGAACGCCTCATTAAGAGTGAAATTATTTTATTTCATGTTTTAGGTACTGCAAAGGAATTTGAACCAGCAATGTCTATTCCACGCAACAGATGGAAACTGTCTTTAGCGATTGCTAGATGCCAAGCGAGAAGTCGATGGAATGACATGTGAAAAGCCACGTGACGTGAAAGGGTAGTTTGGTGCAGGAAATAAAAGAAAGAAGAAAGCGAACCGACTCGTGGCACCTCAGGTGATAATGTTTATCCGAAGGCACCGTAGAATGTCAGATGTTCGTAGGAATTGTTCTTTTTTTCCTCTGCACATCGTATTAACTTTATTTGCACTTTAGACGCAGTTACTTTTGAAATAAACTGAAATCGACTTTACTCCATTTATAAGAAAGGCAGCCAATGAACATTGTACGATATTTGTTTGTTAAACCTTATTTTCTTCCCGCAAGTACTATTCGCTTTGACGTGTACATGTAGCTGATCTGTATGACACAGATTGAACACGGAATTGGTTCAGTAACAAAACGGAAACTTCTGTGAAAATAGAGTGTGGGGTATCGAACTGTGTCCTGAAAAAATTGCAGTTTCCCGGTTTCCCAAACTACACGATTCCAGCCTACTGGGGTATGTCTGCTTACCGAAGCTACCTGCATCACAGCCGTTTTGTGATGTCTTTTACATTTTCAGACAATTTCGTTCATTCACTGCTATATCTGAGAGGAGCTGCGCAGATGTTCGTTTAACCATTTATGCAACTTTTTTTCAATTTCTTTAAAAATACCACCTACATATGAATCTTTGGCTACGTTCAAGTACATGATGTGCCCGCAGCCATTTTTCAAGGTAAGTAAACCCTAATTGTAATTCGAATCATATCATCACTGGATTTAATCATATTTACACACATTATCGAAATGATGCAATCATAATGTATATATGTAATCATAAGGTATAGAATATTTTTTCGATGTAAAATACAAATTTAATTAAAATGTATAGAAGTCATTATATTCCATCGTAAATTACAGATTTAATTAAAATGTATAGAAGTCATTATATTCCATCGTAAAATACAGATTTAATTAAAATGTATAGAAGTCATTATATTCCATCGTAAAATACTGATTTACTCATAATTTGTAGAAGTAATCACATTTCGTCGTAAAATACAAATTTACTCACAATGTATAAAAGTAATCATGTTTAGTCGTAAACTGCAAATCGAATCACTATGTATGGCAATAATCACATTTATAAATTGGATCAGGATCTAGATCTAGATCGTAAATTTCAGACACAATCATTATGGAATGCATAATTAAATCATAGTGCATGAAATAAAAACATGTTCAATAAGTAGGAAACTTAAATTATAAAGGACATCGTCATATTTAATTACACATTGACCATAAATTATAAAAGTTATTTTCATATTATGTGAATCATGAATCATAAAGTGTGAATCGTTGATAATAGATTAAGGAAGAGCTAATGATAACGTATGGAAGAAACAATGAAATTGTATGAAAAACATTATCAAAGTGAGTGAAGCATTGATCTCAGCCAAGCAATGCAGAGACCTGAAATATAATGAATAACATCTTAAACTGTTCATTATTTGAGAGAGACATTTCATTGTACAGTTTATTAAAGACAAGGAAGTGTTTTGTCTTGTATTCACCGAACAATTCCTAACTACAATAATACCAGAGAGTTCTTCCAATGGGTCATGTTGTCTGCAATCTCTCGTGTTTGTGTGAATAAAGAGCAGAGTAGCAGACTTACAAGAAAGCTATTTCCACGTAAACGGTTATACTCTAAGATATCGGGGTTTCTTTCCATACTGCTTGATCATCTGGAATTAGCATTCCTTTCTTCAAAGAGGATCTTTCTTTCTTTCTTTCTTTCTTTCTTTCTTTCTTTCTTTCTTTCTTTCTTTCTTTCTTTCTTTCTTCCTTTCTTTCTTTCTTTCTTTCTTTCTTTCTTTCTTCTTCTTATTATTACTATTTAATCTTCCATAACTAATTACTAGTGATGAAAATCATAATTTATGTTATTAATAATTCTCCAGATGACACCACTCGTCTCTCTCACTTGGCGGTTATGCGGGCGCTCTAAACGTTTTATCTCTTCCACAACATTAAAGACAAACATTTACCGACAATATTTAATATTTCTGCAGATGGAAAATTTCCTACCAAAGGAGAAGATAATCCATCTTTTAATCTATATATATTATCGAGCCCCCCATCCACCTACGTTCTTCTCGGACATAAGGTTATCAATATTTGTCAGAAGGTCAATATTAAATCAGCAATCATATATACAACATCTCAATATAATCAAAAGAGTATTGAAATTTACATCACTTCACAAGAATGTTTGATTAACACTGGATATTCATTCAGTTTATCCAAGCATAGACATTAGAAGTCAATTAACATAAATATGTAACCAAGTTCATGGATATCAGTTTATCCTAGCATATATATTAGAAGTCAATTAACATAAATATGTAACCAAGTTCATGGATATCAGTTTATCCTAGCATAGACATTAGAAGTCAATTAACATAAATATGTAATCAAATTCATGGATATCAGTACGGAAATGAGAGTAGAGTTTCAGAGAAATAATGAAAGTCAAATGCACATAACCTTTTCAAAGATGACAGCAGTTCCTGCCAAGTGTTCATAATCATGCAGTTTGCAACAAGTCACTGTCTTTGTTATTCAGGCTATGACCCCACATGTCCCTTCTAGACACATTACACAACTGTTCCAGAATCTTCGATGAACTCACAAAGCACACCTTAGGGTATCGTCGTAAATTTCACATGCACTATCAAGCACATTATGAGGAATTCTCGACTTTTCACATATAGTATTCAACACACCACAAGGAACATTCATAACAATCTTCATGAATTCTCAAGACCAAACTCAAGCCATATTTTCAGCTGTATTGGCTCTCAAATGCCCAAATGGAATGCCTCAAATGGACTTTACAGGAATTAACTTACAGCAGCACCTTTTACTGATAAAGCTGATGACAACACTGGATTCAAACGCCAGTCACCAATCAAGTACAGTAGTCACTGTTTCTTGGAGCAAAAGGAAAATGGCATGATTTCTCTGCAAAAGTCAAATTAAGGCAGCACTAAATCAATCATATTTCTTCTCTAAACTCCTTTCATCTCTAAAATTCCCCCCTCTCTTATTCTCATCTTACAAAATCCTGCAACAATTATTTTTTTGTTAGCCCAATAAACACACAGCATAAGAAAAATATCATCGATCAAAATTCACAAGTATAATGTACAATGTAGTCAAATTAATGAACACAGAAATAATGGTACAATTACACCAGCATTCTCTAATTCAAATCATAAATCAACAGCAAACATATATGCAATATTCTAAGTCCATTTTTCTTTATCAGTCAGTTAACTTACCATAAGCTATCAATCGCCTTTATGACTGGACTAGTACGAGTAGCATTCAGATTTTCAACTAAACCATTTCACGTAGGCTGGTAAGGAGTAGTTTTAAACTGCTTTATCCACAAAAGTTGATTAATCTATTTTATTAACATACTTATAAATTGAATTCATATATCTGACAAGATTTCTTCAAGGAATCCTACATGCGAGAAAATAGTAAACAGTGCAATAATTACCGACATGGTACTAACAGAATTAAGAGCAACAACATCAGAGTATCATGTAGCATAATCATTGATGGTGAGAATCCATCTGTGGTCTCGACCTGATGAGGGTACAAATTCTCCAGACTCGTAGGCCACATGCCTAAAATGTCAATTGTTGGAGTTTCACCTAATCTAAATAGGTGTTCCGTCTTTCTATTCACTCCTGACAGATATCACACGACTGACAGTGACATCCCCCAAAATATCTGGCCAATAAAAATCAACCTCCACATGAGCTAAAGTTTTGCTTGGTCCTAGATGATGACAATGAGCCAAATGCAGCACACTCACTTGATAACTCAGAGGTACCACAAACTGACTGCTATCAGTCCCTTCCTTTTTATGAATCAATAAGCCATCCTTCCAGTGAAACTCAATAACTTTGCTGGAGGATTTAGATACATACGATCCTGAGAGCTTGGTCTTCTCTTGACATTTCTCTAGAGACTTGTTTGTCAACTGTGCTGCTCTGAGCAGGCCCTTTCCCCTTCAGATTCAGTCTGACAGTCAGAAACAATTATCTGCTCTGCCATGAGTCCAGTGTGACTTCATTGTGACATGTCCCACCAATGACAATTTCAGACAAAGTCATCAGTGCATCACCTTCACATCTGCCCAAAGCGTCTGCTTCCTGCACTGCAGCTTGCCTATGTGTGAGTACACACACATTGTCGAGCGAATCTGGGTTGTCCTCACCAGTAAGAACATATGTACATCCTATGATAGCACTTTCAACTCAGTTTACTAGATAGACTGCCTAAATGCGTCCACATGCATACTTTCTATCTATGTCTTTCACCACAATGAGTACTTTATCTTTTACATCATTGTCTAGAGTGATTGAAACTCTCCAGTGGTCACTTTCCTTCACTGGGCTAGATGTACTGCTAACCCTACTCCACAACCAGTGTCACAGAGGACTGGAACACAATGTCTGTTTGTGTATGCATTAAATCAAGGAACACTACTTGATTCTATGACATTTGTTACCTGGGCAATACTGTTTAATATGGCCTGGTTTGAGTCAGCTAAGGCACACTACTTGATTCTGTGACATTTGTTACCTGGGCAATACTGTTTAATATGGCCTGGTTTGAGTCAGCTAAGGCACACTACTTGATTCTGTGACATTTGTTACCTGGGCAACAATGTTTAGGTTGGCCTGTTTTGCATCAGCTAAAGCACACTACTGGTTCGTTCTTAACCCCATTGTCTTTACTGTTGGTGCAAGGTGTGGGTACTCTATCTTTTGTCCTTTTAAATGAAGGAGGCAATGAAGTGAGTCCTGTACTTGGTTTGTGTTCAGTCTTATTGTTCCGTCACTTGTACATCACTTGTTCGTTAACGGTTTTGTGAGGTCCAGATTTTTACCTAGCTGTCAAGTTTTCTGTAGATCTCTTCATACATGTCAGCTACTTTTAACTAATCTTTCAAACTCTTTTGTCTTTTGTCCTTCATGTAATCTAAAAGTTGATGACTGCAATTTGTCAATCACAAAGTGATCCTAATGTCTTTCTCGGTTAGTTCTGTCTGGTCAAGACGTGCTGTAGCGTACTAGCTGCATGTAAAGATGTATCAGTCTGCTCTCTCTTAAACTGCTGAAACCTATATCTGTAAGTCTCACTCATCACTCCGAAGTACACTTTAGTTTGGCCTTATATCTGTCTGTCTCACTCATCACTCTGAAGTACACTTATAGTTTGGCCTTATGTCTCATATGTCGAGATTTCCATACTGTCCTGTCCTTTCATTCCTGCCATATAATTAAGCCATATACTTTTGGTACGTCTAATCTCACAGTGCTCAAAGTTTAACAAGTAATCTTCGATGTTTTCATCTTTTTAGTGAAAAGAACAAAAATGAAATTTCGTACTGGCTTCTCGAACCTTTGCTGCCCTCTCACTTATCTTTAAGCTATCTTCCTGCATCTTCAGATTCTTTAAGCCGAGCTGTGTTTCTTTAAGCCGAGCTGTGTTTCTTTTATCCTCAGCATCTAATCTGGCAAACGCTTCCTCTCATTGAAGATCATATTCAATTTCCAACCTGTCGTCACTTTAATTCGTTTTTATTTCTAATTCTTTCTTTTCTATTTCTAGTTCTCCTCTGTCATGATCCTTTATTATTTCTAGTTCTACCTGGTCTTTTGCATAGTTTATAGCATAATCTGTAGCTTCGCGTCATGAAAGACCCAAATCACTAGATTATTCATACCCAGCCTGTATCCACCTTATCATCTTAGAATCTTCCATTTTTCAAAAATCACAAAATTCTCTATCATGATCGCACTACTAACTGTTACGAGAGCTATCTGACAGATTTTACAAACTATCTCCACACACACTCAAACAATTAATACATTTTAAATCTAGTTACTTAAAATGCACATTCAGTGTAAACATTCCACACATCAATAATGGAAACTATAGTAATACATGTATTATACAATATGAAATCAATAATATAAATCAAAAGTTTAATCAAATAATTTCAAATAAAATATAAAGATACACAAAGCAAGACAATTTCTAAATAGTGTCATAAAATAATTTGTGAGATTTAGTTTCACAATTTTGAACAAATTTGAACTCATCACTGGATAGAGCCATTCCACTTTATATGAAGCCAATGCCACCTTAGTTATAAGTTATAATAGTAGCAGTAGTAGAAGTAGAAGTAATAGTATATGAGGTAAAGGCATCACATGTCCCATCCAGGTATGTTAAATAACTGTTCCAGAATCTTTGATGAGCTTACAAAGTACACCATAGAGAATCGTCCTGAATTTCCTATGCGCTATCAAATACATCAGGATGAATGTCTCAACTTTACACTTGTAGTACTCAACACACCATGAGGAACATTTAAATTAATCTTCGTGAACTCCCGAGATCAAGCTCAAGTTTATTTTCTGCTGTATTGGCTCTCGAATGGAATTCAGAGGAATCAATTTACCGCAACATGTTTTACTGATAAATTGACTACAACGCTGGATTCACACACCAACAAGACCAAGCAAGTACAGTAGTCACTGCTGATTGGAGGGAAAGGGGAAATGATATGCTTTCTCTGCAAAAGTCAAATTAATGCACCACTAAATTGTATGCACATTCAGTCCTTTCTCTCTTACAAACATTCTCAACAACAAAATCACAAGTATAATGTACAATGTAGTCACATTAATAAGTTTAGAAATAATGGTTCAATTACATCAGCTTATTCTAATTCAGATAATAGATCAACAGCAATCATGTACGAAATATTATAAAACCACTCTTTCTTTATCAGTCAGTAATCTTACCATAAGCTAATGAGTGTCTTTACAAGTGGACTGGAGTTATGTTGAAATTCAAAGTAATTAGAATAGTGTGCTTTTTCAACAAAGAAACGTTCGTTCCATCCCCATTGGATGGGTTTTTTATGAAAATGTGTGAAACTATTAGTCAGAAAACTACTCATCCAGTTGGAACGGGTTTGGATTGCATCAGCGATTAGCATATTCTCAATCCAAGTTGTTTACTCCAACTCTGACACTTACAAAAAATACCATCATAAGGAGTGCTTAAGATCTGGTCACTTTGACAATTTAACAACTTATATAACAATTTAGAAATAGGGATAAGCAAATTTACTCTGCCACACTTTCTTTCTTTCTTTCTTTAATTTTTTATTTGTTCTTTCTTACTTGTTTTCTTTCTTATTCTTTCTAAATATATTTCATTATATCTCATTCCTTATATTCATACTTCCTTCCTTTTCTTCTTTCCTTCATACCTTCCTTCCTCTTCTTCAAACCTTCCTTCCCTTTTCCTATTTTCATTCTACACTTCTTTTCCTTTTACATTTAGTTTTCTAGGCATTAATTCATTCAGTAAAAATGTTTTAATTATTTCCATACATTACTCTTTCTGTGGTAATCTATTCTCTTTATCCCCCTCTTTTCTCTTTCTCTCATGCGCACACAACCATCGAAACATACATGCAGCAATAAAACAGTATTATTATAGGTATGCATGCAAAATATTACAGAATAAATACAAGATTGTTTTCGAAGTATATGCATTTTACCCAAACCTCGCTTGGTTGCACTGAAAGCGTGACTGAATGAAATCGACCACACTGTAATCGATTTTAATTGGGGGAGTTTCATAGTTATTTAGATATGTGCGCAACTGCCGATTTAGGATTAATCCAAACACACAATCACGTATATGTTTTTCTTATATTATTGTCATTTTATGTGTGATTGTGTGATTTTGTGTGTGTGTATGTGTGAGAGAGAGAGAAATATACAGAGAAAGGATCAATATGGAGAGCTACAGTAATAACAAATTTGATAACTAATCGATAATATTGTCACAATCGAGTAAAAAATAATTAAAATATATAATGATGGGAGATGATAATATAACCATTATCGAAGGGGGGGGGGGGTAATTTAAATGCTAATCAAAGGGAGACGATTTAAAGCCATACCAAGATGAGGTGATTTAATGTCCCATATCAAGGGATGCAACATTGATCAAGCAACATTTATTATTTGTGACAAGAAATTTATATGATTTAGAAAACTCAATGTAAACTTTATAGAAATGTGAATGTTTGTTTAAAGAAATATTCCCTGAAAATTTTAATTGTAGCAAAAATACATATTATTCTAAAATTTATCATGGCATCTATTTTTAGAACACTTTTTACAAAATATTTATACTTTTTCCTCAGTACTACTACTGAAGCCTTTAAAAACAACATCTAATCAATCATTTCAAACACTTTTACATTTATTCTCCCAGTACTGCTGCGGACACATTGTAAAAACACAATCAATTCGGCCATTGCAAACATCGTGGTGTTTTGGTGAAGGGGACAAATGGAAGAGAGAAAGAAAACAATAAAATCAAACAATTAAATTAAGAAAGAAAGAAAGAAAGAAAGAAAGAAAATTGATAGACTGAGCAACAGTATTGTTAATGGAAATATAAAGAGAATTTGTTGAAGGGTGTTTAGAGATCGCATGTTATATTAAATATTATATATAATAACTGTATTGCATCAAGAGATTTTATTTTATTTTAAAACATACATTTACTTTGACCAGCAATAATTGTACCTAACGATTCTGGAAAATTATTTCTAATTAAAAATAATATACATCAAATATTTGCCAAATATAAGATTTTCTTTAATGTTTTTGTAATTTAAATTCACTGATCTGTGACATTATTAATATCAATTGAATGAATTGAAAGATATATAAACCACAGTTCGTCACTATAAAAATTATAAATTCTATTATTTCCTTAATATTTAACTATTGACAACTTTTAGCCACTGCATTTAAAATGACAACGGACAAATATTGTTTCAAACAAATACAACCTATTGCTCACCATTTCAAAAACTAGCCAAGGCAAAACAGTTACCAAAATGCAATTGGCCGTACATTTTCTGTGTGCAAAATACACCTGGGGAAAAGCAAATACTGTGCCTGCAGTAACTGAAACATATTTACACACAAGGAATGCCAAACAATGTTGGTTCACTATTGGAAACAAACTGAGCAATAATATTTATCCATATCATTTAAAACAATCATCCTTTATATAAAACACAGTAAGAAGGAGACGTCACCAGTCACTGTTTGGTACACATGCATGAGAGACGTCACTAGTCACTATTTGGTACACATGCATGAGATACGTCACTGCTTGCTAGTAGAGCTGCATTGTTCTCTAATGACACAAAACAAAAATTCATACATTCAGTACAATATTTTTGATGTTGCGGTTACTGGTCCTGTCCATTTTTGTGATTTAGTTATGCTTTGTCCTCTGTGCTTTGTTTCTATATTTACATGAATAATGTATAATGTGGTCCCAGTTTGGACCGTGACTTTATTGTTTACCAAAATGTTATTGCTGTTCTAGGTTCTTGAGCGCTTGGTTTGCAAAAGCGTATGTTCACAGGCAAAAGTTCTTTCTGACAAGAACATAATTACATAACAGGTCTTTTGACATCATTAGAATTATTGCAATACGTATATTTTAGAGGGTTTTATTAAAAAGAAAACGTGAAAAAATTACATTTACTGTTGTAGTAAAAATTTAAAATCTAATTTGATTAACAAAATAATAAACACTTATTTTATCTACTGGAAAAAGCCATCCATATATTCTTTTATAAGCTGCCTAACAGGTTGTTTTTGTTAGTTTGTTTGGGGAGGAATGTTTTTGGTTTATTATTATTTGTTTTCTAGGGGAAAAGGGTGATGGGTGGCAGCTGTTTATGCTTCGAGGACACAACTGTTTTCATTATTTACATGGTTTAAATGCATTCTTCACACAATGCAAACGGCAAACAACTATAGAATATTTAAGTACCCTTTGATTCAATTTCACGGACGAATCCTAGGCTCATACTGCAGGCAGTGGCATTAGACGAATAATGCCTGAAACTGGCTTTCGACAGTCCTGACACTCTTTCAAGCAGATATCCAACATCCGCTAATTCCGACCGCCCTCGTTTATTGTCCACTCTGAGATAAAGCAGAGGTGCCGAGGGAATGGGTAAGTTTGTCTTTTTTAACAAAAAGAACAACAATAATAAGTATTGATCAATTTATTGGTGGTTGTTAATGTGAAAGTAGAAACACCCACACACGAAAACTAACGCGGAAGGCTGCAGTTACTACCAAAATGTTTTGGTGATGGAATGAATTTCTAAGTCAGTTACTCAGTTTGAAATGGGGATGGGCATTATATGCTTTCATTAGTTTGTCAGTCTTTCTCCTTTGTTTATGTCAATCCTTTCAGTTATGAGAACGTTTATGGCAATAACCGGTTCTGTTCAGATTGTGTACATTTTAATTAATTTAAATTTATTACCGGAAGTATGTACGTCGGTTCCATTCCCAAACTTCCATGGAACAAATATCCGTAACAAATAAACCCATGAAGTTTGATGAAACTTCACCTCAAAACCCCTGAAAACGCACACACACGAATGAGGCAGTGAAATATACACTTCTAGGGACAACATGTGAAATACTCGTGTGTTGGTTTGTTTATGAGCTCGTAATGCCCGTGAAATGTACACTTCTAGGCACAAAATATGAAATACATTTGTGTTGGTTTGTTTGTTTACAAACACATAAGACATATGCAATACACTTTTGTAGGCTGTTTAACGTGCCACGTGAAATCTATGTGTAGGAATTTTGACGTATTATATATAATATACAATAGCAGACTGATTACATATTAAGCAAAGTACACAATAATACTCATTTTGTCATGCCATGAAAAGTAATATACAATAGAGACTGATTACATATTAAGCAAAGTACACAATAATACTCATTTTGTCATGCCATGAAAAGTAATATACAATAGAGACTGATTACATATTAAGCAAAGTACACAATAATACTCATTTTGTCATGCCATGAAAAGTAATATATAATCGCAGGTTTGGGGGTTATTTAGTGCCATATTAAATATTTTAAAATTAACTGTGTATCACGTGATTAGAAGTAAACAATAGTAGGCGGCTTGACATACCGTGTGAAATACACAAAAGTGAAATGCTTATCCCCTTGTGAAAGATAAACTATATTAAGTTGTTTGACTTGCAAGTGTGAAATATACAGTAGAATATTGTTTGACAGACAAAATTGAAATAAACCATAATAATACATTTTACACTCAATGTAAAATGTACAGTTAAAGAATATTTGAGATGAAATTTTAAATAAATGATAGACTGGTTAATAATAATGCCAGTTGAAAAAAATGTATGAGAGCTATTTATTTATTTATCTATTAGTTTGTCTATTTAGCAACAAGGGGAGGCTGTAAGAGAAATTACTCAGCTTTCCAAGTGACTGATTAACAATGCTTTTATATAATATACAATGTTATATGAAAAGGTTAATTAACATAAAACTCTCCAATGGTAGATAATAATTTGGTCAGTAGTGCGTCCTTTATAAAATACAATATTAACACATATTGTTAGACACTTTATTATGACGTATTTATTCGATATTTTACATATGTACGGCGGTACAATTGATGGTTATTTACAAGGCAACTGTGCACAGTTCATGGCTATTTACACGGCATACAGTGTACAAATCATCACAATTTATTTTCAAGGCTTGCAGTTTGCAATTCATGGCTATTTACAGGCATACTGTGCACCATGGTTATTTACAGGTATTACAGTACAATTCATGGCTATTTACACGGCATACAGTACAATTCACGACTATTTACATGGCGTACAGTAGATAATTCATGGATGTTTAACACAACATAGAATGTACAATGCGTGTCTATTTACATTATTTGCAGTGCACATTTTCATGCCTATTTACATGACAGGGAGTGTACAATTCATGTCTATTTTCACGGTATACAATATACAATTCATGGTCTGTTTAAACAATATAAAATCCTAGTTACATGCTTTGCGGTGCACAGTTCTCTGTGGAAGGCAGTGTACAATTCTTGGCTATTTAATAGCATGCAATACTAAGTTATTTACTAGTGTTTAATAAAATATTAACATTGACATTAAAATAATTAACATTACCTAATGTATCATACTGTATGGACACTATCTATTTAACGTAGCTAAAGAAAAAATAGTAGGCTCTTAAACAAATTACTTATAAAAGAAAAGCTATAAAGTACTTGACTATTTAAATAACTATTCAATAGATATTGAAATAGTTGGCTTTGTATTTATTGTAGATTATATACGTAATCTATTTAAAATGTCCCGTATGTCTTATACATTTGTGGATTATATTTTATAATAGAATTCTTCCGGTATTACGGGGTAGACTGTGCACAAGTATGCATGCGGGCGA
This sequence comes from Sinotaia quadrata, assembly GCA_028829895.1. Taxonomy (NCBI): domain Eukaryota; kingdom Metazoa; phylum Mollusca; class Gastropoda; order Architaenioglossa; family Viviparidae; genus Sinotaia; species Sinotaia quadrata. Next base: position 89,152,058 of record CM054178.1, read on the forward strand.
GTAAAGCCTACTTTATTATGAAATAGGAACTATCAGCATTAGAGTACATAACATATAATTTTAATTATAAAGTAATAGGTTATGTAGATTGCTTTGTTAAGTATGCAAAATGCATCTATTATTTAAGTTCGCATGCAAAGGTTATTTAAGTTCGCATACATAGGTTATTTAAGCTCCCTTGTGGAATATGGAGTATGCATAGTTTATTTAAATCCCCGTGTGGACTATGAAATACACAGTTTATTTAAACTCCTGTATGGAATATGAAATATACATATGTTATTTAAATTCCCTTGTGAACCATGAAATATACATAGTTTATTTAAATTCCCGTGTGGAGTATGAAATATATACATAGGTTATTTAAACTCCTATATGAACTGTACTATATACCATGGGGACCGTGCATTAATATATTATTAACCTACAATTTAAACTATGCAGTAGAAGATTAATTAGCATAGGCCAAAGGCACTCTACAATATACTATGGACACAGAGCACCCTACTATATACTATAGACATTAGGCACTCTATAATATATTATGGACACTAAACATTATGTATACTATAGATAGCAGGCACCAGCCCGCTAATTGTACAGACAACTCTGCTTACTGCCCGACCAGCTCGTTTATTGTACAGACAACTCTGCTTACTGCCCGACCAGCTCGTTTATTGTAAAGACAACTCTGCTTACTGCCCAACCAGCTCGTTTATTGTACAGACAACTCTGCTTACTGCCCGACCAGCTCGTTTATTGTACAGACAACTCTGCTTACTGCCCGACCAGCTCGTTTATTGTACAGACAACTCTGCTTACTGCCCGACCAGCCCACTCATTTCGACTCGCGTACATGAATCGAGAACGCGTCCTTATGCATTTAAAGGTCATAAGTGTATTCATCTTTGTGAGTGGGTTGTTTTGTATTTCATCTTTTAAAGTGTATATACGTATGTTTGCATCATTATATATACATACTAATACCATAGCAAAGTAACTACTTATCACTCAGGCCAAATCACTACAATGTTACCTTTCGCATTTCACTAAAATAAAAATACCTCCAACATCCGCTCTAGAAGCGAGCATTTCAGAAAGGAATCCATTGCATTATGAAAGAAAAGTCTATCAAAGCACATCTCAAACTATAAGCTATGCCAAATGACCACTCTATTACATATGTCATAAGTCAAAATCCTTTGCAGCTTAAAAACTAACAGAATAAATAGAAAGAGGATTAGGTAAAAATTTAATCTAAAGACTGTTTTGAACACTATCAAAAATGTGCTGTCTCTAGATTACAAATATAAACACATTACAACGTCCATAGAATAATTTTTCACCTTTTAGAAAACAAATAAATAAATTTAGCAAAACCAGTACTCAGAACTAGCAAAGAGCAGTTCTTAGAACTAGCGAAAGACAGTACTCAGACATAGCAAAAGATAGTACTCAGAAATAGCAAAACTCAGAACTAGCAAAAGATAGTACTCAGAACTAGCAAAAGATAGTACTCAGAACTAGCAAAAGATAGTACTCAGAAATAGCAAAACTCCAGTACTCAGAACTCAGTACTCTAGTACTCAGAACTATCAGAAAGCAGTAGGCAGAACTAAAAAAAGACCGATGCCCATTCGAAGATCGATGGGTGAAACGGAACTAGACAGTTACAATCCCAAATATCCAAACTACGACTTGGAACTAGAGAGGAACAATCCCGAATATTCAAACTACGACTTGGGACTAGAGAGGAACAATCCCGAATATCCAAGCTACGACTTGGAACTAGAGAGGAACAATCCCGAATATCCAAGCTACGACTTGGAACTAGAGAGGAACAATCCCGAATATTCAAACTACGACTTGGAACTAGAGAGGAACAATCCCAACTATCCAAACTATGACTTGGAAATAGAGAGGAACAATCCCGAATATCCAAACTATGACTTGGAACTAGAGAGGAACAATTCCGAATATCCAAACTACCATGTGGCAACGACTATATACGATACAAACAAACAGTCTGTACCTATGATGATCACCGAACAGTCAAACATATTATTAGAAGGTACAACCGTCAGATCAGAAAAAAATAACTGACTTTCTAGTTGAAAACGACATTCCAGCAACTATACCACGAGTACTTAACTTTCTCTCTTAGCACTGACACGAGTACTTAACTTTCTCTCTTAGCACTGACACGAGTACTTAACTTTCTCTCTTAGCACTGACACGAGTACTTAACTTTCTCTCTTAGCACTGACACGAGTACTTAACTTTCTCTCTTAGCACTGACACGAGTACTTAACTTTCTCTCTTAGCACTGACACGAGTACTTAACTTAATCGAAACAGCTTGGTATTAATAACAATAGTAATATTAACGATTAGGAAAAAAAAATAATAAATATATATCACGTTTTACTGGGCCTGTATTACAATGACACACGTAAACAGAACTGCACGCCCTTACAACTCTCTGGTTTGCTCACACTTTGACGTAGATATTTGCAATGCTTGTCATAACTTCTGGGACAATGCATCGTTTATATTTCGAGTCAGTGCTCATTCAACACAACCATTTCCCTCTAGAACCGTACTGTCTTAGTTTTAAGACAGTTTTAAGTTTTTAGTATAGTGCACTCTTTGATCAGGTACTAGACAACCAATCTCTTTGCAGATAATGTACTGACGTCATACTGGAGATCACAGTATTCTCCGAGACACGAGTGGTCATGAAGCAAATATGCGATTGCGAACAACTGATCAAACGAAAATATCAAGATCTGGCCTGCAGACAATGAGTTTAGTTTTGAACACTATAAATGCACTACAGTGAAATGTAGTTTAGCTTCTGTTTCAGTGACAACATTTCCAGCATAAGTTATTAATCAGACAACAATGTTATCGTGAACATATCACCAACGATTTCAACTGCAGTTGTATTTTAAAAGAATACACTCATCCGCGTAAAAAAAAAGACACCTTTTGATTTCCTAGAATTCTGGGAGAAACTACAAAGCCAAGATTCAAATCCAACTGTCTCACAAAGAAAAGTTGTTAGAAGAAAAAATAAATCCATGATGATGATGATTCAAGTTTATCTTTATCGAGATGATGATGATGATGATGATTCGAGTTTCTCTTTATCAAGACTCTCTAAGCTCTTTATATCATTTAGTTAACAATTAACACCGACATTAAGACCGAGTACTACCTCTTACACGGAAAACACGTAAATCTTGTCAATAAACTGCAAATGTTGTAATAAGGTCACGAAGCGTCCTCGGGTGACTTCCCTTTGATGTACGTTTGAACTCATGCAAGCAAGCTGACAACAAAAATACGCTTTAATGGACTCATGATAGACAAATTCTCTTGCCCCCAGATAAATAAAGCAGAGCAGTTCAGTAGGCAAATGTATACAAATATTAAAAAATAAATAAAACTGCCTGATTGCACTGAATTAAAAATGTAAATGAGAATGTAATTTTACTTTTTTCAAAGTTTCATTTCAAAACAAAATCATTATTGTTCCTGTGGAAATATAACTGTTGATATTTTGCTCTTTGTTGTGTTTGTTCACTGTTATTTAATTAATTGGTTTCGTTCTTTCTTTCTTACTGTTTAATTACGTACTTGGATCTTTACTTAATGATTCATTGTTGTTTATCTTTTTTTGAGCCTTTTATAATTTTCCCCACCTCATAAATGTATTTTTTTAAGGCAAGCACTGTCAATTGTCTTGCGATGATTAGAAACGTCTATACTAATCTATTTTGACATATACATAGAGTTCGTACGGCAGGCTGCAGTGCCTATCTCAAGGAGCTGTACTAACATTATACTTACACCGCTTGCAGTGCTTATCTCAAGGAGCTGTACTAACATTATACTTACAGCGCTTGCAGTGCTTATGTCAAGGAGCTGTACTAACATTATACTTACAGCGCTTGCAGTATATTACGGACTAGTATACCTGCCAAGAACGACTAAGATGGCTTGAAGTATATATTACATATTAGTATCACTATCAAACAAATTATTTTAGATGGTTTGAAGTATCCATTGCATAGGATCAATATCAAATGAATTACCTTAGATTGCTTGAAGTATCAATATCAAATTAATTAATTTAGATGGCTTGAAGTATCTATCATAGATTTGTATCTCTCCGGTATCTTGTAAAGGATTGGTATCTCTACTAACACACGACTGAAACAGCTTTTTGAAGTCTACTACCAGCACACGACTGAAAAGCTTTTTGAAGTCTACTACCAGCACACGACTGAAACAGCTTTTTGAAGTCTACTACTAACACACGACTGAAACAGCTTTTTGAAGTCTACTACCAACACACGACTGAAACAGCTTTTTGAAGTCTACTACAACACACGACTGAAACAGCTTTTTGAAGTCTACTACTAACACACGACTGAAACAGCTTTTTGAAGTCTACTACCAACACACGACTGAAACAGCTTTTTGAAGTCTACTACAACACACGACTGAAACAGCTTTTTGAAGTCTACTACCAACACACGACTGAAACAGCTTCTTGAAGTCTACTACCAACACACGACTGAAACAGCTTTTTGAAGTCTACTACCAACACACGACTGAAACAGCTTCTTGAAGTCTACTACCAACACACGACTGAAACAGCTTCTTGAAGTCTACTACCAACACGCAATTTAAGAGGTTTGCTGTATTTGTGGTGGAATGAGGTTATTTTGACAAGAGGTCTTAAAATACGTGCAACACTTGTCCAAGGCCGCTCAAGATGATTTGTACAAAGTTGTATACAACTGAGAAGGAAAATCACAATGCATTAACCCGAACCAACTGTCAGAGGAAGATGTTGCCAACAAACAAGCTTTACTGAGCTGTTTTGAAGAAACACTGTCATGATAGTGTAAACTTGACAGCGGGGATAACTTGAGTTCGTATAGTTCTTTCTCGCAGACCTCTGCCTCTTCGAACGAGCGTTCCTATTATAAATTGTGTAGTGGTCATAGAACGATGCTATATACACATATGGGGTTTTAACATTTATTCATGTATCCATCACAATAGATGACATTCTCAACAGTATATTCGCTACAAAATAGTTTGTAGATTTTATCTTACAGTGATAGACATTCTAGAAAATGGATTTTTTACATAATTACGTCACTTGAGTCTTCAAGCAGATTGAAATATTTCTCGTAAACGTGTGTCAATACCCACCAAGTGTCTTAAGATGCCCGGAGTATCTCTCACAAGCTGGTGTTTGTCTTAAGATGACTGGAGTATTTCTCACAGGCTGGTGTTAGTATTAACGGTTTGTCTTAATATGGCTTGGAGTATTTCTCACAGATTGGTTTTAGTATTAACGGCTTGTCTGAGGATGGCTTGGAGTGTCACACACGTTAGTTAGTATTAACTATTTGTCTTTACATGTGTCCCACGATCAATCATTTCCATCATACAGTTGAACAAGAATATCATAAAACTATGTCACATGGATCAAGCAGCACGAATTCAAATTTGATGGTATGTGTTTAATCATATGGTCAAGATATCATGTGACAAAACCCCCCCACACGATATTGCATAAATGGCCCGCGAACTACGAAATTGCTGTCAGTGAGCAATCATCAGAAGATGAACTTATTTCATCAGCAATAATAGTTGTGACAAAGACAGCTAGTATTTTGGTTTCCAAAGTATGCCTCGATCTCTGTACAGCCTGATACATTTTTTTCGTCTCTAGACATCTTGAAGAGGGCATTGAGTTTTGACGAAATCTGCCATCTTGGAATGACGACTGACCACGTGATATAAAGACAGCCTGTGATTGTTGTGCTTGTTGGCTTTGCTTGATGGAAATAGAATCGTATATATTCCACCAAGCAAGGTGTTTGCTTGCTGAAAGTGTTGAACAACAGGCGCTGTTCAGCGTTTGCATGACCGTGGGAATAGAAATGATTGACCGTGGGAAGCGGACCTTAAGATGGCCCGAAGTATCTCTAACAGACTAGTGTTAGTATTAACGGTTTATTTTAAGATGGCTTTAGTATCTCTCACAGGCTGGCGTCACTTCCAAGTTATACCTTCAGATGACATGAAGTATCTCTCCAAGACTGGTGATAAAGCCATCGCTTACTTAAGATGACATGAAGTATCTCTCCAAGATTGGCGATAAAGCCATCGCTTACTTAAGATGACATGAAGTATCTCTCCAAGATTGGCGATAAAGCCATCGCTTACTCAGGGTGACATGAAGTATCTCTCCAAGACTGGTGATAAAACCATCGCTTATTTAAGGTGACATGAAGTATCTCTCCAATACTGGTGATAAAGCCATCGCTTACTTAAGATGATATGAAGTATCTCTCCAAGACTGGTGATAAAGCCATCGCTTACTTAAGATGACATGAAGTATCTCTCCAAGACTGGTGATAAAGCCATCGCTTACTTAAGATGACATGAAGTATCTCTCCAAGACTGGTGATAAAGCCATCGCTTACTTAAGATGACATGAAGTATCTCTCCAAGACTGATCTCACTACCACCAGTTGTCTAAAGATGGCCGGACATATCTGTCAAGAAACTGTTGTTATTAACAATAACAATCCCCACTTGATTTATAATATGCATGACGGAACCGGATTAATTTGTGAATCCTGGGATCAACCTTTGACTACATAATTTGCGTGATTAAACTCATCTATTTACTTTTAATAAATGGACGCAGCCTGTACCACCAGTGTCATCGCACGACTTTGATGTGTGTGGAGGGAGGGAGGGTGATTTTCACAGAACTGGCCTGTCTCGATCGTAGAAGAATTCATTGCAGGATGAAGGCGAGCACGGTTAATTGCTATCAGAGCTGAACCAAAATGTAATCAATTTGCACCATACTAGACGGCTGTAGATCTGAGGTCAGCTCAGATCTTTTTCGGTCTCCTGAGGGTGTGAGCTTACCTCGTTCCCAGTTTACGATGACCAATGTAATTTAGGTCGCGGGGATGGGGTGTTGACCGTGTTTTTTAGTTGCAGGAACGCTCTGGTGAAATCAATTGATTTACACTTGTTACAGTTGCTACAGAATAAATGGACGTGTGTCTCTATTTTTGAAAGACAAAAGTAAAGAAAGGGAAATATCAGATGAACTTTCGCACTTGTAGTTGAAATACTAAATACATATCTCACAAATAAGATTGAAAGAAACTCCACCAGAAGAAACATTGTTAGAGAAAACATTCTGGAACGAAATTTGGCAAGCACTGAGTATTGTCCTTGTTGAACTGAAACCGTTTTGTAGGCAAGTGGATGAACGGAATTTGGGTAATCGCTCTCCATATGGAAAACATCCAACCAATAATGGAAACTGTATGAATTGCATCTCCTAATGGAAAAATGTGATCGAACGACCTACACTGGGTTGAACGAGAACGGTGTGAATGACTGTAGCAGTCTTTGTATCAGTTACAGTTCGAAGTGCTGGTGTGAATGACTGTAGCAGTCTTTATATCAGTTACAGTTCGAAGGGCTGGTGCTTTCTGTGCCCCTTCTCTCTAGCACCTTTTCCTGTAATTGCAATGACATATTGGACGTTACTAGCGTCATACCGATCATGGTACAGCTGATGTCATGACTACCATGATAATACTTATCAGATATGATTAAAGGTTGTTCTTCTTAAGGTAAGACTACTTTCTAATCATGAGATTATTAAAATTGTCCATTAAGGTGAATGTACGAAACGTGACTCATGTATTTCTCTTATGGTAATATTGTTTTAACGTAACTAAGATAATTTCTCTTATGGTAATATTGTTTAGAGTAACTAAGGTTATTCCTCTTAGAGTTGTACATAACTAAGGCAATTCCTTTTAAAACAATATTGTTTTAGTGTTTTAAAGGCCATTCCACATTTGGTAAAACTAATGAAATACATCTAAACCCATTCCTCTTCCGGTATCATAGGCGAAATGCATCTAAGTTCATTCCTAATTTGATTTTCTTAGTGATTTTGGATTAATGGGCAAAATAATGTTTAAGGAATGTATTTTATTTAAATTACAAATAACATATTATAGATCATCTTCATGAGAGGGAAGGAAATGAGAACTGGAGAAAGAGAAAAATAAAAAGAGCGCGAGATAGAAAAAGAGAAAGAAATATAAAGAGAAAAGAGTGAGTGAGTGAGTGACACTAAAAAGGAACGTGAGAGAAGAAAAGACCAGTAAAGGGAGGGAAAGAGTAATACAAAGAGAGAAACGTAAAGAGACAGCGAGAAAGTAAAAAAAAGAGAAAATATAAAAAGAAAGAGAGGTGAGAGTTAATAAAAAACAGCGAGAGAAGAAAAAAAGAAAGCGAGTGAGAAAGAGAAAATTTAAGAGACAACAAAATAGTAAGAGAGAATTATAAATGGACAGCGAAAGAGTGAGAGAAAAAGAGAACTATAGATTGAAAACGAGAGAATGAGAGAGAGAAGAGAGAAAAGCTGAGAGACCAAGAGAGAGAAAGAGATTGAGAGGAAAAAGAAAAATTAAGATACAACGAGAGAGTAAGGGGTAGAGAGTGAGAAGGAGAAAAGTAAGCGAGTGAGAATAAGGGAGTATGAAAGGAGTGAGAAAGAGACGTTATGAGACAGTGAGAGAGTGAGAAAGAAACTTTAGGAGACAGTGAGAGAGTGAGAAAGAAACGCTATGAGACAGTGAGAGAGTTAGAAAGACACGTTAGGAGACAGTGGGAGAGTGAGAAAAGAAGATAAATAAGAGAGAACTCAGAACTGTTTCGTTATCTAGGCCATAGGATCTTTAAACAGTTAGGTCAACAAAGCGAGGAGAAAGAGTGTGGGCAAGAGAGATATAAAATTGATGAGAGAGAAACATACAAAGAATAGTGCAACGTAAAAGAGAGAATGAAAAAGTAAAAGAGACTGGGGTGGGGTTCAAAAATTGCTGGACATTACGTCATAATCTGCTTATGACGTAACACTTGTGGTGTTATGGAATTGGTTTTATGTGGCCATAAGACAATGTCGACACACTTTAGCGTCTCTTTTCTTGCTGCAGATGGTGTGGTCTTTGATACGGACAATATTAATTTATTGTAAAATAACGGAGACGGCAGAGAAAGACTAGTGTATTATTATAAAAAAAAACACAACACAAACATACGCATGCACTAAAGCATTCCACGTTATTTCCATAATGAATTTTTAACAACTACCAGAATATAATAAATGTGTGCACATGGAAACAGAATATCAAGATACACACATATTACATGGTATCATGCCATATCATATCACATCACATCTCATCATATCATATTATCATATTATTAACATTATCCTTATCATATCGTATTGTATCGTATCGTTATTTTATCGTATCTTCATATGATATCATATAATATAGTACGGTATCAAGTCATATGGAATTAGATTAGATTAGATTGTAATGTATTATATATTAGATTAGGATAGATAGATAGATAGATAGATAGATAGATAGATAGATAGATAGAAAAAAAAAGGCTGTCAGAGAGGACGCCTGACAAAACCAAATGAAACCGATCTTTCTTCCTCCTGCTGGCGTAGATTTAAGATCTATTCTAAGAGACTAAAAGCATGTTCTCCAATTTCCTCTTTTCATTAGACGTTGACCTTCTCACCGTGTCTCCCTTCTCATAAATTAAAAGTCACTGTCTCTGCCTCATCTTTTCTTCACTGACGTAAAATATGTACATGGAAATACTTACGTTGTGAGGTAGCTAAAAAGTGTGTTTTTAATTAGCCAATAATTATGTGATTCAGACTTTCCCCGTCATATTGTTGAATGTTCATGAAAAACAGTTCATATTACAATGTCTATAGTTAAAAGCACTTAATTGTCACAAACCTTTGTGTGTTGTGTGTGTGTGTGTGTGTGTGTGTGTGTGTGTGTGTGTGTGTGTGTGCGTGCGTGTGTGTGTGCACATGCGTTTGATAAGGACAGTTGTAATAATTTATCGAACTAATTTCTTTCACTGACGCTTTTTTCTCTTTCTCTGATTGTCTCTTATTTTTCTCCCTCTCTTTCTCCTTCTCCCATAACTCTCACATTCTCTTCCCTCCATCCTCCCCTCTCCTCTTTCTCTCTGCATAATATTTCATCTTATCCTTCCCTTGCCTTCATCCTCCCCTCCCCTCTCCTTTTCTTTGTTTCTTGTTTATTGTGCTTGGTTATTTTGGGTTATTTGTGTTACATGTTGTGCTTGGTTTTTTGTTGTGTTTGTGTTTTTTTTTGTTATTTGTTGTGCTTGTTTTTTGTGTTATTTGTTGTGCTTGTTGTTTGTGTTATTTGTTGTGCTTGTTTTGTTTTTTTTTTGTTATCTGTTGTGCTTAGTTTTTGTGTTATTTGTTGTGCTTGTTTTGTTTTTTTTTGTTATCTGTTGTGCTTAGTTTTTGTGTTATTTGTTGTGCTTGTTTTGTTTTTTTTTGTTATCTGTTGTGCTTAGTTTTTGTGTTATTTGTTGTGCTTGTTTTGTTTTTTTTTGTTATCTGTTGTGCTTAGTTTTTGTGTTATTTGTTGTGCTTGGTTTTTTTTTTGTTATCTGTTGTGCTTAGTTTTTGTGTTATTTGTTGTGCTTGGGTTTTTGTGATATTTGTTGTGTTTATTTTGTGCCAAGTTAGTTGTTGAGTGTGTTGATAATTAATTGAGATGTTTTGGATGAGGATGTTGTGTTATTTGTTGTCTTTGATATGTGAATATTGTGGTGTATGCTGTGGTGTTTGTTGTCTTTGTGATAGTGGTGTTTCTGGTGTTTCTTTTGTTTTTGTTTGATATTGTGGTTTATGTTTCTTGTTACTGTTTTTTGTGGTGTTTGTGATGTTTGTTTTGGTTGTTGTGATATTTATTGTTTGTTTTTATGCTTATTGTAGTTGTTGTAATATTTGTTGTGTTTGTTGTGTTCTTTGCTGTGTTTGTGTTAGTGTTGTTTGCTTTCTTGGTTGGGAAATTTGTTATGTTCTTTGAATTTGTTGTTGTGTTTGTGCTTTGTTGAGTTTATTTGTTGTGTTTTGTGGTATTTTTGGTGTTTGTTGTGGTGCTTTTGTGGTATTTTAGTGATATTTATTATTGTGCTTGTTGTATTTTTGTGGTGTTTTGTGTTGTATTTTTGAGGGAGTTTTGGTTCTTTACTTTTGTGTAACTAATGGTGATAAAATGCGAGTACTTTTATAATGTACAACTTCACGTGTTATACACTGATTGTCACTATTACTACCCGGAACGTCACATAGATTGGTATATGCACTAGCTAAGTGCCAGAACTACTGTGAAATGTAATTTGTTTTTCTTAAATCGCTTGCCCTACCTACTGTCAAATGTAACGTATTTAAAACAATCGCTTGTCAAATGTAATATGTTTAAAAATATCCATGACCCTAACTATTGTCAAATGTAATGTATTTAATAAAATCGCTTGCCCGAACTAGTCAAATGTAATGTGTTTTTTAAAAAATCGCTTTCCTTAACGACTATCAAATGTAATGTGTTTTTTAAAAATCGCTTGTCGGAACTACTGCCAAATGTAATGTGTTTTTAAAAATCGCTTTCCCATATTACTATTGTGAATGTGATGTGTCTAAAACCTAGCTTGCACTAACTACTGTCAAATGTATCGTGTTAAAATTTAGTTTGCCCTAACTACTGTCAAATATAATATTTTCTTTTTTAAAAATCGCTTGAATTAAGTAGTGTCGTATGTAATGTGTTCTAAAAATCCCTTGTCCTTAAAATAACTGTCATAAGTGTAATTTGTTAAAAATATCGCTTGTCAAAACTACAGTCAAATGTCATTTGTTCAAAATATCATTTGTCAAAACTACAGTCAAATGTAATTTGTTCAAAACTTCCCCTGCCCCAACGTCTAACGTAGTGAACTCTATGAGTTGATTGTAGGGATGAAGAACTTCCTCTTCAATGTCGACTATAAGAAAACATTTTAGGAAATATATTTGCTAATGCAGGGGTCCTAGTTGTCTTTTAATTGTGCACTCTCCCTTCGTAGAGTTCATTTCTTTTCTTAAGTGCTATTTTCGGATGGCTTTACCACTAATTTTTTCTTCTACATTTTAATTTTCTTTGAGAGGATCATTTGCCTTCATAATGGAACATTAAAAAAGAGAACACGCTGCCTGTTAACCGATATTGTTAAATAACGTGTATAAAATGATGGACGGTGAATTTAATGGGTAGAACTCAGAGGCACTAGGTGATGTACTTTGTGAAGTATTTGGTGAAACGTGGTCATTATGTGAAGGTTACAAGCACTTGTTTCGTGAAAAGAAATCTTAACTTCTTGCGCCGAACATATTTCCCATAGTGTTGTGTAGAAATTAAATCAAAATATTTTTTTTGTATTCCGTTAAATGCATGCTTAATTAATTCGCCAATGCCTCTGTGCATTAATCGTTAACCGGATCTTTCAGAGAAAAATACAAACAACCCATATTGGAAGCATTTTCTCTCATCTGATTAGAGTTATCCTTGACGTAAATGACCCCCTACCTCAGTGTAACGGTCTCAAACGAGTACGAAATAACCTGACCTAAAACAATTGTCAACAAATCCCATAGCAATGGATGATGGATGATCCATCATGGATGGATCCACCATATTTTGATTCATCATGGATGGATATTATGACACTTCATCAAGGTCAATTGTACACAACTCAGCAAACGGTCACCCTAGGGCACTGTATCAAGGTCAATTGTATGTCAATTATACTTGTAACTCATCAGGCGGTTACCACACTGTGTCAAGGTCAATTGTACGTGTAACTCATCAGATGGTCACCCTAGGACACTGTTTCATGGTCAATTGTACGTGTAACTGAGAGAGCGACTGCATCAGTGACCTGGAGATATGCTACAGGTGTATATTAGTAAACGGCTGTTCAAAGCGAATTTCAAGCTATAGTAAAGGTGTATATTAGTAAACGGATGTTCAAAGTGACTTTCAAGATATAGTAGAGGTGTATTTTAGTAAACGGCTGTCCAACGGGACTTTCAAGCTATAGTACAGGTGTATTTTAGTAAACGGCTCTCCAACGGGACTTTCGTAAATTGCAGGTGTATTATAATAGAAAACGCTTGCCGTGTAATACTGTAAGTAAACTGAATGTATATTTTAGCAAACGTTACCTTTACGGCAATGTATGTAAACTGAAGATAGTAAGTATATCGTACATTTTGATGTGTCTTAGGCTTAGCAAACGGTTTATACAGTTCATCTGTTCTCTTGTAATCCCATTTCCTAGCTATATTGTACAATACTATTTATTGCTCTACGGTTGTGTTAGTTACTAATTGTAATGTACAACTGGCTATGATTTATTATCGTATAAATCATATTATTACTTGTTTGTAGTATGACTATGATTTATTTTTTATCGTATAAACCCTATTTCTACTTATTTGTAGCATGACTATGATTTATTTTTTATCGTATAAACCCTATTTCTACTTGTTTGTAGTATGACTATGATTTATTTTTTATCGTATAAACCCTATTTCTACTTATTTGTAGTATGACTATGTTTTCTTCTCTTGGAATCCTAATTCGTACTTGTGTTATACACTGGCAGTTTTATTTTCCTATATTCTCCCAGTTTCTATTTATGTTGTACACTGGTTATGCTTTATTTTCTTGTCACTCCAGTTCGTACTTGTGCTGTACATTGGCTATATTCTATCCGCTTGTAAAATTCATTTCTATTAATGATGTCATTGTTTGTCTTGTTTTTGTATAATCCCAGCTCCTATTTATATTGTATATTGATCATGTTTGGTTCTCCTTATTTCCTATTGGCTGTTTTTACTGCGGGTTTTCAGCACTTCTGTTTTGGGTGCCTATAATCTGGCACGTCACTTGCAGTGCAGTTCTGAGGTCACGTGTTCAATACAAGAATGCCCCGACTGCGACATCGTTGATGAAAGAAGATGGCTTCCAGTCGGTTACGGGTATTCTTGGGTAAATAATACAACAGTACGCTGTTATTGCTTGAGAATACACGTAATTGAATGGACAAAGACACCACACAAGACTTAGTATGTGTAGTCAACGAGAACAGCGAACACTATGCCCTGTCAATATGTACAGCACATTTTTATCAACTGTCAGCACTATGTGCGTGCTAAATGTATACATCACAGGCCTGCAACTGAAGTCAAAAGTCCAAATGCCAGCTAAGTGTAGTCCACATATATAAACCTTTCTCGCTACAAACGTACAACTGCATATTATACAGTAATAGTGAATGCAAACGATAAAAACATTGCAGCCTCGTACACCATAAACATCGGCTGTAGAACATCATACACTTATCACGATTTTTCAGTCTAGACAATGTAGCTTGTCTTGCATCATTCCTTGTACGCTTTATTATAATAGCAGTTGCAAACAACAAACAACCGTCTGGCTACAGCGTTGACGAACCAACTACAACAAATAACGGAAAAACAGCAAATGCCACTTAGATATGTATAGCACTTTTAGCACATTTTAGCACGTTAGACTTATCAAAGGCAGCAGACAGCTTCTTCACGGATCCGTCCAACAGATATCTTAGTTTCTTTAAGAAAATATCTTAGCGAATGACAATAAACAAACAAATCATTTATAGGATTTTATCGAAGGCATCATGCAACATATTGCATTTGGCGAATTTGAGAAGGCAAGCAGTTAATGGGTGAAAGGAAACAGAATGTGACTTTGGTCTTAAAGAGGTAAGCATTCAGAACATGAAAGCACGTATGCTGTGGCTCTTGAGAAGATAAGAATTGAAGGGATCAAGGCATGAGATTGCACGTGGTGGTTCCAAAGAATTTCTAGGTAACGGATAAAGCCAGAAAGGATTCGGTCACTTTAGGTGTGGTTTACAAGGAACTAACGATATCTAGTGTACTATTCATTGCTCACATGTCTTCGAAGATCGCTGGAGTTATTTGAATTTCATACACTTTACATTATGTTGAATGTCTTAAGGCAGTCGTTATAGTTCAAGTGTGAAGGGACGTCACTCTCTATACATTTTTACGATGTCTTCGATTAACGCCAACAGCGAGTAGTGCACAATGCTTGTAGTCTACAAACATCCGCGAAATCAACGAAGTGGACTTAAACAGAAGTTAATAAAACCATGCTCGTAGCCTGATTACTCCTTTGCTCATGCGCGTTCAACGTATGTTGGAATCAGAAGCAGCTTGTCCGTGTTACCTTCATGCCGCCAAGCTAGTTACCTCGTGTGACTCAGAACAGGTGTTATGTCTGCAGCATCGGTTGCCTTATGTGACTCAGAATAGGCGCTATGTTTGTCAATATCGGTTGCCTTATGTGACTCAGAAGAGGTGCTATGTTTGTCAATATCGGTTGCCTTATGTGACTCAGAACAGGTGCTATGTCTGCCAGTATCGGTTGCCTCATGTGACAGAACAGGCGTTATGTTTGCCAGTATCGGTTGCCTTAATGCAGACAAGGCAGACACTTCTTGTACGTCCAAGGACAGATGGAATTTGCAATTTTATAGCGGGGTGCGTCATGTGCCAGACAGTAGGAGTCAAATGCAGAAACTGTGTTGTCGGCAAGTATGTCCAGTCAACCGTCTAAAGCTCTGCGTCGTTGTTTTCGTGTGTACATGTGTGTGTGCATGTGCGTGTGTGCGTACCTGTATATGTGTGTTTGTGTGTGTATGCGTGCGTGTGTACGTGTGTATGCGTATGTGTGTGTGAGTTTGCGTGTGCGCGTGCGTGTGTGTTCGTGAGTTTGTGTAATGTACATGTTTGCAGTAATAATCAGTAAGCCGTGCGATAATTGTGTGTTGTCGCAAATTGTGTCTGTGTCATGTAACCGTTAGAGCTGTTTGCTTTGTAACCTAAGTTATCTTGACTGCTCCTCTGCCCGTCAGGAAACAACATCCATCCACGTCTCATGTTTTTCTTTGTTTCTTAATGCTACGAAGTAGATTGTGTGTTCTAAGTTGTATGTGCGAAACGATTATTGAGCGTCCTGAATCATGTGAATAATGAAGTAGTTGGTGTCAATGTGTGGATAAAGTAATTAGTTACAGTCATCATGTAAATCATTAATTGGTTGTAGTCATCATGTGAACAATTAGTTAGTTGTAGTCATCATGTGGACAATTAGTTAGTTGCAGTCATCGTGTGAATCATTAGTTTTTGTAGTATCATGTGAACATTTAATTAGTTGTAGTCATCAAGTTGCTTGAAATCACAAAATGTGTAAATCACAAATTAGTTGTTGCTTCCAGTGGTGTGTGCAATTATCGATTATCGATTGCCCACATTATGTGTGAATCACGAATTAATATTTGTTCCTTTTGTTTTCTCGATATGAGTTGAGCATCGACGTTTTGTGAAATGTGAATTAGGTTGCTGTCTCCAGTTATTCTTGCAATCACTAAATGTTTCAGTCGGGGATGAATCGTTGTCTCCTAATGTATGTGCATAATGACCATCAGAAATTGTGTGTAAATTGCAAATTCGGTTTCTGTATCAAAGATGCCTACAAAGTGCGGTTTTCTTTCATCTCATAAGTGTGAATCAAAACGTAGTTGCTGATGTGTGTGAATCATGAAATAATTGTTGATTTATTTGCATCGTGATATGTGTAATTCGTGAAATAGTTTTTCGTACGTGTGGCTCATGAAGTAGTTGTTGACTCCAGTATGCATTATGTATGCTTGATAAAAGTGATTCATGAAGTAGTTGTTGACTCCAGTATGTTTTATGTATGCTTGATAAGAGTGGTTCATAAGTATAGCATCATTTTCTCTGTTATTTGGTTTTTGGTGGTGGTAGACGCACCAGTTGAGTGGTACGAGACAACCTGAGCGAACAATAATAATACACGGGAATCAGTGATACACGGGAATCAGTGTGCTATATCAAACAGTTCAAATGTAATGCGCTGCAAATATTTATTTTCAATTTCTGTTTATATAAGTAAAATATTTTATAAATGCGAACAATAAATATTATGTACGACTAGTGTGCACTCTGAACTATGTATATTAAGGTATAATTTAAATATGAAAGAAATGTTAAATACACATGTGGGCTAAAGACAGGACAGACACGAATTTTATAATCTGTTATTATTCATACGATGTAGCCAACTGTTAAAGTACTATGTAACTATGTATCAAGTGATTACTTGATATTGATAATTTTACAATGATTACTACTGAGTAACGATGGCTACTAGTTATCGGTAATTTGACAATGATTACTACTGAGTAACGATGGCTACTAGTTATCGGTAATTTGACAATGATTACTACTGAGTAACGATGGCTACTAGTTATCGGTAATTTGACAATGATTACTACTGAGTAACGATGGCTACTAGTTATCGGTAATTTGACAATGATTACTACTGAGTAACGATGGCTACTAGTTATCTGTAATTTAACAAAGATTGCTACTGTGTAATGTTGGCTTCTATATTAATAATGTAACACTGATTGCCATTGTGTAATGATGACAACTAGATAAATGTGTGTTAAAGCATAAACACATACTAGTACACACACTAGTGTGTAAGTAAGTGTGTTTGACGGTGCGTGCGTGTAATGCCAAGTTTTGAGATGTATGGTTGCATTGACCGGCATATATTCCACAGAACTAAAACGCCAAAGACAATGAAGATGCATAATAAAATTAAGTCTACAAAAAAGTGGTCATAAATCACTGTGCTGTCACTAATTATTTACAATGAAAATTAAAACCATGACAATACTGTTCTCTCACATAGTACACCAACACAAGAACATTTGTCTGCTTGTGATTAATACTTTATTGAAGTCAGTATTATAAAAGAGATAAATAAAGAATAAACATGATAAGAAAGTCGACAAAGGCACGGATAATGAAAATAATTGTTTTAGCAGTGTCAAAATCATAGTTGAAGAATATGAATGTGTGTGTGTGTGTGTGTGTGTGTGTGTGTGTGTGTGTGTGTGTGTGTGTGTGTGTGTGTGTGTGTGTGTGTGTGTGTGTGTGTGTGTGTGTGTATTTTAAACTCGTATTCATTTTCAAGTGTATCGCTAGTGCAGTCTTCGTGTTTATATCTCTCTCCCTGGAAGACTACTGTGCGATTGATAATAATTAGCGTTATGTGTAATTGATAATAATTAGCGTTATGAGCGATTGATAATAATTAGCTTTATGAGCGATTGATAAATATTAGCATTATGAGCGATTGATAATAATTAGCGTTATGTGCAATTGATAATAATTAGCGTTATGAGCGATTGATAATAATTAGCTTTATGAGCGATTGATAATTATTAGCATTATGAGCGATTGATAATAATTAGCGTTATGTGCAATTGATAATAATTAGCGTTAGGAGCGATTGATAATAATTAGCTTTATGAGCGATTGATAATTATTAGCATTATGAGCGATTGATAATAATTAGCGTTATGTGCAATTGATAATAATTAGCGTTAGGAGCGATTGATAATTATAATTATTAGCGTTAGGAGCGATTGATAATAATTATCGTTATGAGCGACTGATAATAATTAGCGTTATGTGCAATTGATAATAATTAGCGTTATGAGCGATTGATAATTATTAGCGTTATGAGCGACTGATAATTATAATTATTAGCGTTATGAGCGATTGATAATTATTAGCGTTATGAGCGATTGATAATTATAATTATTAGCGTTATGAGCGATTGATAATTATAATTATTAGCGTTATGAGCGATTGATAATTATAATTATTAGCGTTATGAGCGATTGATAATTATAATTATTAGCGTTATGAGCGATTGATAATTATAATTATTAGCGTTAGGAGCGATTGATAATAATTATCGTTATGAGCGACTGATAATAATTAGCGTTATGTGCAATTGATAATAATTAGCGTTATGAGCGATTGATAATTATTAGCGTTATGAGCGACTGATAATTATAATTATTAGCGTTATGAGTGATTGATAATTATTAGCGTTATGAGCGATTGATAATTATAATTATTAGCGTTATGAGCGATTGATAATTATAATTATTAGCGTTATGAGCGATTGATAATTATAATTATTAGCGTTATGAGCGATTGATAATTATAATTATTAGCGTTATGAGCGATTGATAATTATAATTATTAGCGTTAGGAGCGATTGATAATAATTATCGTTATGAGCGACTGATAATAATTAGCGTTATGTGCAATTGATAATAATTAGCGTTATGAGCGATTGATAATTATTAGCGTTATGAGCGACTGATAATTATAATTATTAGCGTTATGAGCGATTGATAATTATTAGCGTTATGAGCGATTGATAATTATAATTATTAGCGTTATGAGCGATTGATAATTATAATTATTAGCGTTATGAGCGATTGATAATTATAATTATTAGCGTTATGAGCGATTGATAATTATAATTATTAGCGTTATGAGCGATTGATAATTATTAGCGTTATAAGCGATTAAAGGAAAGGCTGATCGAGCATTTCGCGACTCGGATTCAGATTGTGTTTTCATTTATTTCAGCAAGTTTGATTTTCACTTTAATATGGATTCCTGGGTTTGAAATTTAAAAAAATAAACTAATTCTCTTTTCAGTTTCTTTCTATCACTATTATAATATTATTCCTTTCATGTAGGTAAACTGTTAGTCAACTTTTGCATATGTGAAATGTTGACGTGGATAGATAGATAGATAGATAGATAGATAGATAGATAGACAGATAAATAGATAAATAGATAGATAGATAAATAGATAGATAGATGGAGGAAGGGAGGGAGGGAGGAGGGAGGGAGATAGTTTTTTGACTAATAATGAATTTTAAAATCATAAATTTAAAGCTAAAGAAAAATAAAATATGTGATGGAATAATGCAAATATTTTATTTTTATGTCAGCAAATCCCTGTTTTTGTAAATCTGTTTATTCAATGATATTAATCACTTTGCTTTTAAAAAAGTCTATTTTGAATATAATTTTGAAAGGTTTAATTCTTAAAATAAAATATGTTGACTTATTATGTGCAAACATATACGCATCTCTGAATATAAGGTTTAATTGATTTTTGTTGTAATCCATTAAAATTTATTAACTACAATCTCACGAAGATACGTTTTAGAAACGTCATCAAACAGACAAAAACTTAAATGAGTAAACAACAGTATATTCAAGTAATTTATGAAACAAAATATAAATATAAAATAAAAACTATGTTTATGAAACAGTTTGGAAAAAAAATGAATCTTTAATTCCATGCTTATTGCCTACCCCTTTCATGCGAGTGCAAGTAAAACCCTCTCTGGTATGTCTGCAATGTTCGCTGAATTGTTTGATTTGTTTATTTTGTATGGAAATATTCACTGGAGTCCCGATCAATGCCTCACTTATTGTACTTTATGCATGTGTAATGCACTTCTAGTACTTCACAACTAAAGGTCAAATTACTGCTCTTGAGTGTGAAAGCGACTTGATACTCGTCAATAAACGTGTGTACTTTTTTACGGTGTTCTTGCTTCATGTAGAAAATACTACTAGCAATTCGCCATTAAAAGGTCAAAGTTTGCTTTCCACAGGAAAACGACTAGTTTTGTGACGTTTTCATCGCTACCTCCGTGAAACACAACTAGGTATGAGCCATTGTCATTATTTTCCACTTCGAAACAGCTAGTTGTGCCATTGTCATTATTTTCCACTGCGAAACAGCTAGTTGTGCCATTGTTATTATTTTCCACTGCTAAACAGCTAGTTGTGGCATTGTTGATGTTTTGCAGTCGTGCGTGAATTATGACTTGTTATCACTTCATGAATATGATGTATAGTATAATACTTGTACCGCCAATCTCAAAATATCTAGTCAGTTAACATTTATGTGTTCTATTAATTTCACCTGTCAAGTGCAAAACGTTACTTTCAGTCAGTGAATATGTAAAGCGATCAGAAATGTCTGCTCACCTCTAAAACATCACTAGTTACTAGTCAGTAAGTTGAATCAAATTGCATTGTAAACATTCTTTTCCTTAATATTTCAAGTTTAATAAATGTAATTTATATGTACTAATATGTGTACATTTTACATTTCTGTATTTTTAAAATTAAATTTTGCTATTAAATATCTCTCTTCTCTCTTTTACTCCCCTTCTTTTATTTCTCTCTCGCGTACTGTTTCTGCAGTGTTGTCTTTGCACAGAACCTCTTTGTCTTAATATTTATCTATGTTTTTCTTTCATAAGTATGGTATTTATGTAAGTGTGTATATGTATATATTAATCCACTCACGACTCGTCCATTTCTATCACTACGACCACCATCAAAACAAAAGAATTATTTTTATTTTATTTTATTTTTTTGTAAGAGCAACACATAATGCCGTTGGCAACCAATGGTCTGTGGGAAATCGAAACAAACGACCGAGGATTTTAGAAATCCATTTGCCATATTTGTTCTGTCTGACACATACCACAGCTAAGACAGTGGAAATTATTCATTTGTGATTTTCACCAGGGAACGCATCGCGTCAAGGACGCAGTGCTGTGTGGCGGATCCCGTCGTTTGCCCTCGGTGAGCGAAATATTGCCCTTATATGACGGTTGATACTGCAATGATATTGCTTTCCTCATCGCCATCCGCCATACAGTGTAGACAATCCATCGATCAGCTAGGGAGTGATTCTAATCAGTTTTGCCCATAAGCAGATGATCACATCAACATCACGTTTCTGTTCCAGAGAGAGATTGCGATAATTATTGTAGAAACACTTGATTTCCATTACTCGTTTTGGACTTTATGAAGAGAATTAAAAGATAGATAGATAAACAGACAGACACACAGGCAGATAAAGACTTGAAATTTCAGTATGAATTCTTAGTCGAGGTTGACGAGAATAAGCAAAGCAGAAGTATCAACACACACACACACACACACACACACACACACACACACACACACACACACACACACACACACACACACACACACACACACACACACACGGGCACACACATAACACACACTCGCGCCTGCTACCTACAGGTTTGCCTAAAATGTTATATAGTCTTCTGAAAAAAATCTGTCTATTTGTTTTTGTAATAATTCGGATTACATGATATCATAGAGTCATAATATAGATTCGGTGTGACCTTAAGTAGTTTTGCATATTTGATACTAGTCATTTCGAACTTCTATTACCTGTATAAAATGAATTTTGCGATACCGCATACATGATACTGGTTGGTGTGCGTACATGTTATTGAGATGAAACTGGTTGGTGTGCGTACATGTTTTTAGGTGATTCACTGTGTATGGATATGAAGCAAGGTGAGGGACGTGTGCTGCTAGATTATACAATTTACAAATAAAACAAGACGATCACATGTTAAAGCTGGTTTAGTGTGTATCATGTTAAGGGTCGATTAAAAACAGTTTGGTGGTTCCGAGTAAGAATGGTACATTGAAGTTCAGTATATTATGATATGAGTTTAGTTAGTTTATGTTTACTTCTGGATGATTCTGATGTGTGGTATTAAAAAGTGTACAGTGTATGCTTCATAGTTCACTTTATATAAATGACTGTGTAGTTCATGGAAGTGTGATATTTGGTAGTTTATTGCGTAAATGATATTTGGTGGCTTAGTTTGCATTTTGGTCTTTCGCAGTTATTTGTGAACATTTAGCGGTGCTGTATGTATAATATGTAGTAGGTAAAATTGTGGTTTGTTGCTGTGCATATGTATAATATTTAGTAGGTAAAATTGTGGTTTACTGCTGTGTATATGTATAATATTTAGTAGGTCAAATTGTGGTTTGCTGCTGTGCATATGTATAATATTTAGTAGGTAAATTTGTTGCAGTGCATATGTATAATATTTAGTAGGTCAAATTGTGGTTTGCTGCTGTGTATATGTATAATATTTAGTAGGTCAAATTGTGGTTTGCTGCTGTGTATATGTATAATATTTAATAAATAACATTTTGGTTTGTTGCAGTGCATATATTTGATGGTTCGGTATGGATATTATATTAAATAGCTTGGTGAGCCTTCGATGCAAAGTGGTTCAACGTATAACGATATTAGATGATAAATGTTTTGTAAGCGAGCAAATTTATTTGATTCAGACTAAGATAATAGAGATCATTTGTATACGATAAATTGTGGATTTGCGAAATATTACTTCCCTCTCTCTCTCTCTCTCTCTCTCTCTCTCTCTCTCTCTCTCTCTCTCTCTCTCTCTCTCTCTCTCACACACACACACACACACACACACACACACACACATAAATACACACACGCGCGCGCACAAGTACATTATTGAATTAAACCGAATGAAACACCAATCAGTACCCGATCACGGCTCATACTTCATTTAGATTAAACAGCACACCGAATGGCACAGGGCTGGTTTTTCAAAAATCGACTGGTGTAGCGCGGGCCTAAGGACGTGAGAACATACACTGAATTGTTGACACACGAGAAAAAGTTGGTTTATCTTTTCCTGAAATCGTCAAATAATTGTTTAGCGAACGACGCATCTGTGTTCTGAACCGTGACTGGTCATTACACGTATTCGAGGTCGTCGGGTAGGAAAACTGCAGACGACAACTAAAGATAAAACGTGTATAAACAAAGTTGCTTTGTACTGGGGTCCAGAACGTGAACAGGTTTACAACGGGATCCATGCAGATTAGGTGCGCACTTTATTGGGCGCTTGGCAGCAGAAAATTATCGATTTCAAGAAGAAAGAAAAAATAAAAGATATTTCATTTTTAGGGGTGGTGGTAGCATTATTGCTGGTAATTTGTCCGTACTCATTCTTCACTTTCTGGTTTTTCAATCAGAACACGACTGTCATTGACCGCTCCACATACGACGTGAAAATGACAAGTTACATTTGAGTGTTTTAAGTTGCTTATGAGTGTTGTTTTAAGTCGCTTGTGAGTGTTGTTTTAATTTGCTTGTGAGTGTTGTTTTAAGTCGCTTGTGAGTATTGTTTTAAGTTGCTTGGGAGTGTTGTTTTAAGTTGCTTGGGAGTGTTGTTTTAAGTTGCTTGTGTGTGTTGTTTTATGTCGCTTGTGAGTGTTGTTTAATTCGCTTGTGAGTATTGTTTTAAGTCGCTTGTGAATGTTGTTTTAAATCGCTTGATAATTTTGTATTTAGTTACTTGGGAATGGTGTTTAATTTGCGTGAGAGTGTTGTTTCTGTATGCAGAGGCCGTTACTGTCCTGAAATAAAATAGTCATATTTTTGTAATTACTAGTGACGGTGCTAATTAGTTTAATGCGGTGAACGTGATGGTGGGGCGACGATGATGTTGATAAAGACAACTCGACAATGATTAAGTGTTTTTAATTCTCAAATATTTTATTTTGTGTTAAGCCCTCTTTCATTGGCAGCTTCTATATTTCAACATTGCTTATAGAGTCTACATATTTCTTTGTCGAAGAGGTGTGGGGTGTTAACTGGAACAATCCTTATGATTGCTAAGGATTTCGTAACTGATAAATATTTTGGAGTGTTATTGAATTTATAGAAGGACACTATTGCATTTCGTTTATAATGGTTTATTATCATTCTAACCTATGCTATACAATCAAAAAAGTAAATGCCACAGGCGATTTGCATTTTAATGTTTTCATCTCACTATACACAAGCACGAATAAAGATAGGCATCATTTTTATGGTCTGTCTATGTCTCATTAGTATATAATAGGTAAATACTTCATGATCAGGTAAACATTATTTGAAATCTTGTTTCATAATAGTAAATATTTCTTGATAAAGTAAACATCGTTTGAAATGTTGTGTGACAATAGGTAAATATTTCTTGATCAAATAAACATCGTTTGAAATGTTGTGTGACAATAGGTAAATATTTCTTGATCAAATAAATATCGTTTGAAATGTTGTGTGACAATAGGTAAATATTTCTTGATCAAATAAATATCGTTTGAAATGTTGTGTGACAATAGGTAAATATTTCTTGATGAAGTAAACATCGTTTGAAATGTTGTGTGTCAATAGGTAAATATTTATTGATGAAGTAAACATCTTTAAAAATGTTATGTGACAATAGGTAAATATCTCTTGATCAAGTAAACATCTTTCAAAATGTTATTTGAGAAAGGTAAATATTTCTAAATAATTATAAAGTAAACATCTTTTAAAATGTTTTGTGACAATGGGTAAATATTTCTTGATCAAGTAAACATCATTTGAAATTT
Organism: Sinotaia quadrata; assembly: GCA_028829895.1. Classification (NCBI taxonomy): domain Eukaryota; kingdom Metazoa; phylum Mollusca; class Gastropoda; order Architaenioglossa; family Viviparidae; genus Sinotaia; species Sinotaia quadrata. Next base: position 89,177,330 of record CM054178.1, read on the forward strand.
TGTGGCAATAAGTAAAACATTTTTAATCAAATAAACTTTTTTTCAAAATGTTATTTGAACAAAGGTAACTATTTCTTGATAACAAAGAGCATTTAAAATGTTATGTGATAATAGGAAAATATTTTTGATAAAACAGTATGTGATAATAGATAAATATTAATTGATCAAATAAACATCTTTTAAAATGTGGTAATAGGTAAATATTTCTTGATCAAATAAACACACTTTGAAAATGTTATGAGGTAATAGGTAAATATTTCTTGATCAAATAAACACATTTTGAAAATGTTATGTGGTAATAGGTAAATATTTCTTGATCAAATAAAAATCTTTTGAAATCTTGTTTCATAATAGGTAAATGTTTCTTGATTAAATAGACATCTTTTAAAATGTTATATGTGCTAATAGGTAAATATTTGTTTAGCGAATAATCATCTTTTAAAATGTTATTTGAGAAAGATAAATATTTCTTCATCAAATAAACATTTTTAAAATACTATATTGCAATAGGTATAAATGTCTTTATATAATAAACATATATTAAAATATGTTTGACAACGTGTAAATATTTCTCAATCAAATAAACATCTTTTAAAATGTTATTTGATAATAGAAAATATTTCTTTTTTCAAATAAACATATTTTAAAATAGTTACGATAATAGTTCGTTAAAATAATCAATAGGTCGGATAGAAATCTGGAGTGTCAAAATTATTTACTTCAAAATATTTTAGTTATAATTGAACTGAAACAAATGTAGGTTTTGTACGTACTGCGTAAAACTTAGTAAAAACAGAACTGTTAATCAAAACAGCATTCCTCTCATAATCTTCGCAAACTCACAGGGCTCGTTTTAATAAAAATGGCGGGGGCGGGGGATATATAAAGTAAAAGTAAATAGCTTGGTGAGAATACTTATCAAACTGTTCACAATTTTGATTTTAAAGGGAGAGTACTCTATGGGTGATACGTCCCGTTAAAATACTTTTACTTCAACGTTCCGACTCTCCTCATACGCACGTTTACCCTTTTGAATAATGATATTATATCTTACAGGTTTACTCTGTCTACGTGACTTTAATCGTGTAATACATCTTGTATATACTATGTGTTCCCACTGTATTATTTGGTTGCGTTATTCTTTACTTATGTACAATCAAATAATGACGTCATGAGCATTACTGCGATCAAGATGGGAAAGATTAAGTTCTAGTATCGTGTGGTGTGCAGCTTTCGCAGGATAAGTTCTAGTGTCGTGTGGTGTTGTACAGCTTTCGCAGGATAAGTGCTAGTATCGTGTGGTGTGTGGTACAGCTTTTGCATGATAATCGCTGCACAGTGACACCAACTTCATCATTGCTAGCTTCAAAATAATCGTAATGACAGTCGTCATCAGTATGTTCGTCGTCGTCCTCTTATCATTATCAGAATCACTGCATGCAGCAGTTAATACCCTACTGTCCGGGCGTCCGTAGACGATGTCCACTCTGCAAGATTATTCCCTTTGGCCGTACTAGTGCCATTTGACGTCTGCTTCCGTTTCCCTTGGTAGACATATTTAAAAGTTTATTAGGTGACGTCCCGCCTAGCCCCGTCGCTAGGGAAAGATTGGTGAGTGTGTGTGTTGGGGGGGGGGGTCCACCTGCATAAAAAGCACAGTGATCTTGTCTGACTTAAAATTTCTTGACATGATTACGACTGAATTTTTAGTTATGATGGGGATTAGTTAAAGTTCTTGATATGATTACGACTGAATTTTTAATTATGATGGGGATTAGTTAAAGTTCTTGATATGATTACGACAAAGGTTTGGAGAGGAGTCCGAGAAAGATGGAGTTACAATGGTGACTTGTACATGGTTCCATACTTTTGAAAAAGTCTAGTTCTTCAAGCAGAGAGGAATGCTGGATTACCTAAATCCTTTAGGACAGGGTAACTTTCATCCGCCCAGCTATTCACTACACTTGACTGATGCAAGGCAGTAAATAAAGATAATAAAACGGGTGTATAATATTTTAATGACATGTGTACACTAACAGCAAGATATATTTTTTCGGTCCGGATAATGGTCTGTTTTCTGTTCTAGGCCTAACTAGTGCATTTTAAATAGTACTGGAAACTTAAACTCCACTTAATTCTTTCTCTTATCATCCAGCTCTAACCATTTTGCTACTTCGTTAATGTTCATCATTTCTAAATTGAGTCAGCACAAATGAAACAATGAGAAAACAATACTCCATGTTTTCCAAACCAGCTATGGAGCTCCTCTCTTGATTTATCATCAGTACTACTGAATTGATAATATAACGATAATGATAAGTATATTGATGATGATAAGATGAGGAGGACGAAGATTGTTGAATCTATCTATTAGAAATAAATGATAAAAGTATATTAACTTCTTTACAAACCGGTCTAGAAAGGCCAGCTAAACATGGTCAGGTAATGTCCACTAAAGTACCCTAGAGTTAAAAGACACCAGTAGACATCCAATGGTAGTGATGCTTAGAGCTAAGACACCAGTAGACAGTTCATGGTAGCGGTACTTAGAGCTAAGACACCAGTAGACAGAGCCCATGATTAGTAATGTTTAGTGCTTAGACACACCAGTAGACAGAGCCAATGGTAGGGTACTCAGAGCTAAGACACCAGTAGACAGAGCCCATGATTAGTAATGCTTAGTGCTTAGACACACCAGTAGACAGAGCCAATGGTAGGGTACTTAGAGCTAAGACACCAGTAGTTTGATCCTATTTTTAAAAATGCTTAGAGTTAAGATACCAGAAGGCAGAGTCTACATCTAAAGAACATGAGAAATAAGTCGCCATTAAAAGACCCTTAAGTCTAGAGAACCCTAGAAATAAATCGCTAATAGGCAACAGAACATCGCTAGGATTGTTCCCATGACGACTATCGTGAAGAGAGTGGAGACGAAAATAATCCCAAAGTAACGTCGTGATTGTTGCAAACGCTTCTCGTATTTGTCAAGGAACGGGATACTTAAGTGTGGTATTATTGTACCATCGGTAAGTAGAGTGGTATTATTGTACCATCGGTAAGTAGAGTGGTATTATTGTATCATCGGTATGTGTTGTATTATTGTATCATCGGTATGTGTTGTATTATTGTACCAATATATATGCATTGTGGTATTATGGTACTAACCGATATGCACTTTGATATTATCGTACTAATCGGTATGTATTTTGGTATTGTACTAATCGGTATGTATTGTGGTATTATCGTACCAATCGGTATGTTACTGACAAGTATCAATTGTCAGACATGGAACTTAAGTCAAACTTAACACTGTCTAACAATATCATAGCATTTAAAGTCCATTTGTTCTTAACACATTTCTCAGGACTGAACTATCAAAATGTCGACTAACATATGTATGCAACAAGCCCAGACTTCTAGAATTTAGTAAGCACACCGCACGCCAGTAAGGAACAATAATTTGATTTTTTTTAAACAGTACATTAGTTACTTTCATCGAAACTTACGTAAGCTAGGAAAAATGTCATTAAGTGTTTAATTATTTCAAACGTGCGTTCGCATATAAATGATGAAATGTAGATGGATGGCATATGATAACCGAAACCCTATTGTGAATCTCTTAAACACAAATAGAATTCTGTTTTTTGTCTGAACGAACACAGGAGGACCGTGGGTAACAGAAAGTGTGTTGATAGTCATGTCACGGAAGTCGCATATTGGATGTAGTTGATAATACCAGCGAGCGTGATGCCTACTGACAGATATAAAGAACTGCAGTTGTGTTTGGAGGATAATGATATAAATGGTGTGGTTTTAGTTTCATCATCATTTATCTTTTGCTTGAAACACGCCGGATGACATGATGGCGACAGTCACGCACATCGATGTGTTGCGAGAAGAATCATCAATTTCATTCGGACAGAAAGCTTGGCGACTTCTCTCTGGGTAATCAGCTCTCAGTTGATCTGACACCGACTGACGATTTTTGATCATCGACAGTAAGTTGAGGCGGCACATGGCAAAGGGTCAGCAATTCTGTATTCCCACAAAATCTGACATGAGCTAGGTTAGTTGTTTTAAATTATTATACTAGCTGTAGTCCTGTTGAGAGTATTAAGCCACATTTTGACTGTCATTGTCACTGGGCCTGAAATCCAGTAGTTTGATATGAATTCAAAGATGACTAGTCACAGTGAACTATGATCGACTGTGTCATAATTTTCAAATAAGTGCAAGAACTGATCAGCAATCTGTCAGCATCATTATCCAAGTCATCATACAAAGTCATCGTCACTGATCAAAAGTCACTATTCATGGCATCATTATCCAAATCATCATACAAAGTCATCGTCACGGATCAAAAGTCACTATTCATGGCATCAACCAAACCCATCTTTCAAAACCAGCCATTCAAATCAGTCATCTAAAGCTATTGGATGTTGTCGCCCAAATCGTCATGCAACGTAATCATCATCAGTATTCAAAGCCATCATTTAAATTCTTCATCCATAATCATCATCTTCGTTCCTGTCTTGTTCTCACACACATTTGATTTCTGCTGCAAATATGACCTCTCTTAACTATAAATGTGTTTGCCACACTTTGTTCTCTCTCACGTGTATAGTTACCTTCCCTTCAACTCACACACTTTTGAGTTCCGTCAGTGAAGTGAGTTTGTTTTCGCAAACTTATTTTATGAAATGAAAGCCACCACAGACACATAATGACGTCAGTGATGTGTATTTGTTTTCTTATACACTCATATTTTATTAAATGAAAGCCACCACAGACACATAATGACGTCAGTGATGTGTATTTGTTTTCTTACACACTCATATTTTATTAAATGAAAGCCATTATGGTATAACGATGTCACTGACAATTTAGCTTGTGAAGAGCCACGTGAATTATAAACGATATCACACACGCACACGCACACACACACACACACACGCGCGCGCGCGCGCGCATGCATGATTGCGAAATGGTGATAATTTGAGTTTTCGATAATATTAATAACATTCATATGGTTAAAATGTAACATTGTTTTACTTCTTGCTGTCAGTTTGTATTCCTGTAAGTTTAATGTATATTATTTTGTATAATGATATTGTGTATTCCTGTAAGTTGAATGTACATTATTTTTTATAATGACATTTTGTATTCCTGTAAGTTTAAAGTACATTATTATTTATAATGATATTTTGTATTCCCGTAAATTTAATGTACATTATTTTCTCTATTGATATTTTGTGTTCCAGTAAATTTAATGTACATTATTTTGTATAATGAAATTGTGTGTTCCTGTATGTTTAATGTACACTATTTTGTATAATGATATTTTGTGTTCCTCTACGTTTAATGTACATTATTTTCTATAATGATATTTTGTATTCCAGTAAATTTAATGTACATTATTTTGTATAATGATATTTTGACAAATAATAATTTAATGGCGAGTGCTTTGCAACACCGATCGTATTCCTAAATTAGATAGTTAGTCAGCTCGCTGTAAACACAAGTTCTTTCTTACTCTCGTGTTGAAATCTGTTTACCGCTCAGGTTTCTAAACACAAGTTCTTTCTTACTCTCATGTTGAAATCTGTTTACAATAGATTCTGCTGTTGAAACAAAACTGTGGTTTCTAAGTTCTTTGGGACTCATGTAGCAATCATTGTTTTACGATGGAATTTTGTTTTGACATTAGTTATTTGTTTGTCAGTTTTTCAACCTTTAAAGGGATTCATGACCTGTACAGACATTTTAGTCTCCAATGACGTCATAACAGAATGATGAGAGTTTCCCTACTTATTAACTCTTGAATATCGCTATGAAGCTTTAAATCAGAAGATGTACGATGTGTCTGAAATTCTGGAGGCTTTTTGAGAATACATTCATTGTCCTGTTTTGAAAAGAATATGTATATTTCTAAACAGCTGTTTTAATTTGAGTACTAAAAGCATGGCGCATGAATATAGCAGCCGTCTTTGTTCAATCCACCTCTTGCCGACGACACTAACAATAGAGCCTTCTTTGCTCAATCCACCTATTTCCGACGACACAAACAATAGAGCCTCGAGCAATATGGCGACGGAATTCTGTATAATACTCTATCCGCTTTCTTCTAACATGCATTTGTTATTGAATTGTTTGTGCGTTGAACGATGACACTTAATTTGGAGTTTTTTGTCTTTTTAAGTAAACAGTCCCTAAGGCAAAAATCCTAATGATTATGGATATTTTCTTCAAGCAAACACGCCATTTAAGAATTGCATCAAGCGGCATTAAGATAGTGATAGCAAAATTATTATTGATTCAACAAAATTTTTTCTATGAATAAAAAATAATAGTTATGCACGCACAAACATACCTATTCCAAAATACGAACATCTATTTACAAATACTAATATATATATATATATATATATATATATATATATATACACAAACAAATCTATTCACAAATACATATATCTATGTACAACCCAAACTATCTATGATCATGCAAAAGACATCTCGCGCAACGATATCTATGCACTAACAAAAATATCTATGCACAATCAAAAACAATGCACGCACAAACAAACATATCTACGCATAAACAAAAATATCTACGCACAAATAAAATTATCTACGCACAAACAAAAATATCTATGCACAAACAAAAATATCTATGTACAAACAAAAATAGTATACACAAACAAAGAAATCTACGAACAAACAAAAATATCTACGCACAAACAAAAATAGTATGCACAAACAAAAATAGTATGCACAAACAAAAATAGTATGCACAAACAAAGAGATCTACGAACAAACAAAAATATCTATGCACAAACAAAATCACTCAAAGCATATATACGTATACATACTCCTGCTCTCAAATAATCCGTGGATCTTGGTTTATAGCAAACATAGTGCCCCCATGTCCTCTTATCCATAAAGGCCCTTCCTTCAAATCCTTGTATCCTAGAGAAATTGTCTTCAAATCCTTATATACTAGACAAACTTTCTTCAAATCCTTATATCCTAGACAAACTTTCTTCAAATCCTTATATCCTAGAGAAACTTTCTTCAAATCCTTGCATCCTAGACAAACTTTCTTCAAATCCTTATATACTAGACAAACTTTCTTCAAATCCTTATATACTAGACAAACTTTCTTCAAATCCTTATATACTAGACAAACTTTCTTCAAATCCTTATATCCTAGACAAACTTTCTTCAAATCCTTATATCCTAGAGAAACTTTCTTCAAATCCTTGCATCCTAGACAAACTTTCTTCAAATCCTTATATACTAGACAAACTTTCTTCAAATCCTTATATACTAGACAAACTTTCTTCAAATCCTTATATACTAGACAAACTTTCTTCAAATCCTTATATCCTAGACAAACTTTCTTCAAATCCTTATATCCTAGAGAAACTTTCTTCAAATCATTGTACCCCTGAACAGAATCGTTTTAGGAGCTGAATAAATACAACTTTATAAAGACATTTTCTTGAGTAAGATTTAATACGCCTTTTACAACCAAATAAAGTCACTTGCCCCTCTAACTACCTAATTGCGAGACGCACCCTTGAAAATCAAATAACGAGACATATCTTCAACTTCCATGCAGCAAGACTTATCTTCGGCCAAATAATAACATATACCTCTCTTATGGACATTACAGCGAGACAGCTGGAAAATGTAGTATGGCTTTTCTCAAAGTAACACTTCTTATGCTAAGTCACAGAGTGCAAGCGATGATGGCACGTAAACACATATTTTCTTTTTGTCTAATGTTGAAAAAGTAGCTCCCTTTCTAGCTTTATATGAATATGTTAATGCATGTTTACAAAATTCATGCAGTAATTTGCTTTATTACCGTAAACTCAGCATGAATAAGATTTAAAAAGGATTTTTAAATGCAGGGACTCTGGAGACACTTTTCAACTTAAAATACTTTTGAAGTTAAAGATACTGAGGTGCGTGGGAATTAAATGAATTTGTGGCCCATACAAGAAGTGGGAGACTTTATTGTCTAAAAGAACATGGAGAGCAATTTGAGGTTACAAGACTTTAAGACATCATAGGAATTAAATATTTTGGGACGCAAAAGGGTTGAAGACTTTAGATACATTATGGGTTAGACCATAGGGGACACATTTATGGACTACGCGACTTTGGGTTTCAGAGGAATAAGGAGATCTTTAAGATCTATGGATGAGGACTTTTGGGACATCCTATGGCTATAAGGAATTTTGACGCAAACTGCACACTTGGTAAACACAGACGTAACTTACATGTTGCATATTCATGAGTCTTCATCCTAAAGGATGTGGTAAATAGAAAATTTTCATTTCTATTAATGCTGGGTGGTGGAGAGATTCAAGCGTTGGGTTGTAGAGCAATAAGTAAATGGGTACGGAATTAATGTACAGTAGTCCAGATGCGCTATTTTGTCTAATTGTCTAATAAGAAAACGAAAAATACAAACCAAATGAATGAAATCGTTATTTCCCTTTCAGAGAATGAATTTATTCCCTGGGACGATTTGGCTAAGGCGCATTATTTTCTTTATTCCATTTAAGCATCATGGTCAAAATGTAAGAATTTCTTTTCCTTTGGTCCTTTATAAATAGTAAGCCGTGGTTCAGTGCCTGATGTGTCTCTTAGATCATCCAGCCCTCTCAGTTTGATATGGATTTCTTCAGGAGACATGTCTTCTCCTTAGCTCGGGAGTGCCTTTCTCATAGTACTCGGTTTCAAGAGCTTAGTGACGTCATTTGATGTGTAGCTTTGCATAAACAAAGTACGCGATTTATTATTATTATTACGTGAAGCATGCGCGTGCACAGAGGCTTAGCAGCCTGCACAGACAAACATGACACGCCACTGAAACCTTTGAAAACTTCCCATCCCCCATCCCCCACCCTCTAGTTACGCCAGAATTGTCCCATAAAATCCTGTTATGAATATTTAATGCTTATTTACTTTCTCCTGCTTGTCGAGTTCTGATAAAATGCTGATATCGCGCAGTTCTGGCACTTTTGCGCGGTCTTTTGCTCTGCTGAAATGTCGAAAAGTTTCCAGTATGTATGACATTTGTGTGGAGAGCCAGTTATTAGAGAGCCAGGATATCAAATTGGCAGGCTATTGAAGAACCAGTTTGTGTTAGAACGCCAAGCTATAGGAGAGCCAGTTTATTAGAGAGACCGTTTAATGGAGATCCAAATTATTAAATAGATAGGCTATTTAAGAGCCAGGCTATATGAGAGCCAGTTTATTAGAGAGCCAGGCTATTGGAGAGCCAGGTTATAGGAATCGAATTTATTAGAGATCCAGGTTTTTAGACAGTTACTTTATTAGAGAGCCAGGTAATTGGAGAGCTGGATTATAAGAGATACAGGCTATAAGAGAGCCAGGTTACTGGAGAGCCAGGTTGTCTGAGAGCCAGGTTATCAGAGAGCTAGGCTATAAGAGAGCCAGGTTATTGGGGAGCCAGTCTATATGAGATCCAGATTTAAACCAGTTTACTGGAGATGAGGTCAGTCTGCTAACCCGCAATGCGCACTACTTCAGCAAAAGCGCTTCACACTTCCCCACCTTTTGTTGCGTCTTTGTAAATATCGGCTGCTTGGTAGATGTGGCTATGAAAATATTGAACTTGCGTTTAACTTAATTAAAACATCTCCCAAACACTGATGTGGCCTGCGTGCCAATAATTATGTAGAATGATAGACAATATAAAAAACGCTCTTAGTATACATAAACTCAATGGACTTTCACAAAGGTTTGCCCTCATTCTAATGGGAATTGAGAACTTTCTGCTTGAGATATCGTAGAATACACTTTTAAAATTACCGAGAGCAGATAATAACTCTCGTATAAAAATATTGTTGATAACAGATATCATCATTTCAAATGATAGTTCCTTGGCAAATCGCCTCCGAAACAAAATAAACAAAACTTGACGAAACATCCCAGAACTGAAAACGTGCACCACAGCCCAGAACTGAAAACGTGCACCAAAGCCCAGAACTGAAAACGTGCACCACAGCCCTATACTAAGGACGTGCACCAAAGCCCAGAACTGAAAACGTGCACCACAGCCCTATACTAAGGACGTGCACCAAAGCCCAGAACTGAAAACGTGCACCACAGCCCTATACTAAGGACGTGCACCAAAGCCCAGAACTGAAAACGTGCACCACAGCCCTATACTAAGAACGTGCACCAAATCCCAGAACTGAAAACGTGCACCACAGACCAGAACTGAAAACGTGCACCACAGCCCTGTACTAAGAACGTGCACCACAATCCAGAACTGAAAACGTGCACCACAGCCCTGTACTAAGAACGTGCACCACAGACCAGAACTGAAAACGTGCGTCACAGCCCTGTACTAAGAACATGCACCACAGACCAGAACTGAAAACGTGCACCACAGCCCTGTACTAAGTACATGCACCACAGCCCAGAACTGAAAACGTGCATCACAGCCCTGTACTAAGAACATGCACCACAGATCAGAACTGAAAACGTGCATCACAGCCCTGTACTAAGAACATGCAACAAAGCCCAGCACCGCGAATGTGCACCAAAGCGTAGCACCACGAACGTGCACAACAGCCATTGCACCGTAATTTGCAAAAGCCTCGCACAGCCTTGCACAAACCTTGCACCGCGGCCTAGCACTATAGCCCTGTTCTTTCAGCAGCCACTAGTCACACTATCTCTTTCATTATTTCTTTGAATACAGTCATAGTTGATTGCTAATGTTATCTCTTGGCCACTAGTCACACTATCGCTTTCATTATTTCTTTGAATACAGTCATAGTTGATTGCTAATGTTATCTCTTGGCCACTAGTCACACTATCGCTTTCATTATTTCTTTGAATACAGTCATAGTTGATTGCTAATGTTATCTCTTGGCCACTTCATATTCCAGTTGTCTTTAGTTTTGCGGTGATTTCCTTTTTTTCCCTACATTATTTCTTTTATGTCGACGTTCACAGTCTGGCATTTTTCTAAAGGGCTTACAGAAGGTAATTTTCTTAAAGCAAAAATTATTTTTAAAAACCACTGCATTATTTGCGTGGGCCAAAAGAATAATTAATTCGCCGACATTGTTCTTTTTTATCATTTCTCCTTTACTCCTTTCGTCTCTTCTTTTCTATTCCTGCGTGCGAGTCGGAGACAATGTTCGAAATTGGATTATCTCTCTTTTGTTTCTGCGACACTCTCGGGTGCCAAACTAATTCCAGAAAACTCACAATTTCTGCGCGATGGAGAAACGCAATTGCATTGGAAATTATTCTTTTGAATGAGTAACAAACGAGAGACTGAAAACGGTCAGTACCTATATGAGTCAGTGTTAAATGAGTAACAAAGGAGAGACTGAAAACGGCCAGTACCTATATGAGTCAGTGTTAAATGAGTAACAAAGGAGAGACTGAAAACGGTCAGTACCTATATGTGTCTGTGTTAAATGAGTAACGAACGAGAGACTGTAAACGGTCAGTACCTATATGTGTCTGTGTTAAATGAGTAACGAACGAGAGACTGAAAACGGTCAGTTCCTATATGTGTCTGTGTTAAATGAGTAACGAACGAGAGACTGTAAACGGTCAGTACCTATATGTGTCTGTGTTAAATGAGTAACGAACGAGAGACTGTAAACGGTCAGTACCTATATGTGTCAGTGTTAAAAGAGTAAATCAAACCTTGCAGACCGCGTCTCTTTGTCCTGTAGCCAAACGGTCGTAGTTAACACGCTTTTTTCCAGATAACGTGCGACAAAACTGGCAACTAGAATGAAGGCCGCGAGCGAAACCAGGGTTGGTAGAATTTACACGGACAATAGGAAAGAGAATCTTTCCTTCTTTTTCTTTGTAATTTATATTTATTGTTTGGAACGATTGCTTGCAAACTGGATGACTGTATTTTTTAAAGTAATTATTTTGATATTCTTTAAAAATATTATAATAGTTTACTATATGTCTTTCCTTAGTTTAAACAATGATTTTCTAAATTATTAAAACTCAGCAATTATCCCTACATATATCTGTATACGAAATACAAAATGTAAATATTTCGCAAATAAGCTTTATTTGTTAAAAGCTGCAAATATGTAGACAACCGGTCTTGTTTACTGCTTGCATTATATTGTCTCTTCGTTAAGTCAAGCGCTGTTTTAAGTTACAGTAATTCAGGCTCATACTAAAAAGTGGTATTTTCTGTTTACTGTGACAGTTATGGACCATTATATGTGTTACAAATATTTTGTCTTCATTCAAATACATTTATTTCATTAATATATAAAATCCAGTAATAAAAATCAGCAGTATTGATTACACATTCTTATCTTGATATAAATAGGTACACATATTATCAGCAAGGAATGTTAGTGAATACGTTTCCCGTATACCCTCTGTAAATATATCGTCTTCATCCCTGTGTTCAATGTAAATATATCGTCTTCATCCCTGTGTTCAATGTAAATATATCGTCTTCATCCCTGTGTTCAATGTAAATATATCGTCTTCATCCCTGTGTTCAATGTAAATATATCGTCTTCATCCCTGTGTTCAATGTCAATATATCGTCTTCATCCCTGTGTTCAATGTAAATATATCGTCTTCATCCCTGTGTTCAATGTCAATATATCGTCTTCATCCCTGTGTTCAATGTAAATATATCGTCTTCATCCATGTGTTCAATGTAAATATATCGTCTTCATCCCTGTGTTCAATGTAAATATTCAGTATTTTCAACTGTAATGCTCTCACCTAGGAGCTTTCAAATAAGATTCGGTGATGAGGAACTGGATCGACCCTTTGATGGCTTACTTGAGGACATCTTCAAAGAAAAAGATCATTATACAGTGACTTTGATGTGGCCATTCTGCAGACTCTTGTGGGAATAAAAGTAAATGTTTATCTTCTTCAAGAAACAGTTCTCTAGAGATACTAATATAAATAGAACACACGCTCAATAGCACTAATGTTCAGTCAGGGTAGCACTTTTCTTTTACACTGCTTATCTGAAGTTTCCTTCACACTACACCATGAGTGATGTGACTTCATTATATCGCTCAGCTGTCCCAATCAAAAAGAAACTTTACACCTGGAGACCGGACCAGAAACCAACTGAGGAAAATGATGACGACCAAAGAGAAGAATAACAAGAAAAGGAACCCTGAAAACAACTATACAATATTAAATATTTTGCAACAATTAATGAAAATGGGCCAGAGTTACTTAGTTCACTAACTATAAAAGAATTATAGATTAAAATATACACATCGTTCTATCTAATATTATTACAATTTACTAATAGTCATACACACAAGAAATATTTTAAATTATTATACCCTCGCACATAACACTTAAGCAATATCATACCTTTATTTTCTGCTAAAATTTTCTGCTGAATCGTCAATACAATATTTCTTTCACCCTTTATTTTAGCAGAAAACAAAGGGTGAAAGAAATATTGTATTGACGATTCCTGAATTCCATTACAGAGAATAATGCATTCTTTTTCAGAGTCTATATTACTCCCACACATACACAAACCTTTGATGATTTTTTGGTGAATCGGACTATTTTCATTCTCGCTGCACTGTAGGATATCTCTGAATAAAGTGATTCAAATTCGTTCCTTGATCCACATCATCACCTCTGTCACATGATGCCTATGACACACCTTGACCCCTAGATCAAGATATTTTCCAAATGCACATCCATTCATGTGAAGTTATGCTACTTTTAATCATGCCCTTGGCTAAGCCTTCTGACTTTCCATTTGAAACTTTCTGGATTTGTTTTCAATACTAGAGGTCAGGGTCAAATCTTCGAGTTTAGATAATTTATTTTAATTATTTTCCTTTGCCTACACTGGACTAACAACTGAAAATATCTTGTCTGTCGTTCCTTGTAACTGTAATGATTAAACTTAATGTGAATACACCTTTTAGCTTTCATGACAGTACTTCTTGTGTTGTTTGAATTTTTATATTTCAATATTTTAATATTTATGTCATGTGACTGGGCTAAATTAATATTTGTGTCTCGGGAGAAATTGACATGACTGTCATTCCATTAACGAATTTATATTACATAGTCTGTCATTTCTTTAAAAAATCATTAATATTACACATGGTCATTCTTTTTTACGAATTAATATTATACACTTTGTTATTCCTTTAACGAGTTAATATACATGCTATGTTATTCTTTTAATGAATTAATATTACACACTGTCAATTCTTTAACAAATTAGTGTTACGTAAACTGTCATTTAATAAAACATTAATTTCACACACTTTATCATTAATCTTAAGTGCTGAAAAACGTGTAAGTGAAAAATGCTAACAAAGCAGAATAAACATTAAATGCAGACTTTATTAAAATCTACGATTGTATCAAAAGTGTTTATTAAAATGAGTGACACATATTTGCTGTTCAGCATAATTTTAATCAGTGGACTTTGTAATTTACTAAAAAAAATAATGAAATATGTATTTTTATTGTCTTTTGTTGAAAATATGGAGATGGTTAGTAGCAGAAATGGCAGTTGAATGGATTGAAAGCATACACTAACTGTTTTTATATAAGCTTTAGTATGTGGTAACTGACACTGAGAAGTAATAATGACCCGAATGAAAGTGTTGAGAGACTACTTGCCGATAATTGTTATACTGGTCTCAGGCTGAGTACTGTCTGAACACCAAAATGTACTTGCCAATATATCAAGAAAAGCAGTAAGTAGAATTACTTTTGAATATAGTGGGAAATCAAGAACTATTGAATATAGTGAGAAATCAAGCACTATTGAATATAGTGGGAAATCAAGAACTATTGAATATAGTGGGAAATCAAGCACTATTGAATATAGTGAGAAATCAAGCACTATTGAATATAGTGGGAAATCAAGAACTATTGAATATAGTGGGAAATCAAGAACTATTGAATATAGTGGGAAATCAAGAACTATTGAATATAGTGGGAAATCAAGAACTATTGAATATAGTGAGAAATCAAGCACTATTGAATATAGTGAGAAATCAAGCACTATTGAATATAGTGAGAAATCAAGAACTATTGAATATAGTGAGAAATCAAGCACTATTGAATATAGTGAGAAATCAAGCACTATTGAATATAGTGAGAAATCAAGAACTATTGAATATAGTGAGAAATCAAGCACTATTGAATATAGTGAGAAATCAAGCACTATTGAATATAGTGAGAAATCAAGCACTATTGAATATAGTGAGAAATCAAGCACTATTGAATATAGTGAGAAATCGAGCACTATTGAAGTTTTTATTCACAATAAAAGGAAAATCGTTACTTGAAAATCCCAAAAAGTAATCGACACAGGTAAAAATATTAAGAAGATTCCATTGAATTTTGAAGAGAGAGGAGAAAAATCATTACTCAGAAATCCCATTAGCAATCGAGAGAATTCTTTTAAAAAATACATTAGTCAGAAATCCCATTGAAAATGGAGAGGGGAAAATACATTTACAAAATCCCATTAGCACTGGTCAGCGACGAGCATGTCTAGCTCACATGGGGTTTTCTTCAAGATGACAGAACGCCGCCCTTTCGACGAATGTTAAATACATCACACTTGAAGAAATCGATGACAGCGATGATTTTCGTCAGATATGAGTGGAGTACAATAATGACACAATCAATGCAGAAATCGCCTTAGTATCAAAGTCAGATCACTCCCGAGATGTATCGCCTCACCACGCCCCTTTATCAACGCTCTCATTACATGTGCTTTCTTCATACAAATTGTACGATACAGTAGCATACACTGTTTTCATACAGATCATTATTGTTGCATACACTGTTTTCATACAGACCCTTCTTCTTGATTCTTCATACAGATCATTATTGTTGCATACACTGTTTTCATACAGATCACTCTTACAGACTATTATATTATTAAAATGTTAAATTTATTCAGCGGATTGCCTTGACTGCTACTGAATCAGATAACTTCACGTTCATAACAACATTTACCAACGTATCTGTAGTAAACGTGTTTGATCGTTTGTTATAAATTAATGTTGTAAGCATCTTGCCAGTAAGTGCCACCAAGTTTTGCCAGCAGTCGAAATATGTTGGTTCTTACCGTGTAACGATTGTTGCAGGTTCTTAAGTCAAATTACATTATAAACATTGTGACTTGCAATGAAGGGATACAGAAAATTAAATTGCAATATTTGAAAGGTGAGTGGTTTTTTAAAAAAATTCTCTTGAACTACCCCATGCAAGACGAAATGTATATTCATTATGATGTTGATGGCAACATTCTAAATATAGTCCGCGCAGACCACAATTCTAATGGGATCACAGTATATAATAATACTCACTGACAGTTAATTTGCGTTGAATTAATTATAGTAGGAGGAGGAATAAACACACAGACAGATAGATAGATAGATAGATAGATAGATAGATAGATAGATAGATAGATAGATAGATAGATAGATAGATAGATAGATAGATAGATAGATAGATAGATAGATGGATTGATGGATGGATGGATGGATGGGGAGGGAGAGAGAGAGAGAGAGAGAGAGAGAGAGAGAGAGAGAGCATTATTTAGAAACTAATTTGTTCATGTTTTCTTTTCTGGCATTTAGATTACACAATGTTTTTAGAGGCGAAAAATTTCAAAATAGATTGTGCATAATAATCTTCTAAATGAAAATATAAAAGAATAAAAGGTAAAACCGACGTTTTATATCTTTTCTTCGTATCTGAGTAATAGAATTAAATTATTCACAATCGCATGTTTCTCTTCCGAAAGACTATTTTTTTCTATCAAGAGAAACGTACAGTTCTCATTATTATAAGCTGAGATCAAATTTCCTTACTCAAGACGAGCGGTTGATTTTATTGTTCCTGTGATTTCCAAAACGTAGTTAAACTTTGCAAAAACGTCATCCATTGTCTTTGACATGAAAGAGAATTAATCGGATTTACAAATCTATAAGATCTTTCTTCTTTCAATTATTTTTAAGTTCTTATTATTTGTTTCTTCACGTTCGTTTTTTAAAACAATATTTTTAAAAATTCGTGGCACGTTCTAATACGTTTAAAATCGCTGTCTAATAGTCTTCAGAAGAGAAAGAGAATGCGGTTTTGATTCCATTTATTTCAGAGGACTTTTCTGGAAAATCAATATCGCAATTTCTCGATAGGCCGGTTACAGGAAGACACAATTGAGTGAGTCACTTAGCTTTAGCTTCGCTCGCTCAAGCATCTATCTGCTAAGTAAACCAGAGTCCACGCTTCCGGTCAAAACCGACTGCTCGTATCTTGGTGTCTGACACGCCTTGTCTCTGATCGTGCTACTGCACCAATGGCGTCCATTGGTGGCAGTTTTCTGATACATAGGCTACATTTCGCATGGTTGAGGTTCCTTTACTGCGGACTGAACCGAAAAC
This sequence comes from Sinotaia quadrata, assembly GCA_028829895.1. Taxonomy (NCBI): domain Eukaryota; kingdom Metazoa; phylum Mollusca; class Gastropoda; order Architaenioglossa; family Viviparidae; genus Sinotaia; species Sinotaia quadrata. The sequence goes on from CM054178.1 coordinate 89,194,795, forward strand.
AATCTTATAGGTAGACGAAAGGATGGATGGATGGATTGATGGGTGGATGGATGGATGGATGATGGATGAGTGGATGGATTGAGGGTCACTGGTATGGAATAGAAGAGAGAGAAAATTAGGGTAAAAGAACTTAAAACAAGAATGGAGGCCAGGTAACGGAGGATAGAATGGAAGATGGATAGTTAGATTATCTCTCTCTTCTCAGTCTATCTAACTGTGTATTTAGCAATTTCCGCCTATCTATTTCTCTAACTATCGGCTTCTTATAGCCTGCCTGTCTCTTTTGATTGTATATAACGAGATTGTAACGTCAAATATTTTACGATATTTGTCCTGCAGCTTCGTTCACTGTCCATACTTCCATTCCCAACTAGCTTTCCTCACAGCAGCAGTAGAATTTAGCAAACAACTAACAATAGGACATTATACTGGGTCGAATACCTGCCATTGTTACGCATTTCTGTTTTCCTGGGCTCAATGTTTTATGTCATAAAAATAAAGCATGTCGTAACTTGTGCGTTGCTTGTGTAACGTTTTGTTTTCTACAACGTGTCAACCTACAACGCTTGCGCAGCTTGATACACTCACGCGGCGACCTAAACAGTCTCGGTTTTCACTTGTTCCTGGGCACTACAGCACAGCCTCTTTCATTGGCTTGCGTGAATAAAGCTTTCAGTAAAAACGCTCACTTTAGATTTCGCCTTTAATTAGTGGCATTTTAAATAAAACTAGTCCAAACGTGCATCTGACAGGAACTGTCTCACTATTGTCTGTATACATATATACTCATCCACACTCATCTACACTCATCTACACTCCCACACAAGCAAGCTAACAAACCCGCCCATGAAAAGCACGTGCGACTTTATCAATATTTGCCCCTTTCCCAACGGTCAGAATGTCATGTAAAGTGACCACTGGTCAAGAGTAAACTGAAATATTGGTAAACGGTATTAACACTAAGAAAATTTCACACACACACACACACACAAGTACAACAATATGTGGAGGGAGCAGCCCGCAAATATTTGGTGGAAAATTCGTCAGAAGCATGACAATGGAATGTTTTCGTGAGCAGAAAACATTAACGCCTTGCTTTACCAATACCAACAAAACAACAGAAGTATTGAAACCAGGGGAAAGAATTATACGCACGACACGAACTATTCACAGAGAACATTGTGGATAAATTAACTAATGGCAATGATAATGTACTCGTACTATGGTTAGTTGGTATGGTCAATTTCTCGTACAATGGTCAGGTGGTACAATCATATTTTCATACTATAGTCAGGTGGTACAGTCACATTCTTTTACTATGGTCATATAGTACAGTCGAATTCTCGTCCGCTGATAAAGTGGTACAGTCAGATACGAATATTATGCTCATGTAACACACTCCACTACTTGTGTTATGTAACAGCGATGCACTCAAATAATTGTAGTATGTGATACAACTATTCGGAGTACACTAACGTGGTACTTATAACAGAGTCATATTTTCGTACTATTCTTGTGATATAGTCTAATATTTTATTAAATTTACATGATATAGTCATATGTTCGCACTGTGCTAATATAGTAATATACTCATACTATAGTCAAACGTAGTCAATTGCCATATTGTACAATGTGACACAGTCAGTTACTCGCACTGTGCTAGTGATATTTGTAATATACTAATGTGATACAGTAAAATCATGAACTGTACCAATTTGATATAGTCAAATACTCACATTGTAATAAAGTGATATGTTCGTATATTGTTCCAGGCAAAATAAACTTGAAGAACTCGTTGCGAGTCGATGAAATTGTGAGGATGAAATGGAAATATATTTAGAGCATTAGTTTATGACAGTACGAAAAAACACGACAATGAGAAAGTCGATGACGGTTGTTACTGGACTTACACATGCAGTCTACGAAGACGACAGCAATAGTTGAGACAGAAAGAGAAAAGATTTTCTCTAGCCGACCGTTGTCAGTTGGACACGAATGCACGCAATCTCACCATATAGGAAGGAATTTGTATTTGTTTTCCTGGAGTTCGGATAAAGGACTCCTCAGTACAGGAGAGGTTTGAAGACATGATGTTATTCTGCCGCGAACTTTCTTCCCTCCCGTTTCTGGTTATTTTTATATTTCCTTTCATAAATGCTTTCATTTCTTTTGTTTGTTTGTTTTTTTGTCTCACAGGAGAATAGATTTGAGACAAGCTTCATCACGTGACACAGGGATCGGTGCCACGACATCGCTATATTACTACGATCGCAAGGTCAGTCTGGTTGAATGAACTGCACAAAGGCCGAATGTGTTCCATTTGGGGGGGGGGGGCCTTTGATGTTAGTATTATATTCGTTGAAGATCAACATACGTCCAGAGCTAATAAGAAGAAAAAAACAGCATAACAAAATCACAAATGACATCTGTGCATGATATAGATGCAAAATTATAGCTTCGGAGAGGGGATTGCGATTTCATTGCATGAACTAGACGTAATATAGCTTCAGAGAGGGGATTGCGATTTCATTGCATGAACTAGACGTAATATAGCTTTAGAGAGGGGATTGCGATTTCATTGCATGAACTAGACACAATATAGCTTTAGAGAGGGGATTGCGCATGCACTTAAGGTCGCAGCACAAAATCTTGTTAAGTCACACATTTTGACCGTCCACCTAAATAATCTTATCGTGACACTAGACACATCTTTCTCTCACGAAATCAGATTGGTAGTAACATAGACATATCTTCCTGTCATGAATCTACTCGTTACATCGACTCGGTTACTTACTTACAACCTGGTTATTTTCATGAACTATTGCTTCAAACGAAATGTCATTCAGGACATGGATATATACATCTTGAACAAGTTTGCGAAATGTGAGAAAAGCAGTTTTGTTGAGTTTAATGTTTTATTTTTAATAAAATTTATTCTGGGATGTAAAGTGCAAAAAAAAAAAACCAACACAGCGCTTGAGATAGCTGATGATAGAACGGTTTGTTAAAAATGTAACTCTTCCATAATTGTAATATAACTTCCGGTTACTAAGCTAATGCAATTGAAACTTTCCATGAAAGAGAGAGTAAATAGATCTATAAAGAGAGAGAGAAAAAGGAGACACACTTTAAAGAGAGAGAGGACACTTTAAGAGAGTGAGAGAGAAAAGAGATACTTTAAGACAGAGAAAAGAGACTTAAGAGAGAGAAGGACACACTTTCAAATACTTTGATAAATGGTATTTAGAGAGACAGAAAGTTGACAAGGAGACACACTCTCAAATACTTTGACAAGTGGTTTTCAGAGAGAGAGAAAAGACACTTAAAATAATTTGACATATGATATTCAGAGAAAGAGAGAAAAGACACACTTAAAATTCACTTTGACAAGTGGTATTCAGAGAGAGAGAAAGGATACAATTTTAAAACACTTTGACAAGTGGTATTCAAGAGAGAGAGAGAGAGAAAGGAGACAAACTTAAAATACTTTGACAAGTGGTATTCAAGAGAGAGAGAGAAAGAGACAGAGAAATGAGACACACTTTCAAATACTTTGACAAGCGGTATTCAACTCTAGGACAATATAAAATCAAATCAAATCATTTGAAATATTCCACACTAACAAGCAGTAACGCGTTAGTAGAAGACAGTTGCTGTATCAATAGAGACAATACGGTCTATACATTATCATCATCATTATTATTACTAATATCAATAGAGACAATTCGGCCTATACATTACCATTACAATTATTATTACTAGTATCAGTAGAGACAATACGGCCTATACATTATGGGAGGAGCGGTAGTAATAACAGCTGTTTTATTAATATATTTAATTTTGCTAATATTCTTTTCATCACCATTTTATTATTGATGTTATTATTTCTATTATTATATTAGCATCTGCAACATCTTCATTGCCGTCATCCTTGTTATTAGTAGTATCAATATTACTATTAATTATTAGTTGATCAGTACTAATAGATCGGTATTATAAATCACGGCTATTGGATTATTCTTTTGGCAGTATGTGCCTGTCATTGTTTATTGCGATACATTGCTTTGAATGAGAATCACTAGAATTTTTAAACATACATCACTGTGAACTGATAAACTTTAGATAATTTAGATATATATCCACTGTGAACTGAGAACCATTAGATCATTTGGACACATACCACTATGACCTGAGAATATTGAGATCATTTGAACACATACCACTATGACCTGAGAATATTGAGATCATTTGAACACATACCACTATGACCTGAGAATATTGAGATCATTTGAACACATACCACTATGACCTGAGAATATTGAGATCATTTGAACACATACTACTATGACCTGAGAATATTGAGATCATTAGGACACATACCACTATGACCTGAGAATATTGAGATCATTTGGAAACATACCTCTGAAAACCTTTGGATTATTTGAATATATATCACTAAAGTAATAGTTTCTACGTAACCTGATTTAGGCCTGTCACAATAATCTTTGCATGCTTTTGCAACAACGTCACAATAGTCTTTGCAGGATTTTGCAACAATGTCATAATAGTCTTTGCAGGATTTTGCAACAATGTCACAATAGTCTTTGCAGGATTTTGCAACAATGTCACAATAGTCTTTGCAGGATTTTGCAACAATGTCACAATAGTCTTTGCAGGATTTTGCAACAATGTCACAATAGTCTTTGCAAGATTTTGCAACAATGTCACAATAGTCTTTGCAGGATTTTGCAACAATGTCACAATAGTCTTTTTTCAGGATTTTGCAACAATGACAAAATAGTTTTTGAAGGCTTTTGCAACAATGACACAATAGTCTATACAGGATTTGCAACAATGTCACGAGTTATTGTCCAGGTCATACACGTGTCTCTCTCCCACACTTGGAAACACTGACGTACTGCTATTCTCTCTATACCGACTTGAGCGCTCTGTGTCAGTTCCTTCAAGCAGAACAACAACTGTAGTGATTTCTAGTAGCTACACTGTACAGGAAATCACTCATGTAGTCAACATATCTTGCAGCCATATGTCAAAGAAGTGTAATGTATTCCTTTACATTTATACACACTGCTACAGACGATTTCCCCGCATCTACGCCAGTCGTAATTGTTTACAATCAGTTAACCAATTAAAATAAGATCACTTACAAGGTGGAAAAGAACAACCATTTACACAAATGCTCCTCTGAAGTAAAAATTTTGACAAGACCCTGTTCACGTGTACTGCCTTTCCAAATTATAGCAAGAAAGATCTGACTGACGATACCTCAGTTATATAAACTTTCCAGATTGTCACGAGAGATATTACTGACGATACATCAGTTAGATAAACTTTCCAGATTGTCACGAGAGATATTACTGACGATACATCAGTTAGATAAACTTTCCAGATTATAACAAGAAAGATATGACTGACGATATGTCAGTTAGATAAACTTTCCAGATTGTCACGAGAGATATTACTGACGATACATCAGTTAGATACATTTTCCAGATTATAACAAGAAAGATATGACTGACGATATGTCAGTTAGATAAACTTTCCAGATTTTAATGAGAGCTATGACTGACGATATGTCAGTTATATAAACTTTCCAGATTTTAATGAGAGCTATGACTGACGATATGTCAGTTAGATAAACTTTCCAGATTTTAATGAGAGCTATGACTGACGATATGTCAGTTAGATAAACTTTCTGCCTATATACACGTAGCTCAAACATTTCAGTACGAATGACTCCAACAAGGCAGTAACCCCAGATATAAGTGATTCAAACAAGCTACTAGCCTCCCACGGGTGGCCTAGCTTCAGCAAAGCACTAACCTTCAGCTAGCGATTTTCCAGCAGAAAGGTGACCCTCAGAATGAAGAACCGGAAGTTCGATCTCTGCGCCATTTCCAGTTCGCTGAATCGGCAACGAACTCCCGTCCCTAGACTCTCCTCTCTCCGGACTTATCCCTCAAGACCTCTCGTGGAATTGGCTTAGGGTTCCAGAGCATGACAGGAAGGTAAACACACTGCAAGACCTGCAGCAGAGGATCTTTAATGTTCTGGCAGAAGTCTATCGCTGATGTGCTTGCAACTATTGAATAGTGAGTTGCAGTTGTTGATCATTATGTTGCGTCATTATATGCCAGAATACACAAACGAGAAATGGTGTGTCTAAAATATAATCTCCCAAAGTTTCCGAGTTACGACAGACACTGTACGGCAAAATGAATAAATAGGGATTGTTTAAAAATTTACTTTTATAAAATATACTTAAAATACACTTTATTCCATATCTTGTCGTAGACCAACACGTTCAACCTGAATATAATGTGCATTTGGTATTCAGTAATTTCAGTGACTAATGATATCATTTGTGTTCTCTCGGTCTGTATGGTGTTACCAATACTTGTGCTCTGAAAGGAGAATTTTATTAATCAAAGTTAAAACTGATGTATTGACTGTCCCATATGTTGTCATCTCATAATGACCACAAGTGTGAACAAAATCAAAACGCTACTAAGCAAAGTTATCAGGGTACGTTAACTTTTTAAAGCAAAGTTACGCTAAAATACTAAACGAAGTTTCCAAGGCATGCTAACCTTAGTAAGAGAAGTTACCCAGATACGTTAACCTTTCTAAGCGAAGTTACCAAGATACGTTAAACATACTAAGACAAGATACCAAGATACGTTATACATACTAAGAAAAGATATCAAGATACGTTATACATACTAAGACAAGATATCAAGATACGTTATACATACTAAGACAAGATATCAAGATACGTTATACATACTAAGACAAGATATCAAGATACGTTATACATACTAAGACAAGATATCAAGATACGTTATACATACTAAGACAAGATATCAAGATACGTTATACATACTAAGACAAGATATCAAGATACGTTATACATACTAAGAAAAGATACCAAGATACGTTAAACTTTCTAAGCAAAGTTACCAAGATACGTTAACCATACTAAGCGAAGTTACCAAGTTTTCTAGTTGTCTCTTTTCTGCTCTTATTACTCTAATGTAATTAGTCCTTTCTTATTATTATGTTCTGCCTGAAAACAATTCGCACAACAATAAGTGTTTGAGAATTTAATTTGTTTAATTAAGAACAACAAAATAACGAGGCAAGATTCAAAACAAGCAATTAAATAAAAGGAAATCAACACATCTATGCACAAGAATAACCATTCTAGTATCATACAAACGATTACTCTAAACGCCATTATTGAGAGTAACCATTCTACTAACACACAAACGACTACTCTGAACGCTATTGTTGAGAGTAACCATTCTAGTAACAAAAAACGATTACTCTAAACGCCATTGTTGAGAATAACCATTCTAGTAACACACAAACGATTACTCTAAACGCCATTGTAGAGAATAACCTTTGTAGTAACGAGGGGAAACCCCACTTAACAAAGCAAGTATTACAGGTCTGTGAGTGTAATTTCCTTACACATTGCTTTTAAAGAAAGTTTCTAGCTTTGTGAGAGCAAGTTCCTTAAACACAGCATTTAAAGAAAGTTTCTAGCTTTGTGAGAGCAATTTCCTTAAACACAGCATTTAAAGAAAGTTTCTAGCTTTGTGAGAGCAATTTCCTTAAACACAGCATTTAAAGAAAGTTTCTAGCTTTGTGAGAGCAATTTCCTTAAACACAGCATTTAAAGAAAGTTTCTAGCTTTGTGAGAGCAATTTTCTCACACACAAAACATTTTGAAAGAAACAATCTATCCTAGTAAAAGTAATTTCCTAAAAATTAATATTTTAAAACAAGTACGCTCATTGGGTTCTGGAAACGATTAAACCAATACAATATTTAGAACATCGAGCCTGCCTTTGTGAGAGAGATTACGATTATTAATTCATTAGTTCTATGTTTGTAAAAAGATAATAATTTATCAATACGTTACAAATGATCTTCTATTTAATGGAAAGTTAACTACCAGCCGCTAATATATTTTTAAAGAACCATTTTACATTCTACTTAATCGACACCAAATGTTTGAACTAATTATTACCAGAGGCACAGTTCTCCTATTTGCTTGCTGTTCTCGCTTGATAGTTAAGAAATATTTGTGAAACTCATTTTACTAATTCAGCAGAATTTGTAGCTGCACGTTTGAGTTTTATTTTTCATACAGAGCTATCAAACAAACAAACCGCACTTAGGTAATTAAAGGAGGGATCAAACCTAAAGTCAAGAAAATAATTTTAATGTGGACCAAAGGTATCCTTCTATTATTTTCACTTTTTAACAACTTAACAACTGCACCCTCTCATTTAATCAATTTTCTTAAACTTTTCATTCCTTTGCACGTGCAGCTTCTGGTCCCTTTATTTGTGTCCGTGTTTATCTTCTGGTATAGTCGTGGTATGTTTTAATTGTCGGTGTATATATAGTATGAGAAAGTTTTCTCTTGTAGCTTCCTTTTTCCTGGTTTAGTTTTGGTGTGGCAGAAATTATTATGTTTAAATGCCTGTTAATTTGTTGTATTCATCATCTTGCAAGCTCGTGTTGTGTGACATGAGCAGTCATCAAACGTGATCTATATAATGTAGGCAAGGCTTTCATATCTCGACAACCACCCTCGTCATAGTAATATCGAGGCAGGCTACAGAAATCATAGTATACCGACTAGTAACACTGATTTCAATACAAACTACACAATGAACAGTAATTACCAGCAAAGTAAATAAGTTGCAATTATAATGGCATGGGAGACACATGGATATCAGCAAAACTATATATGCAGTACTAACTTTGGCGAAAAACCCGCGATTAACAGTAATATTAGCAGAAGCAACACAGGCAGCGGAAATAATGGTACAGGCCTCAGGTACGTCACAGTCTGCACAAAGTACACACGAAGTAGTGATTTCTGCACAAAGTACACACGAAGTAGTGATTTCTGCACAAAGTACACACGAAACATTGATTTATGAACAAAATATACACGAAGCAGTTGTTTTTGCACAGACTACACAGGAAGAAATTATTTCTGCACAAAGTACACGTTTTCTCTTTTCCACAATATTAAAGTCAAACATTTACCATCACACAATATTTCTATAGGTGGAAAACTTCTTACTCGAGGAGAAGACAAATCCGTCTTTTAATCTATATTAGTGAGCCCCATCCACCCACTTTCTTTTTCAACATTAGGTTATACGTAAGAAGGTCAATAAATTTAACAATAAAGTTATTAAATCAACAATCAAATATACATATAGCTAATAAAATCGGAAAGAATATTTGACATCATTTTTTCCATGAAACCACATTCAAATACTTTAATACCTATACAGTCTTATATCCTAACACATAATTCAACAGATTAGTGTCAATATAAATCACATGATATTCTCTTGCTCTCTCATTTATGCACACTTATGCATGCAAATATTCACTAACGTGCACTAACTTACGCACCAAACATACACACAAACGTGCACTAACTTACGCACCAAACATACACACAAACGTGCACTAACTTACGCACCAAACATACACACAAACGTGCACTAACTTACGCACCAAACATACACACAAACGTGCACTAACTTATGCACCAAACATACACACAAACACACATGCATATTCAAACAGCGAAAGAACATGCTCATTTCCTTACGGGTTTTAAAAAATAATATTATTGGATCTTCAAATCGCCTGACTATTACCTTAGCAAATTCAAACCCTTTGAACACTGGTCAAAGAAAGAAATCTCTGTTGTAGTTTTTTTAAAGTGCTTTTCTTCCGGTCAAGATGCGTGCCTCAGGCGCTAGATGGAACGAGTTTCCCAACAAAACAAAAGTCAGCTCACGCGGTCTTATGGAAAATAATACAAAACCAAAACTAAACAAGCAGATCAACGTAAAAATACAATTAAATAAACTCATCTCCTGGGGATCGTTTTCTCAAAGCTTGCGGGTGTTTGTATGTCTGTATGCTTGTGTGTGTGGGGGGGAGAGGTTTAATTCTTCACTGTAGCAAGATTGGTACTATGCTGACGAGTTGAGTTCATGAAATATTGTACGTCTCTTGTCATAAACTTCTACCACATAAACAAACATTCGCCGAATCAAATTATACGCGTGACGTACTTTGAAAGAATCAGTACCCCATCATTACCATCATCAAGAGGTATATGTAAGCAAACATTAGGAGAGGCAGACAACAATTAAGACCTGCTTCTTGGACTGCTCAAGACTTAATTAAAAGCTATTTTTAAGAGCACAAGACATAATTATGCAGGCTCTATTGTACAGGACTATAATTTTAACATCTCTTGAACAACAGAGAACAATAAGTATGGCGTTTCTCTCCAAGAACAGCAGAAGACTATAATTTTGGCGTTTTCTCTCCAAGAACAGATGAAGACTATAATTATGGCGTTTCTCTCCATGAACAGCAGAAGACTATAATTATGGCGTTTATTTCAAAGAACAACAGAAAACAATAATTAGTGCGTTTCTTTTCAAGAACACAAGAGAACAATAATTGTGGCGTTTCTCTCCAAGAAAGAAGACAACTATAATTGTGATGTCTCACTTCCAGAACAGCAGAAGACTATAATTATGTAGTTTTTCCCGGTAAACATGAAGGCAGTACACTAATGACAGGTAAACATGAAGGCAGTATATTGAGTCGATCAAGCTTTATTTCTGCTCACGAAATCTTATGGCACTCGAACTATTTCCCCAAAACGCAAAGACAAAGCGAGCTACCAAAAAGGTTGGGAGGGCGGGGGAGCACAATTTTACCTACAAGAGAACAGTTATATTTATATTTACAGATGTGACCAATTTTTATGGAGCTGTAACTGTTTCTTTGCTGCAACAAAATTCATTCTTTAACATTCGAACTGTTGATTTTAACTTGTTAATGAGAGAGAGATAAAAAGAGAGAAATACTCAGTTCAGCAACGAAAGCAGCTGTCTTTAAATATTCATTTAATAGAAAATGACAACGAAAGACACCCTGAGAACTAATATATATTATTATCTGGCATTGTCACCCGTGCACTCCGGTGTATTATCGACACCCTCGAACTCTGTTAATAAATCACCTTGTTAGGTTATTAATAATGACTGTTTGGACTCGACTCATCTTGAATTTCACATCCAGAACACAGGCAATATTAAAGTGACTGATAGCGCAGAAGAAACATTACTTTTTTTCCTAACTAGTACAATGTATTTTCTTTCTAAAGCACTTGATAATGACGATGTTAACTGTCTCATTTTGTGAGTGATGCGGGACTGCACTGGCGAGAAACACAATGATGTATATTAAGAAATGATTTGTGGACTGCTCTGTGTTCCGATAAATGCTTGATTTATCCAGTAGACTCTCTTACACATTGCACTATCGATTGCTAAGTATATAATATGCATGTAGAGATATGGGCGAAGAGAATTCTGACAAAAAAAAGAAAAAGAGAACAGAATTTTATTTATAACACAAGAAGAAAATATAGGCAGCGATCTAGCCGAATTAGCCGTGTGAAATGAAAAGATCGGATCGGAAAATGCATGTATCATTGTCAGACCTCGAGCAAGCTTGTCCAATTATCGAGGAACTCCGTCTCATCCCAGTAAATCAACTTAATTCCTGTGCCGTCCTTCCTTCGTTTTGCTCTTGCTCCGGTATGTGTCCCCTTTTTTTAGGGTGTGCACTGATCAGAGGCCGAGCTTTGCGCGAGGGAGTGCAGAAATCATTTTGTCTATGTTTATTATAATAACAGCATTTTGTTGGAAGTGTGTGGAGGTGAGTGGGAGTGTTAAATTCGGGCTCATGTAACATCGTCATCCGGAATTGATGCCAATGTACTTAATCCTCAGTGCCAGTACTACAGTATTTTTAATGGAATTTTGTCTGCTATAGTTTGCTATGCAATGTAACCTGATAGTCTTATTGTTGAAACACATGCTTTTGAGGCGTCACTGTTTTGACAACAAAGAGAAAATTGGTTGTCTTCTTTAATAGAAGGAGGTCACCACTCTTTACGCGGAAAAGACTATATCTGCAGAAACAGGATTCGGACTGTCATCTGTGAACAAAACAAATCATTCCAGTGGTGCTGTGAAGAAAGATCTGTACCTTAGAATTAAAATCGGGTATAGTGAACAAATTACAATAAATATAGTATGACTGGTTGGATGGAATTACAAACACAATGTGTCTATGTGTATATTGGAACTATAGCACAATGTTAAATAAAACCGTGATTAAACGTCTAACAAAACATAACCCCATACTTCACATTATAAAATCTGAAAGCATGCATGTTCTTTTCCAAAGATATGGAAATATTAAATTTTATAAATTCGTTTTGTTTCTTTGTTTGTTTATGTGCGTTTTCCTTTTAGCTGATTTGAGGCTTTCGTCCTCTGTCGACTATCTAGATGACATTTCTGATGAATCTCGACACCATTAGAAATTATTTCAATTTGTGTTTCTGCTTCTCGTGATGTATGGTAGTAGCAAAGGACAGCAATTTCAGACTATTAATATTTTGACTCAGGGAAGATGCCAGAGGTCGTTTATGAACTCTTTGCAACATCTTTGCATGCAACACCTTCTCATGTAAACATCTTTGCATGCAACACCTTCTCATGTAAACATCTTCTCTCACAACTGAGATCAATTTCTGGTTTAGAAATGGCGAGAAACGGTTATGTTGACACATTGGAAGACTAATTTCTTTATGCCATTTGGACGACTTATCTGTTTTGAATGTGACTGTCATTTGGACAACTTATCTGTTTTGAATGTGAATGCCATTTGGACATCTGTTTTGAATGTGACTGCCATTTGGACAACTTATCTGTTTTGAATGTGAATGTCATTTGGACAACTGATCTGTTTTAAATGTGAATGTCATTTGGACAACTGATCTGTTTTGAATGTGAATGTCATTTGGACAACTGATCTGTTTTGAATGTGAATGCCATTTGGACAACTTATCTGTTTTGAATGTGAATGCTTTGGGTCTGTAACGATGATTAGGGACAAGGGTGTGTGTGAGGATGGTAACCACAATAGTGCTTTCTGGCCCTGTCTTGCTCAATTCGTCTTCAGAGAGACTCGAATCCGTTTTCAGTTTTTCGTGATTCCATTCATAAAAGTGTCATGTTTCTCCTCGAGCAGAGGAACAAGTAGGTCCAATCTCACTAGCTGTCTGCCCATGTCCAATCTCACTAGCTGTCTGCCCATATGTCCAATAAGATTATTTCACCGCTTCACGTTATGATAACTTGATCTGTTTTGTCTTTCAAACTGATGATGCCATGGACATGGTCAATTTGCTTGAATAGAGTCAGTACAGTTCGTCTTTGAACTCTGCCTGTTTAGTTTTGGGGCAATTAGCAAGGCTCGTCTTTCAGCGCATTTCGCATGGTGAACTGATCCGCATGATTTGCTTTGGCTCTAACGTTAAGTTTGAACGCAGTCTGCATTGCTGATCTCTCGAATGCAGCATGTATGGTCGCCTTTGAACATAGCCGGCATAATTAGCTTTGGCTCTGACGTTAAGTTTGAACGCAGTCTGCATTGCTGATCTCTCGAATGCAGCGTGTATGGTCGCCTTTGAACATAGCCGGCATAATTAGCTTTTGAATGCTTTCTATATCGTTACTCCTTGAAAACTTAAAGTAATTAATGTAACGTTAATTAAAGTAATCTGCATGGTCAACCTTTGAACTCACTGTAAATCACGCTCAGTCCTGAAAGTAGGCCGCATAGGAAATCCTTGAACATACTTTGCATAGTTTACTTTAGATGGTGGTTTTAGACTAACCTTCGAACGCAGAGCTTCATGATTAATTTGTATTTTGCCTTGGATAACAGTCCGCATCATTACGAAGATTTATCTCTTGCCTTTCTGATAATACTGACAGAATAGTTTATAGTATTATTCAGTTTCCATTTCATTTCAGCCCTTGAAATAGATTACTGACGACATCAAACACACAACACACTACAACTGTAGTAATTATGTTATTTTTATAGTTCTAACATCATGTGTTCGTACATAGAACTGAATATATATGTGTTGAAGGCACAATGCGTACTATTATATAGTAATAAAGAAGTGCAAATAACCAATAATAATTCAGCATTTATTTGATAAAAGATACAGGCTCGTGTTGAAAGGCAGTTTCTCTATGTGCGCGCGCGTGCGTGCGTGCGTGCGTGCGTGTGTGTGTGTGTGTGCGCGCGCGCGCGCGTGCGTTTCATACGGATTATTTATAAGCTGAGAGCGGAAGTTCAAAGAAGTTCAAGGGGCATAAAACTAAATCCATATCTGATGATCTCAAATCGATTTGGTCTATAAATGTACCATAGTGCTTTCTCTCAGAACTTTCCCAATTGATTTCTTCTTTTCTTTCTTTTTTTTTACTTTATAAAATTGCTTTATTTAAAATCTTATTTATTATCATATTTTTAGGCCAGTTTTGCAACGAAGTTTTGTTTTTCCTATTTCCTCTTTTCAGAAGAGACTGAAAACATTTATGTTTTAGCTAAGCGCGCCAATGCTCTGTATTAATAATTGATCATTCCTTTCTCGAGCTCTATTGTTGGTCATTTTTTGCACTTTGAGAAAATCGAAAGTGTGTTCCAGACAGTGAGAGAGGTACAACAGAACGGAAAATGCACTTTGGGCCAGAAATGTAAGCAGAAACAAAGCCGTTCATATCAAATTATATTGATGTTTACTTGCATTTATTTATGCTTATTTGTATTTATTTATGCTTATTTGTATTTATTTATGCTTATTTCTATTTATTTATGTTTATTTCTATTTATTTATGTTTATTTGTATTTATTTATGTTTCTTTCTATTTATTTTATTTATGTTTATACAGTTTTATTTATGGTTATGTTTATTTATATTTATGTATGTTTATGCATGCTTACATATCTTTATGTCTATTTATGCTTATTTATGGTACCGTAAAGCAGGATTTTAGTGTTGAGCTGCGAAATCTTAATTCTTTGTAAATAACTCTCTTTGCATTTTGGTACTTTCTGTTGACTGGTTTGTAGTCTGTAAACATATCCTGACGGAACTAGCTGATACGTTTTATTATAAGATCGCCACTGACTGGATTGGTTTGTAGGCCCCCTGATAAAGCCTCTTCTAATTGGATTCGTTACTCGGCTTCATAATCATTCCCTTAATTGATTGGTTGGTCGGCCTTGTGACCTCCTGTGATAGGACTGGTTGATCGGTCTTGCAAAAAAATTAACTGCATATATTCTTACCAGTGTTAGTTTGCCACTTGGGACTACAAAGGCCGACAACCTACCCGATGTCGTGGTATGTAGATTGCTACAAGAATGAACTGCTGAAAATGTAGTTCACCCTATCGTTTGTGAACGACCGAAGTTTTCTTTCGTTAAAGAATGCCTACACATTTCCTTTGCCTAATAACACTCACCTGTATTACACCCACTCTCCTGTATTGCACCCACTCTCCTGTATTGCACCCACTCTCCTGCATAAATCCTTCTCCTGTATTATACCCACTCTCCTGCATTATACCCACTCTCTGGAATTACACCCACTCTCATGGATAATACCCACTCTCCTGCTTTACACCAACTCTCCTGTATTAACCCACTCTCTGGAATTACACCCACTCTCGTGTATTATACCCACTCTCCTGAATTATACTCACTCTCCGATACTTTACAGTTTCATTTATTTTCTTGGGTTACATTTATTCCCGGTGTCGCTGGGTTTCTAATGAGATGATCAAGTGAGTTGAATGTGAGTGCAAAATACACCAAGAAATTTCTGTAGAACGGTTGAATCAAACCTTTAACTAGAATGGTCACAACCCATGTGTGACAAGATGGGCCACAACATTCCTTTGAGGAGAATATTCACAAGAAACATGTTGATTGTAATGTATAAATAAACCTTTGACAAGAATTGCCATAATAGATCTTACATTTAAGTGATCACGTGATAGATTGATGCTAAGACAGAAACGAATTCGTGTAGTGGATAATTGTGCAATATATATATATAGATATATGTGTGTGTTTGTGCGCGTGCGTGCGTGCGTGCGTGTGTATCCTCACCCATTGCTGTGGCATCTTGAATTAAAAGCAACATGTACCCTCACCCATGTAGCACCGTAAATTAAAAACCGCATGCATCCTTGCCCATTTCTGTTAAAACTTTAATTACAAGCCACATGTACCCGCACCCATTTGTTGTAGCGCCTTGAATTAAGCTACAGGTACCCTTATCCATTGTTGCACCTTGCTTTAAAAGCCACATGTACCCTCACCCATTGCTGTAGCACCTTAATTTCAAAGCCACGTGTGTCGCCGCTATACTCTGGGGTGACTTTGTAATAATGACTTATACCAACTATATATAATTAGCTATGATACAAGACATCTACAAGTGCCGGTGCAGAGTATGGGTCACTGGTTAATATTAAAAATTAACCACATCTATTTTAATATGGCATGCTATATTTTAACTAATATATGTATAAAATTAACTTTCACGAATATCAGTGAAACATTTTTTCTTGACCAGAGAAAACTATTTTCACTCTCACAGAAAATGAAATAATAGTTCTGATTTGACTGGGTTTTTTAAAGCTACTTTGTATTTCTATAATTACCACTGCAGAGATTGATTTGTCATGCTTCAATGAATTTCATGAATGTTATTAATGATGTGAGTTTTGATGTAAATCAGAAATGAAAAATGCGATTATAACTGTTGATTTTATGAGTATTTTTTTTCCAGGTAATCCTACGTGACTGCTCGGCCTTCTGGTAGCATTCTAAAATGGAATCCAGAAAAAGTCTGCATAGTCTCACTGACCTGACCTCAGCTTCATTTAAAGACGTGTTGTCTGAGAGCAAAACTTGAAACAGAACTTTACATATACACATTGTAACTAAATTGTACAGTAGTTTTTAGTTTTTTGCCCTAGTCCTAGCTATGTCGTGTATAATTTATTTGATTGAACATATAATCCCCGAGATAAATATTAAATTATATAGATTTCCAATAGATTTGGAAAACAATTACATAGATGTAAAACATTCTCAGAGACTTGTGCTATAACCTAAATGCTTTGGTACAGGAATTATAGATACAATATATAGTTCATATGCTTTTGAATACTGTCCTTGAAATTTGATACACACCTCTAGAGAATTAAAATATAATCGTAAATAAATTAAATCCTCAACCTTCATTTTGGAAACTGCGCTATGTATGTTTGAAATTAAACTAGTGTCGTTTGAAATGGAAGCATGGAAATTATACCAAAGTAAACCCTGAGATTCTGAAATAAAACTATATAACTGAAAAGAATATTAGCAGTCCCCTGAACTGACTTACTTCAAGATGTATGGTATATTGACACCCTAACTCCTCCTCCACCCCCACTAAATAAGTGATGGCTTCCTATTATTAGAATATAGATCATTTCATTCTGAAGCGACTTATCTTTTATATTTCATCTGTTTATTCCAGGAATAATTTGTTTATTCCAGGAATAATTTGTTTATTCCAGGAATAATTTGTTTATTCCAGGAATAATTTGTTTATTCCAGGAATAATTTGTTTATTCCAGGAATAATTTGTTTATTCCAGGAATAATTTGTTTATTCCAGGAATAATTTGTTTATTCCAGGAATAATTTGTTTATTCCAGGAATAATTTGTTTATTCCAGGAATAATTTGTTTATTCCAGGAATAATTTGTTCAGCCACATACTGACTATAGCTTTGCCTACGTAAAGTGAATAAACATATTTATATTTGTTATTTTAAAGAAATCTTTCATCGTATTTACAGGAATCGTTCGGTTATTCAGATATTTCATACACTGTAAACGATTAGTTCAGCAGACTTTATTCACATTTTACAATGTTGGAAATAAAGTACGTTATATATAGATCCAAGGTGTTTCTGCGTGTCATTCATATTGTCACTGTTACTGTGTTTTCAAAAGCAGTTACAAAAGTAATATTCAACAAATGAACAGAGCTGAGTGTTTGAATGAACTTAAACTTGTTATTTATTCTATATTAACATTAAACTGTCTTGCAAACTTGTCATATATAATATTGAATACTGGCATTGTTCCTCTCTGGGTTCGTCATTAACTTTACGTCATTTTTTACAAAATTTTTCAATCAGTAATAAAGACGAACTGCAAAACGAAATAAAGAACATTAATAACAAATTTCTTATGTTGTATTATACATGCAACAAAACAAAGAGAAGAACACGATAAACGCCTCACCATATTATGACACAGAAATGACAAAAAACAGGAATAAAAGATTCGTGAAACTAAACCACACTACTAAAAAAAAAAAAAAAAAAAAAAAAAAAACTTGTCATAAACCATTAATGTGGAAGGCACGAAAAAGACTTTGTGTCATAATGCACAGAACTGACGAAGCGCAATACAAACATCCTAATATATGACGATACAGTAATAAGGAAGAACGCGAGAAAACAAACTCCGCGTCATACTGTGACACGATAATGAAGAGGAACACGAAGCACTAAACTTGCTCTTTGTATTACTACACGACCAAAACACACAATGTGACATCGTCTTTTGGAATATAGTTCTGTAGACATGCAGCTTTGTATTAATATAGATGTACAATGTGTGTGTGTTGTGTAGTGCGAAACTAACTCACTGTTAAGGAACTAACATTCTGGATGTAATTACAGTCGCGTATCATGCAACATTACATTACTATACAATATGTGTTGTGTATTGCGGCACTAACTCTCTATCAGTGACAGCCTTTTTTAAATATATAATTATAATTATAGTCTCGTCTTCTACATGATATTACTATATTTTCAGCCCGGTCAAATTTGTTTTTGACCTTGAAGTAGATGGGAAAACAATAACAAGTTTCAAACGGACTTTAACTTCAAAATTACTTGCTACCAAATATAATATGTAAAGTTTATCGCAAAATACTGGGTACACCATTTCATTTCAATTGATTTTTTAAAAGCGCCATTTTCGAATAATAATTTGGCCAATGTTTGGATTTCTAATCAAAGTTCATGGCAGATCCGATCTTTGTGACGTAACTGCTATTCTCTCCCTACCCTCTGCTCAATTAGCCGACTTTACTTAGATGTCTGGTCAGAAGTGGTAATCGTATACCTGCTGTTATTTAAAGTTTTTTTGCGGCTAATGTAACATGTTTTGTAAATTCCTCACATGTAGATTTACATCTTCTATATCGTTTCTATTTCTAATTTTAACAATGTATAGTAAGTTAACGTTTTGTCATAAAATAATTTTAAAATTAGTTCTGTATGTTAAACAAAATATTATTCAAACTTTTTGCTAAGTTGTTTGTCATTAGGTTTGAATCATTTGTGGCTTGTAGATTAGATCTCCACATTGAAAAACACACACTCTATGAGATTTCAGTCCATCAAGCGCATGAAGAGTTTTGACAAAGAGATAAAGAGTCCTTTACCCAATAATTGCTGTACAAGCATCAGTTTAAACTGTGAGAGGAGACAGCAGTTATGAAGAACTTATCTTAATTTCAAATGTCAATGGTCAGCAGAAAGAAATGTTTACAATCGATATAGCCTATTTCCTTTCTGAGCAATAATGTTTGAAATATGTTTCCGAAAAGTATATGCCAGTGACCCGCAAAGCACATCCTGCGTTGTTTGCTAAAGAATAAAATTCTTTCTTGGGGTTTACTGAAAATTACTGCTGCCCACCTCGTTTTTACAAACAAACTGTTGACTTTCCTGAAATAGTTTCTTGTGTTTAACTGATTAATAGCAACTTTTTATAGGTTATATCTATTTCTGCAACAGATATTGCCGCCAAGTATTCTGCTCAGTGCTGATTTTAAAAATATAGTTAACCCTCTATAACTACATCACCATTACGTGTGGAAAGTTAAGATTTTCGTATGCAGCAATAAGAACAGAAGAGGATTTAATCTGAAGTGAAATGCGCCAGGACATAGTATTGCATGGACATAGGTCACAGCATGGCCAAAAATACAGCAGTAACTCGGAACTTGGGCAGGGAGTAGGTAGGGAGTGGGTGGGGAGCAGAAATGAAATATGTTTCACACAAAAGCCATCACTCTGCGCTGAATTCATGCTATTTGAAACACATGTATATCGTCCTACAGATCTTAGATGGAACAAGTGCGAGGACCTTTCCATGTAATTATCATTTGACACATTGCCATCTCGACACTTTAATGTTTCTTGGTCACCGTTTTCAAAGAAAGTAGGAGTTGTATAGCTACTGTTGACCGATTATTAACAATGACGGCAAACGATATTATACAGTATATTTAAGCTCACTTTCAGCACAAATAATATTACATTACAATGAACTGACATCATTTCCTCTAATTGATCTAATACATGTAATTAACCTCACTGAATTAGACTGACCCCACTGTATTAGACGTCCTCACTACATTAGATTGACCTAATTAACTTTGACTTCATTCAATATGAATGACCTCTGGATATGAAAGCACAACCATCGATTCGTGTGATTCAGCAGACAGGGAGAGATATTAGAATAACTGTTACACATCTAAAAGTGTATCCAAATTATTTCTGAACGATGGTGAGGGGTGTCCATTCGTACTAATAGATACTAATGCAATCAAGAGCTCGCAGCACACCTTACTGATATTAATACAATCAACATATCACACAACATACTTTGCTGATACTGTATCAAAATATCAGAGCACACTTGCTCATACGAATACAAACAACATATCACACAAAACACATTGTTGATACTAACACAATCAAGATATCACAACAACACACATTGTTGATACTAATACAATCAAGATATCACTCAACACACCTAGATACTAATACAGTTACGAAATCACACAACACTCGATCTAAGTACTAATACAGTCAAGATACCACAAACCAACCTCTCTAGATACTAAGACAGTTAAGAAATTACAAAACACAAGCTCTAGATACTAATACAATCAAGAAACCACAAACAATCACTCTAGATAGTAATGCAGTCAGGGTATTACACAACACACGCAATATATACTAAATCAGTGAAGACACCACAAAACAATCACTCTGGAATATAATGCAATCAAGATTTCACAAAACAAAAGTTATAGGTACTAATACAGTCAAGATATCACAAAACAAAAGTTATAGGTACTAATACAGTCAAGATTTCACAAAAATAAGCTATTAGTGCTAAAGTCAAGAAGAAATCACAAAACAAACATTCTAGATACTAATAGAGTCGAGATAGCACAAAAATACTATCTTTACTTTGAGAGTTTCTTGGTTTTAAACTGTATCACTGTCCATTAAAGCAATTTTAGTGTCTTATTTATCATTCGTCACTATTAGATACATTGCATTATGTTGTGTGTGCAGTCTCGCTATGACCGATGATGGAAATGTAAATACATTTGCCCATCATTTGTTTCATTATATATGCTACTCATACACGTATGCACACATACACACACACACACACATGCACGTCTCCATCACCATCAACTCCAACACTACAACAACTGCGCGAAACTGTCAGTGGTATAGTTTCAATATTCTTTCTACTCATTTCGTAGAATAGATCTGTTACGCAGTTATGTGATTCTTGAAAGAGTAACTATCTACAAACTGTAGGACCAATCAGAAATAACAAATGGTTGTTGATTTTTCAAATGTTTCTAGCTAAATGCTTTTTTACTCTTTAGAAACAAGCAATATTCTGTCATTACCTAAATATTATTTTACTAATTAGAAACAATTAATGTTTTTTAAACTGTCTTTACCTAAATAATATTATACTAAAGAAGAAAGACAAACCAATTGTATTAAATAAATACTCTTGTATTAATTAGAAACAAATAATGGTTCTTTAAAGTATTACTAAAATCTATAGAACTAATTAGAAATAATAACGGCGTGGTACTTTAAAACTATTATTACTTAAAAGTAATAATCAGAAACAACCAATGACAGCTACAGTATTTTAAATACGAGCACTTGGTCAGTAGAGTGCAACACCCTTACCCCTCTCTCTTCTCCCTCTCTTCCCTTGTCCCTCTTCCTCTCCACCTCCTGACAACCCATCTCTTTGTGGCCCCTTCCCTCCCTCCTTCCTTTCTTACCTGCGTTTAATGACAGCATCTTGTCGTTTCGATATAAAGAAATGGTGAAGTGTACTTTTGCTTGCTGCAGAGTGTGCATTACTGAGATGGTTTTACTTGCTGCAGAGTGTGCATCACTGAGATGGTTTTATTTGCTGCAGACTGTGCATCATTGAGATGCTTTTGCTGTTCCTACTCCTCCAGGTTTTCAGCCCAACAATACGTCAGATAAGTTATGTATAGATGTGATTATTCTTCAAACATTTTAGGTACATCTTCTGTAGCTGCGGGAGACAGAAAAGGGAGGGGGGGTACTTTCAATGCCTATGTATACGCAGGTTCCACACGATCAAACTTTGAGAGTAATTAGAGAGAGAGGGTATAATGCTGGTGTCACACAAATGGGATGACATACAGGATGATATACATAAAAAGCATATGATGTAAACAGGATATGATGACAAACACGATAGTGCATACCAAGTATATGTTGTTGTTAAAAATGAGATGACATGCAGGCTGATGTACATGAAAAGCATGTGTTGTCCAAAATGAGATTACATACAGGATTACATGCATAAAAATTATATGTTATCAAAATGAGATGACATACATTTTTTAAAATGTATATGTTGTCACAATTGGGATGACATACATTTTTAAAAGTATATGTTGTCACAATTGGAATGACATACATTTTATAAAGTATATGTTGTCAAAATTGGGATGACATACATTTTTTTTAAAGTATATGTTGTCAAAATTGGGATGATATAAAGGATGGCATACGTCCGATATGAACAATGACTGCAAAGGAGTTCTACTCGTCACTTGGGTAACTGGGAAGGTATGCAGAATGAAAATCCGAGGTGGACAATGTCTGAAAAGGATTATATCCGAAATATTTGAGAAAATGATTTGAACACAGGCAGGTAATTCTATTGTATCTGATGTCCTTTGCGGTTGAATGTCTATGAAAATGAGATGAGATCAGACAAATCCCACTTTGACCTTTGGTGTGACAATAATTATGGAACAATATACAGTACACTTAGTGTTATGTAATGTGTTTTCCATTTAATGATTACTGCAATGTTCTTTGTTGTTACAACTCGTATAATCAATTCATAATATGTTCTAATCTGCCCCAACATATAATAAACTATCATAATCTGCCTAAATCTGATTTACCTCTCTTAATCTGTTCTAACCTAATCTTTTCCATTATATTTTCTTGACTAATGACTGTTCAAATGTAAATTAATAAACAGCATAACAAATTCATTCCTATTTATTAAAATTGTTGTAATTATTCTGTATCGTGTGTTATCAAAAAAAATGTGTCCTTTGTCCTAATATCGTTCGACTTATTTTGTTGTTGTAATTTCGGGGGGGGGGGTCTATATTTTCTGTGTCGGCATGAAAGGTATTTTAGTTGTTGGTGCTCACAGAGTCCCTGCTGTTGGCAGTGACAATGATGCTATAATGCTGACATTATTGTCTATGACAATTCTTGTCTGCCTTCCAAGCCACAAAGCAAGTCTGCGATTAAGGTACCTCTGACCTCAGATATCTTGTAGGACACCATCACGAACCCTCCCACCCTATTTCGCCTACCCTTAACAAGCCACATAGTTTGCCACAATGAAGAGAAGCACACGGTTTGGTCCTAAACTTGTGAAGATGACTTCTCCTTAGTGTATCCTATCCATTTCCTTTGTCAGTCATTCAGTGACACAGCACAGACATCCGATGACTGCAGGAAGGAAAGAGCACAGTGACAAACGTATAACTCGAGCGAGGGAGATAGGACGTGCGCACGGTTGTATCTTCTGCCGGTGTGTATGTGTGCGTGCGTGCGTACGTACGTGTGTGTGAGCGCATGCAATGCAGGGTGGTGGTGACTGGTAGGCGTGAGGGGGAAGTGGTATGGGTACTGGAGAACGCGACATCCCTAGAGGGCGCTGGCCCCAAAGCTTGCCTTCAATTATTCAAGCTGTTCATCGATCGGCCACACGCGCTCTGCACGCGCTGCCGTCCGTTTGCCGCGACACCCGCCAACCGAAATCCCAAGCCTTGCATATCTCCCATAATCTCGCGAGAATGAGCGAGGCTTGGCTGAAGTAAAGGTTCTTTTGTTGTAGCGATTGATAATACGTGTTTTATTTTGACTATCTATCTATTGATTTGTCCATATATATATAGGGGTGGGGGGCTTGTGAGTGAATAAGGTGGGTTTTAGACACTCACGACAATAGAATTCATCTCTCGACAACGCTGACCCCGAACAAACCGCTAAACCATTTTTTTTATTAGGTACGACGCTTCTTTATGAAACAAAAGCGCATTTGGTGTCCAATATTTCACATTGACTGAACCCAGTCCAATGATAGAGTATCGGGTTTTGCCTTCTGGACACTTTTAATAGCTCGGATTTCCCAGAATGCACTTTTTATTATTATTTACTGACTGGTCTTTTGCTGTACGAGTGCTCATGTAAAAAAAACAAAACAAAAAAACCATTGGTTTATAGGACTGCCTCGCTTCACTTCTCTGTCTTTTGTTTTCTTTCTTTGCTTTCTAATTTCTTTCTCCCATTTTCTTCCATTCTTTCCATTTTTTCTTTCCATTTCTTCCATTCTTTCCATTTCATTTTTTCCCCATTTCCCCCCGTTTCTTTCTTCCATTTTCATTTTTTCATTTCTTTCTTTCCATTTCTTACTTTCTATTTCTTTTCTTTCTTTTTTTTTTTTTTGCAGTTTCTTTCTCTCCATATGTTGCTATTCGTTTCTTTCTGTTTATTTCTTCTTTGCTGCATGTGTTGCTTTTTATAGCTTTGTCTACTAATTATTTGTTTTCATTTTTTTTCTATATGTTTCTTTTCTTTCTTTCTATTCATGTATGTCTTTCAATTTTAAAACATTTTTCTTTTTCTCTTTCTTTTTTTTATTATATATATTTTCTTTATTTATTGTACATGTATTTGTGCTCCTATTATCCATTGTTATTATTTTAGTCTTGATGTCTTAAATTCTCATTCATAATCCTGGCTTACTTTCTTTTTATATTGGTATGATTTTAGTCTTGATGTCTTAAATTCTCATTCATAAACCTGGCTTACTTTCTTTTTATATTGGTATGATTTTAGTCTTGATGTCTTAAATTCTCATTCATAATCCTGGCTTACTTTCTTTTTATTGGTATGATTTTAGTCTTGATGTCTTAAATTCTCATTCATAATCCTGGCTTAGTTTCTTTTTATATTGGTATGATTTTAGTCTTGATGTCTTAAATTCTCATTCAAAATCCTGACTTACTTTCTTTTTATATTGGATGATTATCTGTTGGATTTAGAAAATACAACATTCAATACAATTACTACTTTTTTTTTTAATTACTACTGAAAATATCAACGAACAACTTGAAATGCAATATAAGAAACATGCAAAATGAAGCAAATAGCCAATCTCGGAAAATAAATTTTAAAAAAAAGTTGCCAGACCACTGAACTCCACTATACCCAAAACATAACGATGATACTGTTACTCCAAAATGTACTTACCTCATACAAATATAACTAAAGTGTATATACTTACGTCATAAAAATATGACTAAACAAATTGTACTTATGCCATACAAATATAACTAAATTATCTATACATACATCATACAAATATAACTAAAGTATATGTATTTACGTCATACAAATATAACTAAAGTATATGTATTTACATCATACAAATATGACTAAACAAATTGTACTTATGCCATACAAATATAACTTTATCTATACTTACGTCATACAAATATAACTAAATTATCTATACTTACGTCATACAAATATAAGTAAATAAACTGTCCTTATGTCAAACATATATAACCTATCACTGAATAAACTGTCCTAATGACATAAAATTATAACTAAGTAAACTCTACTTATATCATACATATAGTTTTATTAAAATAATAAACTGTCATTGTACCATACAAACATAACTAAATAAACTGTATTCATGGCATGCATACGTAACTAAATAAACTGTACTTATGTCATAAATATATATAAATAAACTATACTTTTGCCAAAAGAAAATATAACCAACTTTATTGGGTTTTTTAAAAGCAATCAATTTAATGTGGACATTACCATAATGACACCAGTGTATCCTATTTATGGGATAACTATGTTCGTCAGGAATGAAGCACTGCATAACAAAAAGCCTGCTACAGAATTATCCACAATATCTAGATTTATTTACATGGAGTTATAGTATTAAATGATCCACAATATCTAGATTTATTCACGTTGTCTTGTAGCTATAGAATGATCCACAATGTCTAGATTTATTCACGTTGTCTTGTAGCTAATTGAGACTGTCACTTGTCTATGACAGAGGACATAGTATCTTCGTGATAGGACCATTTCTCCCATAGAGACATCTGTAATCTATTGCTTGTTTACCAACTCTTTATCGGGTTTTGATTTCAGATATACATTTCTCCCATAGAGACATCTGTAATCTATTGCTTGTTTACCAACTCTTTATCGGGTTTTGATCTCAGATATACATTTCTCCCATAGAGACATCTGTAATCTATTGCTTGTTTACCAACTCTTTATCGGGTTTTGATCTCAGATATACATTTCATTTTTTTCTTTCTTGTATTTATTATCGCACAAAAGTTTGTCTACCTAGGGCATAAAGAAACAATAAATCTCCATAATTTAACTCTCCTATAAATACATGTAACATCTCACAAAGTAAGTGAGAACTTGTAGCATGCATTTTCTTTGACTTGGGATTATAGTATCTGTACAATAGTGTGACATTATTTAGACTGGTGGTAGTAGTTTATTATTATATAATTATTAAAGTAATAATACTATTAGCAGAATTACTAGTAGTTGTATGTTATTAGTAAGAGTCTATGTAGCAATAATAATATTGTACTGCGTGTGTAATGGTACTAGCAGATGTAATAGTAATAGTAGTTTACTACTTCAGTCGTAGCAGCAGTAGTAATAGTTTTTCATTGTAGTAGAGGTACTTAAATTTATTAGTAGTAATTGTACTAGTTGTGTTTCAATAATTTAGGAGAAGAAGAAAGAGTAGTAGTAGTAGTAGTAGTAGTAAAGTTGGCTATTACAGTAGTAGTAATATTTGTGTTATTAGTTGTAACAATACTTGTAGTAGTTGACTATTCTTTTAGTAATAGTATTAGCGGTTATTATTTTAATATTTATTGTAATTCTAGTACAATACTTTAACAATCAGTAGCAGTTATATTAGTTCGTTGTTATTGTAGCAGTTTTAATATCAGCAATAGTAATGGAGGAAGAAGACCATTATTTCACTTTTCGAAGTTGAGTAGTAGTAGGAGGAGGAGGATTGGTAGAAGGAGGGCTGGTAGTAATAGTAGTAGAAGGAGAACTGGTAGCAGTAGTGGTAGTAGCAGTAGGAGGAGGACTGGTAGTGGCAGTGGTAGTAGCAGTAGGAGGAGGACTGGTAGTAGTAGTGGTAGTAGCAGTAGTAGTAGTAGGACTGGTAATAGTAGTGGTAATAGCAGTAGGAGGACTGGTAATGGTAGTGGTAGTAGCAGGAGGAGGAGGACTGGTAGTAGTAGTGGTAGTAGCAGGAGGAGGAGGAGGACTGGTAATAGTAGCGGTAGTGGCAGAAGGAGGAGGACTCGTAGTCGTAGTGGTAGTAGCAGTAGGAGGAGGACTGGTAATAGTAGCGGTAGTGGCAGAAGGAGGAGGAGGACTCGTAGTCGTAGTGGTAGTAGCAGGAAGAGGAGGAGGAGGACTGGTAATGGTAGTGGTAGTAGCAGTAGGAGGAGGACTGGTAATAGTAGTGGTAGTAGCAGTAGGAGGAGGACTGGTAATAGTAGTGGTAGTAACAGGAGGAGGAGCACTCGTAGTAGTAGTGGTAGTAACAGGAGGAGGAGCACTCGTAGTAGTAGTGGTAGTAGCAGTAGGAGGAGGACTGGTAATAGTAGTGGTAGTAGCAGTAGGAGGAGGACTGGTAATAGTAGTGGTAGTAACAGGAGGAGGAGCACTCGTAGTAGTAGTGGTAGTAACAGAAGGAGGAGCACTCGTAGTAGTAGTGGTAGTAGCAGTAGGAGGAGAAGGACTGGTAGTAGTGGTGGTATCAGGAGGAGGGGGACTGGTATTAGTAGTAGGAGGAGGACTGGTAGTAGTAGTGGTAGTATCAGTAGTAGAAGGACTGGTAGTGGTAGTGGTAGTAGCAGTAGTAGGAGGACTGGTAGTAGTAGTGGTTGTAGCAGTAGTAGAAGGACTTGTAGTAGTAGTGGTAGTATCAGTAGTAGGAGGACTGGTAGTAGTAGTGGTAGTAGCAGCAACAATAGTAGTTGGAGGAGGTGGTTGAGGACTACTAGTTTTAGTAGTAGTAGTAGTACTGTATTGATAAAATTCATAAATAAAATCGCTCAGAAACTACACATATTACAAAAGTAATATATTTAATTCTCAGTAAGAGCTATGAAATTAATAGTATTATTGAGTAGAGTCATAGAAGTAGTTGTCATTGTAGTAGTAGTAGTAGTAGTAGTTAAAATAGTGGATGTGATATCATTCTTGAAAATACTGCTAGGACCCTGTATACAAGTAATAACTTTTAGTTCAGTGTCAGAGCCGGGAAAGTAATAATATTATTTTCTTGTACTTCTTGTTGAAGTCGTAGTGGTAATAGTATCAATAGTAATAGCAGAGCCTGTGATAACAATTCATAAAGCAGCACCACCAAAACATTGCAGAGCCTATAAAAGCAGTAGTCCATTACTCAAATTCTTTAAAGTGTATTTTGTAGTTAGTAGATAAATTCATTAAGTAATAGGTAATAGTTTTCGGCCAGACTCTAGTTTTTAGTTCGTAATCACACTCACTAAAGTAATACTTTTATTTAACAGAAGAAACAGAAATTAGTTTGCTATCAGAACCACTAGAATAACAGGTATTAATTAGTTCGCAGCCTGAACCATGAAAGTAATCATCTTTAGTTCGTGGGAGAAGCTATTAAAGTAATAGCCTTTTTATTAGCCATTCTATTGAGCTGACAATTTGGCACTGGCGCCTGATTTTTTTTCCTCATCATCGCTCATCTGAGATGGTCTCCGTGTTCAGAGTGGTTGTATCATGAAACTGAGCTAAGTGTGTTGTCGGTTAGGTTGGTGTGTACGTGACAGTTAACATATTTATTTTACACAAACTTTATTTATGTCCTAAACACGCTCTTTCTTCTGTCGGGTACGTGTGGTTAGATTCACGAGAGTGGAGTGAGATCTAAATGTACGCGGTACAACTTTGTGAATGAGAACTTCGACTGTAGCATAGTACGGCCAATCTGATAAAATAAAACCAAGGCATAATACCCTCTATAATTTACTTTGGCAAAGCTAGATTCGTAATCTGTTTCCACATTTAATGCACCTTTTACACTGTTGGCGTCCGCACAGAGACCGGGAAACGCTGCCTGCAAGTGCCCCATGACGATAGAACTTGTGACGCGGGAGTGGACGTAAACAAATCACAAAGAGAATAAATCCATTGGGAAAGGATAAATATTGACCACCAGTGCAGAGTGGAAAATGTTATTAATATTGTGTCTTTTATTGCAAGAGTAACTGAGAAAAAGTAACAGAGAGAGAGAGAGAGAGAGAGAGAGAGAGAGAGAGAGAGAGAGAGAGAGAGAGCAAGAGAGAGAGCAAGAGAGCAAAAGAAATTTTTGCTTAATGTTAGTATACTACTATGGACTGGTCAAAATTGCTTGCTGAATGTGTGCCTGCTTGCTTGCTTGATTAGTTAGTTTAGAAGTTGGAAGTTCGTTGGTTGATTAGATAGTTTGTTGGTTGGTATTAGTTAGTTGGCAGCTTGGTTGATGTGTTGTTGTATTGGATATTCCTGCTTAAAGTATATTCAGATATATTCTTTTAATTTCGCGAGCAATAATTATCTAATTATCTGTGAATTTAAACTGCAAAAGAATTTGTCAGATAAAAGACATATTCATATATGCCATTATTCATTACGTCTAGAACTATGACTTATATAAGCAACAAGATAAAAATAGAAAGAAGTTCGTACGTACATATGGTTGCAAAGTTTCTTTTATAAATCCGACTTTTTAGATAGATAGATTTTGTGGCGGAGTAAAGTTGTCTTTCCCTATTTCTAGACTTAATTGTTATATTTCTTTTTAAATTGTCGAATTGACCCGACTTTGGGCATTCCTTAAAATGGTATTTTTGTAAATGTCAGAATTGAAGTAAACAATTCGAGTTGAGAATATGCTAGAAATTGCTGATGCAATCCAAATTAGTTCCAACTGGATGAGTAGTTCTTATTATCCAATGGTTAAGATTTACGAGGAAGAGACCAAAGGGCTGAGATAAAACTTTTACCTGTTGCAGAGAATTCTATTGTCTAATCACTTTCAATTGGGTATGGTCATGAAAAGCAGTCATTAACCTAATGGTGAGTTAACTGACTATTTGAGGGAGAATGGACTTAGAAATATTTTGTGCATTTTGCTATTGATATATTATACTTGTGTTTTACGTAGAGATGTCACAATTATTTCTACAAATTGTGAACTATGATGCTTATATGTGGTGTGCTAAACATGACGTTGTTTCTAGTGAACTACTGGAAAAAAACTATTAGCTGTAGGCCTACTTATTATGCTGTATGCATGTATTGGGCTAATAAATACCGTTGCAGGAAACTGTAAGTTGAGACTTGAAATGTAAGAAAGAATGGAGTTAAAAAGGAATAAATTGGAAAAATAGCATTTGTTTAGTGATTATATTTTTAGGGGGAAAGCAGCCTTTCATTGTTTTATCAGAATCTCTTGGTTTACTGTTTATAGACCACAGCAACCATGTGTAAGGAATAAACTGCACTCCACTGATGTGTGGTGGCAAGGTATGCTGACTACACTGAGCAATTTCTGATAAAGTGGGCTACTGGAAATTGCTACAATTGTTGATATGCTTGAGGGAGCTATTATATCAGAGTGCCATATTATCCTTCAGAGAATAGCATTGAATCAGCGTTCTACAATGTGAGAAGGGAAATACATGGAATTGACTTGAACAATAACTTGTGACCCTGTTATAAAAGAGTGCAAAAGACTATAAACTATTATCGCTTATCACTAATAACTCAATTTCTGTTCTCTGATAAGAACTAACCTGTTATTTGTATTGACACTAATCTATAGAACTGCATATATCTTAGATATGTATATTTTAAAATTATTTCAATGTGGATTCATGGAAATATTGAAGTCAAGTAATCTTTTTCAGTGTATTTGTTAAATGTATATTCCAATGTTCATTTAATAAATTTATTGCTACATTTATTGACCTTCTTACACATATTGATAACCCTATATTGAAGAAGAAAGTTGGTGGAAGGGGGCTAGCTAAATATTGATTAAAGATGATTTGACTCCTCCTTTAATAAGACGTTTTCCAACTACTGAAATAATGTGTGACAGTAAATGTTTGTTTTTAATGTTGTCAAAGAGAGAAAACGTTTACAGCACTCGCATATCAGCCAAGTGAGAGAGACGAGTGGTGTCTGCTCGAGAATTATTAATAACATAAATTAAGATTATCATCACTTGTAAATAGTTATGGACGATTAATGAATTAATTAATAATAACAAACTCCATTATGTGGTATTAGCGTTATAGAAAGATAGATAGATAGATAGATAGATAGATAGATAGATAGATAGATAGATAGATAGATAGATAGATAGATAGATAGATAGATAGATAGATAGATGGATGGATGGATGGATGGATGGATGGATGGATGGATGGATGGATGGATGGATGGATGGAGAGAGAGAGAACATTAAGTACTAACAGCTTATTTAATCTAAAACTTTGCTGCAGCCGTTCTCTGAAGCTTTCTACTGCCTTATCATAATCTCTGTATTTTTTTAACTGCAGTGAAATTAAGGCTTAGTTGTTTTAGGATTTATTATTATTATTATTATTTCAACCATAACTTTGCGATATCTGGTTCAAATATCTTCACATGATTCCTGCCTATTACAGCTCTCCGTGTCTTGAATGCAGACTGCAAGGTCACGCCTGAAGTGAAATATTTTTTTGTCATCCCTGTTGCAATCGGTGCCAGCTGTTTCCACAGCAACCAAAAACCATCCGCCATACGCATTAAAATAATTTGTGAAGGTTGTAAGATCATCTTTACTTACTGTATGGTGGCTCTTAGCGCTGATTGTATATAATATATCATGCACTTACTGTATGGTGGCTCTTAGCGCTGATTGTATATAATATATCATGCACTTACTGTATGGTGTCTCTTAGCGCTGATTGTATATAATATATCATGCACT
Organism: Sinotaia quadrata; assembly: GCA_028829895.1. Lineage (NCBI taxonomy): Eukaryota > Metazoa > Mollusca > Gastropoda > Architaenioglossa > Viviparidae > Sinotaia > Sinotaia quadrata. The sequence goes on from CM054178.1 coordinate 89,227,394, forward strand.
TACTGTATGGTGGCTCTTAGCACTGATTGTATATAATATATCATGCACTTACTGTATGGTGTGTCTTAGCACTGATTGTATATAATATATCATGCACTTACTATATGGTGTGTCTTAGCACTGATTGTATATAATATATCATGCACTTACTGTATGGTGTCTCTTAGCACTGATTGTATATAATATATCATGCACTTACTGTATGGTGTGTCTTAGCACTGATTGTATATAATATATCATGCACTTACTGTATGGTGTGTCTTAGCACTGATTGTATATAATATATCATGCACTTACGGGAGCTCCAAGATCTGCGTTAAATTAAATCTAGTAGAACTTAAGCAAAAACGGTTATGAAAGCTGCACAGGAGACCCGCCACCACCAATAAAGTTTTAAGAATGCGGAAGGTGGGATTGGGGATATGGAAGGAGAACTCTTAGAGTCAGTCATGACAAGTTGATGTTAAAGTAAGCGTTAGTTATGTCACGCACTATAAAGGAGAACTCTTAGAGTCAGTCATGACAAGTTGATGCTAAAGTAAGCGTTAGTTATGTCATGCACTTTCTGCACACCCATTCAGGTCATTTCTGTCATTGGGATAAATCTATCGTTCATCGATCTCAGTCAATCGATCATTGAAATCAATCACTTTTTCATCTTACTCACTTAATCGCCCATTAAAATCAATTAATCGGTCACGGGACTCAATCGGTCGTTGAAATCGAGTATCGGTCATCGAACTCAGGACTCACTTGAGTTTTTCACTCACAAGACGAATTGCCAAATATTTGCATAAAACGAGATTTCAGTTAATATATAAGTTTGGCGATAACTAAGAGTTACTTTCTGTTGTGCACTCCCAAAGTCTAAGCTATCGCGGTCACTTGCCAATAATGAAAAACGAAATCGCTCAGTGTCGTCTCAAAGGAACAGTCAATGCTAGTTCATGCTTTTTTCGTAGAGATTACATGATTGAAGTAAAACACCATTTGTTTCTTTCTTTATACAATAATAATATATAAAATATGTACAAAATATAATTTTAAAATAAACTGAGTTGAGCTGAAATGGGAAAAACCGGAACAGGTATTCTTGCTGACACGTGAAGAGTTAAGGGAATATGAAATTGTATATAACAGTTATCGTGCTTTCTCGTTTTCCTTAATTTTCATTGGCTGCTGTTTGGGGGAACTGGAGTGCAGTATAGTCACAGACTTTCTGCGCGTAACTCCGCATTCCGATATCCAGACAATGACTTTATGTAAGTAACTCCGCATTCCTGTATCCAGACAATGACTTTATGTAAGTAACTCCGCATTCCGATATCCAGACAATGACTTTATGTAACTCCGCATTCCGGTATCCAGACAATGACTTTATGTAAGTTCAAAGTGAGGCCGATTCATCAGTCTGTGCAGCGTACAAACTGGTTTTGCGAACAAAGCAGCCAGCGTCTTCACGCGCAAGAGACTACTTTTGACACGCGCTTTGGAGTGGTCATCTGAAATACTGATTATAGTGCGTTTTAGGAAACAGACCATTTCGTTTGATGTGCTTCATTTCTCATCTACTTCACAGACATTTAAAGGGGAGATAACAGAATGTTACTATAAATTATGAGAGGAATGTATATTTTTTATTCATATTCGTGGTCCTATATATTTTTTTTTTTTTAGACTTGCAAATGATTGGCTATACTGAAATGCAAAGCAGGCTGTGATTAACTAAGCATGATTGATTACAATTACAATCATCAGACTGTCACTAACAAGGTAATCGTCTAAAATCAAAAGCTCAGGTAGGACTAACAAATGACTGGTTAATATCAAGAACACGGGTCGAACTAATATACATATTTGTCTATAATCACCAGCTCAGACTGGATGACTGGAATAAAACTAAAATAAATGCACAAAGGTTGTGACCAACAAAATAACGTTAGGCAAGGATAATTACAATACTATCACGAGTTGTAATTGTCGTAAAATTGGCTGATATAATGAACATCACTGTGTGACAAGCTCATTTAATTGATTACCACCATTACTAGACTGAGTAGCAAATAAAACAGGCTATAATTAAGAATTAACTCAATAGAATAAAACTGCTCTAACTGGAAATTAGATGGGTTTGAATGAAAACATTAGATATAAGTGGACAATTGATTGGCTAGAATTGGAAGAACTAGAAAATGTTATTGGTTATAATACATATATCAATAACTCACTTTAATGTCAGAGAGTGGGATTTTAAAGTTTGGCATTAATAAATTAGATTTTAAATTGCTTGCTTATTTTGCACTGTCTTCAAAAGTAGCTCAAAACATACACAGTAACTTCCACTTCTGTCAAAATTTAAACTTATATCCAAATGCAAATAGCAATATATCTCACTTTTAAAAAGAGTATGCGCTAATCGAAATAAAATCACATGATACTCTTTTCTATATAAAAGGTTTAATTTTAATATACGTAATTTTCTCTATAAAAGGTTTAATTTTAATATACGTAATTTTCTCTATAAAAGGTTTAATTTTAATATACGTAATTTTCTCTATAAAAGGTTTAATTTTAATATACGTAATTTCTCCATCGCTCGGAGTCATCGAAACATCATTTATGACATATGATGTTGTGACTGTTGTCACAAATTAATTTCCCCACTCGTTTTCAACGTGGACTAACGAGTATGTATATGTGCACGAGTAACATCATAATCTCACTAGAAATCAACCAAGCTCACAGGGAACGAGTTTTTAACATAGAGGGCGTTTTAGTCTTGTGGAAATGTGACAACGTTGTAAGTCACTCTCTCTCCCTAACGGCTATTTCCACACGACTTCATGTTAAACCATGCAAACATAAACGCCGACCAGACGTCAACTGCGAGCAGACGTCAACTCCGATCGACCCAGCTTAATCGTTTGGCTGATGGCCCTCGTTCGGCACCCAACAAAACTGGGTGATAGGAATTTTATCGCTTCCAGACCATTTCCAGGCCGCAAACGTTCGCTTGCGCGTCGCTTGGCGCTTGACAACGTCTGGTGATCAGAAATGTAGTCTAGCGAGTCCATTAGCACAGTCTTGTGGACATTCAGCCTGCAAAACAAAACTTACAGGAGCTCAGAGTGGGTTTGAGTATGTGGGTAACATGCTTTATTATAACAGATCACCTAATACTATTACAAACCTGGAAAAGGAAAAAGAGCACAAAATATTGTAAATTGTTTAGAAGATAGATAGATAGATAGATAGATAGATAGATAGATAGATAGATAGATAGATAGATAGATAGATAGATAGATAGATAGATAGATAGATAGATAGATAGATAGGTAGGTAGGTAGGTAGGTAGGTAGGTAGGTAGATAGATAGATAGTAGGTAGGTAGGTAGGTAGGTAGGTTAGCATATTATTTCTGCAAAACAGCGGGGACAGTGAACACTTTTAAATTTTACGTTTGCATTAATCTTTTATCTTGTCTTTCTCATTCCTGTGAACATTGTCTCCCAGAATACGTTTCCCTTTCCCTCCTTCAGATACCATATTTATCGAAAATGCCCAGAAAAACAGGGGAGAAAAACTCTTCCCACAAACTACTGCAGCATTTCACTCCCCCAGCTAGGCACAGGATAATGAGCGTAAAGGTAGTCGTATGGTCGGTCTTATCCATCTGTCGGCAATGTCCGCCGCGCCTACAAATTGACTCCCTGCCTAATAAGGAGCTTACAATCAGCGTGTGGTCGGTCATGTCCAGTTGTAGGCCGTGTCCACTAGAGAATTGGAAGTTATCTCCTGTCGAGGTTTAAAAAAAAGAAAAGAAGGCAGCAAGATCAGCGTTCCTGTCAAGTGGACACATGAAAGGAGCAGATGAGGTTCTGGGTAAGGGGAGAGAATTTAAGAAATGTGCAAGACTACTTGCGAGACCTTCAGTACTATTTATAGGAAACGTATAGGACCTTAAGTTCTTCGTCCTCAGCGCCCACCTACACGCTCTTACACACACACATGCATACTCGCTAGTACTAATGCACTCAAGCTAACCTACACACTCACACACACACACACACACACACACCCCACATACACACACGTACAGGCACACGCACTCACTTTTCTATAAGATTAAGTGAACCTACAAACACAGTAATAATTTTTACATAACCACACATACATACATTACAATGTGTACTTATTTGTCATATATATTTTCTTCCCAAATCAAACACTTCACTAAGCACTTCACCAAGCACTTCACCAAGCACTTCACTAAGCACTTCACCAAGCACTTCACTAAGCACTTCACCAAGCACTTCACTAAGCACTTCACTAAGCACATATTTAAAATTCAGGGCCGCTTGTGGTGGGGCACTATACACTCTCCGCTCACCAAAGAGGCCGGAAATTCGGACTTTGCTGAAGCCAAAAGAAAAAAAGAAAAAAAAGACATTGGCAGGCGACATCGTAAGTGAAAGAAGTGTTTGTGCGGAGTCTTGCCAAACCCAGTGGTCCCAACCGGACGATCGAAGGCGATAGATCAAAACCAGCATGCCAGGCCTCACTAGTGCATGATATGCAATGGGACTTGGAATGTCAGCCTCACTTCTCCGCAAAACTTTCCAACTTTGTCAGCAGATAAACATGGCTTAAGAATAAATATGCAGTAAAATAATGCTTACACAACTATGACTTTAAGTTAGTATGATGCTGATTATGACGATTAAGATTTGCTTGCCCGACTGTTCCAATTACAAATAAAATTAAGTGTGTTAAAGGTGTAAGGGCCAAGTATGCTTAATGTATTATAGGAATACAATATATTTATCTGTCTTCAGAATAAGATTTTAAAGAATCTAGTTCTAACATAAAGTAAAAACTATAATTATTTACTGTTTCTATATAAAAAAAAAATAATGAAAATTAGTATTCATTTGCCTTCTTTGAAAGAACATAGTGGAACTAACATAGGTTTCACTTGTGCGTAATTAGCCAACATTACCCACTTACAAGTCATTGAAATCAGGATTCACACCTTGATGGTAAAATAAGAGAAACGTTGACTGTACTCGATAACAAATCTGCAAAAGGAATAGAATTGATATCTTAGCATAATGCATTATTTAGATAAACAGAAATATAATCACTATAATGAGCCAGTCAATATTTCTGGAGTACTAGTTAATTATAGCTTGAATGTTTTCAATCAATCATATTGCCTAGAGTTCTAGTTGGTTTAAGATTAGATATGTCAATCAAAACATTATAATATTGTTTATAGTATTCTTGTTTTGTTATCAATTGAATATGTATTTAATAAAGTTTGAGTTCTATTTTTGTTTAATATAAAATGTGCCACTCAACGGTAATGTTTACAGAATATTCTTTTCATTATATGGCTGTACAAGATAGTAATAATGTCTAATAGAGGTCAAGTCTAGCTTTAGATTGTCTGGCTGTACAAGATAGTAACAATGTCTAATAGAGGTCTAGTCTAGCTTTAGATTGGCTGTACAAGATAGTAATAATGTTTAATAGAGGACTAGTCTAGTTTTAGACTATCTGGCTGTACAGGATAGTAATAATGTCTAATAGAGGTCTAGTCTAGCTTTCGAATATCCATTTTATCTTTCAATATTAATGTCTAATAGAGGTCTAGTCTAGCTTTAGAATATCCATTTTATCTTTCAATATTAATGTAAATGGAGTTCTTGTTGGGCTATAGGTTAAATGTATAAATAGCAATAATGTTTATTGAGATTCAGTGTATTGGTTCTAAGGTGGAGTAAATTTGCCTATCCCTATTTTAGACTTGGTTGTTATATAAATTGTTAAATTGTCAAAGTGACCCGACCTTGGGCACTCCTTATGATTGTATTTTTGTAAGTGTCAAAGTTGGAAGTAAACAACTCAGAGGAGGATAGGTTAGAAATTGCTGATTTAATCCAAACAAGTTCCAATTGGATGAGTAGCTTTTCTGATTAATACTCACACTGTTCATAACAAACTCAACCAATGGGGATGGGCTAAACGTTTCTTTATTGTAGATGTACTCTATACTAATCACTTTGAATTTGAATATAACTCGAGTCTTAAAGGCAATCATTAGCTTATGGTAAGTTAACTAACTGATAAAGAAAGAATGTACTTAGAATATTATATACATGTTTGCTATTAATCTATTATTTGAATTAGATAACTATACCCAGACAGATAATATAGCACATAACACACCCAGACAGATAGTATAGCATATATCACACCCAGACAGATAGTATAGCATATATCACACCCAGAACAAATAATATAGCAAAATAGCACATCCAGAAAGATGATATAGTATATGACACACAACTAGACAGATAATATAGATTATAACACATCCAGACAGATAGCATAGCACATAATACACCCAGGCATATAATATAGCCCATAATACACCCAGATAGATGCGATGGCAGCATACAACACACCCAGACAGATAATATAGCACATAACACACCCATACAGATAATATGTATATAACAAACCCAGACAGATAAGATTGCATATAACATACCCATGCACATAATATGCATATAACACACACAAACAGATAATATATCACATATCACACCCATACAGATAATATGTATAGAACAAATCCAGACAGACAATATAGTATGTCTGCATAGACACACATTACAGTCTACCGCAGACGCAACATATTCAGAAAGCAAATCGGAATTCAAATTTAGAACAAAATTGTTTTGCGAACAATCAAATACGAGAAGCGAAAAAGTGAATGTGAAATAAAACAGAGAGCAGAGACCAGTCTAATGTCGTTTAAAGAAAAGGAGGGAATGATATTGCGGAAGAAATCCTCTTCTCTCTGTCTTGGTTACGGCCACGATTATCTTTCTTATCGAAATGTCATCGCTTAAAATCATTATTTATCGCGTTCGTTACCCATGGACGTAGTCGGGTTCTACACTGCTGATATGTGTTGCAATCTTCAAACATAAATTCTAGCAATTGTTTTCATTTCTTCGTCGGCGTGTCTGGTCGACTCAGAATGCATTATTTGGGCTCACAACTAATAATGAACACCTTTCTGTATACCCCAAATGCCCATAATTATATGCCATTCGATGTACCACCCAAATGCATCCTTCCGCTGAGCCGTTGATTCAGTATTCATATATTAAGTCATTCAGCATAACATGCGCAATACTCACTTTGTACCCTGCAGTGTTTTAATACTTGTACAGTACTTTCATACAATCTCACTTTGTACCCTGCAGTGTTTTAATACTTGTACGGTACTTTCAGACAATACTTACTTTGTACCCTGCCGTGTTTTAATACTTGTACGGTACTTTCATACAATCTCATTTAAAAGTGTGTGTGAAGTTAATGGAATTCGAATATGTATAGTATTCATCTATCTATCTAGCAATCATCAAAAGCTACCCATTCACTCATCCATCTCTAAAGTTAACCTATCTTTTTCTGTTTTGCTACCTCTATCTCTTCTCCCTCTCTCTTTCTTTCAATTTTTTTTTCTGGTTGCCTCCTGTTTCATAAATATATAGATACGTGTACATACTTATGTACCCGCTTAACATAAAGACTCTCGAGACCTACCCAAACAGCATACACATAAACATATATAGAAGCACAGTATATGTTTCAGTAAATATATAATACTCACAAAACAAGCAAAGAGCACATACAAAACACACACGAAATACGCGCAGCATACACAACCACTCTCTTCCAAAGATGTTAACTGCCGGGCACAAACAATCTCTCCCAAAGTTGTTAACTGCCACACACAAACACTCTCTCACATAAATGATAACTGCCGGACACAAACACTCTCTCACATAAATGATAACTGCCGGACACAAACACTCTCTCACATAAATGATAACTGCCGGACAAACGCTCTCTCACAAAAATGATCTGCCAGTCACAAAACACTCTCTCACATAAATGCTAACTGCCGGACACAAAAGTGTGACTAGTTGCATGTACTCTAAGAACGTCAGAGGAAACGCGACTGCAGACATGGAAACATAAAATAATCATGCCGTGACGTTCGTTTTTGACATTGAGATGTAATTCATTATCAAGTTTTCGATTCTTGTTTCCTAATGCTCCATCAATGGCGGGATATTGCAACCGGGATAAACTCTATCACACCTCATGAGAATTGAGCAAATCGACCTATTTTTTTTTACCTGAGACTTCCAGTACAGTAAATCGTTAACGAGTGAGTGTATATATACATTGGTGCTCTTGATCACGTAAGGGAGACGTTAACCAAGAGTTAAGGCCTCACAAGAAAAGAGCAAAAAAACAACAACATCATATCAACAAAATGGCTGCGGCTCTTAGTCATTAACCCATGATCAAATACTTGTATTTGCCAACTGGTGCAATGCACATGGTGGATGAGGGAGGAATAATGTATTGTGAACACGATCTCGAAACACATACGGCTGGTGTATTTGGAAGAGAACTAATCCTATTTCCACAATACGTAAAGAGTAACGTCATGATATTATAGCGAGTCACGTGTCTCCTCCATCCAATCACTGTGAGACTTCCTGACAACCCAGTTAATATTCTAAGTATCCTGTCCTGGACGTTGAGAAGACGTTCATGTGCTCTGTATAGCTATAAAAGTGTATTGTTTACTTTATTTTAATATAGTAAGAATAACAGTGTTTTATTGTTTACTTCTGCAAAGTTACTTGATATGGCTGGACTAATGTGCTGTGGAAGTTTTAATCAGGTGATCAAACAGTGTCATAGCACAATGTGTGAACACGGCAAGGATAACTTATTCAGACTAAAGCACTGGGCATTTATATCAGTGTTTCACGTCTTTTATTTAATTTTCCTTCTTTATTAAATTCCAGAAAAATTATAATTCTTGACTGTATTTCATCCTGTCATGTGTATATGTGTTATAGGGATATATTTACCAAGGGAGTCTGGGAGCTTAGAGCTTATTGAATATTATTTGTTTAGCTTAAGTCTAGAACGTGTATCATGCTGCTATTTATTGTCCATCCAATACATTTGTTTAGCTTAAGTCTAGAACGTGTATCATGCTGCTATTTATTGTCCATCCAGTATATTTGTTTAGCTTAAGTCTAGAACGTGTATGATGCTGCTATTTATTGTCCATCCAGTATATTTGTTTACTGATTATGCAAACATGTGGCTGAGAAACAGGGTAAGTTTCCAGGAAGCAGGCAAGGGAGTAATCACCCAACATTGACTTTCATTCCTCTTGCATTCACACGTAACCCAACGCCACACGCGTAAAAGTCCAGAATCTTATTCATATAAAAAAGGAACCATTCTACACTTGAGAATCGCATGGAATTCCAGAATGTCAATACGTATTAAACAGAGATCAATCAACATCTGACGATCACATGAAAGTTCAGAATTTCAATACATATCAAACACAGACTAAGCAGTAACAAGTTAGTCTGTGTTTTCGTTTTCACTTTGGTTTAATTTGTTTTGTCTATTTCAATTTTGTATTTCTCATTCTAACTTTCCAATGCACAACATCTATTTTATAATTCTTTTCTTTTCTATCACAGTGTATCTTGGGATAACCTTATAATAATGTACTATAGAAAATGCTGGTTAAGCGCATAATACACCTTTAAGTGCACATGCAATATATCATCTACAGGGTGTGTATACATACAGAGAGAGAAAGCAAAAGACAAAGTATAATTACATTAGCATTACAGTTCACAGCAAACAAGCAAAAAGATGTTACACAATACTAATAGATATTCGAGACGGAAACAACAAGAAATGTAATGAATGAAAAGTTTAACAAAGTTTCAGATACCGATAAAAGCCAAAATACTTTCTTAATATGCCATTAATAATCTATCGGCAAAAATCCGCACTCTGGCTTTCATTAGATAGAAAGTGTTTTGAGATTTGACCACCCAAGTTCACTTTCATGCATTGCGGTCACACATCTCTTCAATTTAACTGAGGAAAACACTGGGTGATATCTTAGTAATACTGACACACACAGTACTCACAGCATTGTTTTCAGTTTAACTGAGGAAAACACTGGGTGACATCTTAGTAATACTGACCACACACAGTACTCACAGCATTGTTTTCAGTTTAACTGAGGAAAACACTGGGTGATAGTAATACTGACCACACACAGTACTCACAGCACTGTCTTCGTATGTACATACATTCAGAACTCCAGCATACCAAGGCAGAAGTTAAAAGGTAATAAAATCCCAGAAACTTAGCTAATTGCATATCCTAAGTACATTGCAATTTATCGTACAAATAAATACTTATCATAGCTGGATGCCGGAAGACAAATGGAATTATTATTTAAAATAATGAAACAAATTTATATTTTTAATATAAAAATATAATCATTCATGCAGGATATTATGAAACGTTTTACCTTATTCAGCCAAGGGTCTATCTCGGATTCCTTTAAAAACATATACAGTGATCTTAGTAGGAAAAGGGTCTTTCAGAAAATGCCTCGCCCCAAAAATAGTTTGGAAAGAGCAAAGCCTTAGGAAACGCACATAGATTTTTAAGGCCGAACACATCTTTATCTTGACTAAATTAATTTCTGTAAGCAATGAAATTAACAGATACAACTAAAACTAATTAATATTTGTGAATTTCTCACATCTTGTAGCCCACATTATGTAACACATTTCATCTTTCCGTAAGTGAGTTCACGATGACATGAGTGTGCAAGTTAACATAAGTGAGTTCACGATGACATGAGTGTACAAATTAACGTAAGTGAGTTCACGATGACATGAGTGTGCAAGTTAACATAAGTGAGTTCACGATGACATGAGTGTACAAATTAACGTAAGTGAGTTCACGATGACATGAGTGTGCAAGTTAACATAAGTGAGTTCACGATGACATGAGTGTACAAGATAACGTAAGTGAGTTCACGATGACATGAGTGTGCAAGATAACGTAAGTGAGTTCACGATGACATGAGTGTACAAGATAACGTAAGTGAGTTCACGATGACATGAGTGTGCAAGATAACGTAAGTGAGTTCACGATGACATGAGTGTGCAAGATACCGTAAGTGAGTTCACGATGACATGAGTGTGCAAGTTACCGTAAGTGAGTTCACGATGACATGAGTGTACAAGATAACGTAAGTCTATATAGCTGGTATTGATTGCTAACTCTCGCGCTGGCCGGAATGATGTTTCCAATATAAAATTAATTATTATTTTTTTCTGTATATTATTTAAAATCCCAGCTGACGAGCTAAGCCACATTCTAGAGGGGAAAGTATTCTTTCCTATGCCTATCTATAGTCACGTGGGTCAGCCTCCATCCCCACCCCCTTTTGTCTAGGCAAGATAAGAAGTTATAAAAAGTGAAATTACACGATGTTCGAAAAAGACGAACAAGTCACACGAAAAGTACAAATATGAAATGATCTCGCATGACAAATTAGACGTTGAAAAAGTCATACGAACAGTACAAATATGAGGTGATCTCGCATGACAAATTAGACGTTGAACAACGTAGATTCAACTTTAAAAAATACAGGAATGAATGTAGTATAACCAAAGTGAATCAAAGAGAATGTAATGTTGACTACTAAATACAAGAATGAATGTAGTATATTTTTCTGATTCAACATTACTAATCACTGTTCAAATATGTCTTTGCTTCTCCAATCCGCTCAAATAATATGTTGTTTTTACTGACTAAAGAATATTAAATACCTCAAAACAAGCCAAGAAATCTCTATCTAAATAAAACATAAATGAATTAATGTCCCGTTCACACCCACAACTTTCCTAAACGTTATTGAAAATTAAATAATCTTTCGATTAACACACGATCCCCTATGAGTCGAGTGTAATCTCTTCCCGTCAGCACGAAAATACAGTTGACTACCAGCGCGCTGACTCTAGCATACCTTTGACAAATAAGCACAATAGAGTCAACTTCTAGCATATAGACAATTTACGTAATATGTCCACTCATCCTGGACAGTTCCTGGTCAATGCAGCCTCCTCGAAGTCCTTAGAAATACTACACCTTACATGCACCACAGTCCAATGAGGAATTTCCCGGAAATTCACCTCCAGAGGAACACACCTTTGTTCACGAAAACCAAGACGAATTTCCCCAAAATTCGCTTTAAAAAATAAAACGTTTACACCTATGGAAATAGCACAATCACGAACAGAGATTTAAAAAAAAAAAAAACATTTTACACATAGAGAAATAGCACCTTCACACACAGAGGTCTAATAAGGAATTTCCTTGAAATTCCCCACCAAGAGAACATACTTTGCTCATGCGATCCAAAACGCATTTCCCAAAGTATCGCTTCTAACACTTTTACACCGAGAAATCTGAAGAAGACTTAAGTCGATGTTTTGTTTTAATAAGCCAGTCTTAGTCATTGACGTTATGTTTTAATAAGCCAGTCTTAGTCATTGACGTTATGTTTTAATAAGCCAGTCTTAGTCATTGACGTTATGTTTTAAAAAACCAGTCTTAGTCACTGATGTTATGTTTAAATAAACCAGTCTTAAGTCGATGTTTTGTTTTAATAAACCAGTCTAATAATTGACTTTATGTTTTAATAAGCCAGACTTAGTCATTGACGTTATGTTTTAATAAATCAGACTTAAGTCGATTTTTTTCTTAAAATAAAACAATCATACTCATTAACGTTATTGTTTAATAAACCAGTCTTAGTCATTGACGTTATGTTTTAATAAACCAGTCTTAAGTCGATGTTTTGTTTTAATAATCCAGTCTTAGTCAGTGACGTTATGTTTTAATAAACCTGACTTAGTCATTGAAGTTTCTTTTTAATAAACCAAACTTACGCATTGAAGTTTTGTTTTAATAAACCAGACTTAGTCATTGACGTTATGTTTTAACAAACCAGTCGTAGTCTTTGATGTTTTGTTTTAATAAACCAGTCTTTGTCGCTGAAATAAAACAAAATATAAACCAGCAAATAATGTCACCTTCTAGCAGAAAACGTCATATCTACAAATGCTAATTTCAAGTAACATCAAACTGAGAGGTGTCGAAATTTAAGAGCAAATGATAAAATCATGTTCACATGAAACAACATCGGCCTCGTCCTTGTGTTAAAACACTTTAGTAGTCACATCAGTGCCAAAGTTAATAATAGCGAGCGATAATATATAACAAAGATAGATGAAAGGATTTGATTTGGATGGACGGATTGATGCATGGTCGGACAGACGAACAGAGGACGAATGGATGGATGGATAGATAGATAGATAGATAGATAGATAGATAGATAGATAGATAGATAGATAGATAGACAGACAGACAGATAGATAGATAGATAGACAGACAGACAGACAGACAGACAGATAGATAGATAGATAGATAGATAGATAGATAGATAGATAGATAGATAGATAGATAGATAGATAGATAGATAGATAGATAGATAGATAGATAGATAGATAGATAGATAGATAGATAGATAGATAGATAGATAGATAGATAGATAGATAGATAGATAGATAGATAGATAGATAGATAGATAGATAGATAGATAGATAGATAGATAGAAATTGGAACACTTTAGTGATATTTTCAAAACTATCCTAATTACATTTTTTTTGGTTTTATTGTAGATCTATTTAATTCGAATAGTGATTTTCTTCTATACATAATTATTGAGTTTATTTCTCCAAATAACATACAATCTCCTTAATTAGCATAATACTAAAGTTTCCTAGTTTCAATGAACTTTCAACTCTAAATATTAATATGATTATTATACTTCCATTTAACACATCTAATTCCACCTGTCAAATCCTATTTAATTTAGCTTATATCAACTGGATTGTCTATGGAACCTCAACAGTGCTGGAAATATAAATGTTGGGACAAACCACTGAAATTAAAATAAAAGAGTTGGGACCAAACTGCTAGAACCAACAAGAAAGAGGAAAGTTGAATGGCGTTCCACTCTGCAGTACGACAGAGGAAAACGACTTCAGTTCCCGTGAAGCTACTAACTAGTAATATCACTCTTTTCATTATTTTAATAACACTACTTTTATTATTAATATCACTATTTTTCACTTTTAATAAACTTATCTCTCTATCTCATCATTAATATCACCCTCTCTCTAATTATTAATATCACTCTTTTTCATCATTCATATCATTCTCTCTCTCTCTCTCTCTCTCTCTCTCTCTCTCTCTCTCTCTCTCTCTCTCTCTCTCTCTCTCTCTCCTGTTAATACCACTCCTTTTATTATTAATATAATTCTTTATCATTATTAATATCATTCTTTCTCTCTCTCTCTCTCTCTCTCTCTCTCTCTCTCTCTCTCTCTCTCTCTCTCTCTCTCTTTCTCTAACTCTTAATATCACTCTTCTTCATTATTAATACTACACATTTTCTTTATTAATATCACACTTTTTCATTATTAATATCATTCTCTCTCATTAGTAATATCACTCGTTTTCATAATTAATATCCCTTCTCTCTCTTTCTCTAATTATAATTATTAATATCACTCTCTTCATTATTAATGTCATTCTCTCTTCTCGCTAACTATTAAAATCACGCTTTCTCATTATTAATATTACTCTCTCTAATTATTCATATCACTCTTTTTCATTATTAATATCACTCTCTCTTAACTATTAATGTCACTCTTTTTCATTATTGATATTACTTTTGTTCATTATTAATATAACTCTTACATTATAATAACATCATTCTATCTAATTATCAATGAGAGGTAGCATTTGCCAAATTAGACACTGACGATAAAAGCAACAGAAAGCTTGGCTTAAGCCAACGGAAGATGCAGGAAGTTAGTTTAAAGATAAGTGAGAGGGCAGCTAATGTTCAGGAAGCAAACATAAAATTTCACGTTCATTCCTTCAATAGGAAAGATTAAAATATTGAGGATTATATGCTAAACTTTCAAGAGTATTGGTAAGATTAGGCCTGCCAGAAGTTTATGGCTCTCCCAGTTAGAGACAGATATGAAAGAATCAAGACAGTATGGTTTTTAACAGACTTCCAGAGGAACAAGCTGTGTACGGGGCTTATAAGGCTAGACTGTAAGAATGCTTTAAGGTGACTAGTGACATACACAGAGAGAAGTTTAAGAGATAGCAGTTTTACAGGCATCTAGTAAGGTACAGCACATTTTGATGAGGTGGTTAGAGAAAGACGATGTGGAAAGTGACAGTGAGAAAGACGTTAGGAATCAATGCTGTGATCAACAAATTTATGACTTCATGTCCACAAACACCTTTAGCTTATGTGAATGACAATGGAGCAAAGAATTTGACAGACTGATTAAAAGCAGCTGACAGGTCCAAAACAATATGTGGGATATGCATTAATATGATGGCTAAGCATAATTTTGAACCACTCAGGTGAGTTAATAAACAAATGATGCCTAAATGACAGTGAAAAACCAGATAATAAAACCTAACACAGAATCCTCTCTTGCACCTCCATCATTTAAAAGACTAAAGCTAGAGTACCCACACCCCATCATTTAAAAAGACTAAAGCTAAAGTACCCACACTCACCTCGACAGTAAAAACAAAGGTGTTAAGAATGAATCAATAGTGTACTTTAACTTTGGCAAACCAGGCCATATCAAACGTTAATGCCCAAGTAACATAAATATCATAAAACCAAGTGGTGCACCTCATTTTAATGCATACATAAATGGACATTGTGTTCCAGTCCCCTGTGACACTGGTTGTGGAATAGGGTTAGTAGGACAACCTAGCCTAGTGAAGGAAACAGATTAGACTGGACAGTTTTAAATAATCACTCTAGCCATTTGTGTGAAAGATAAAGCATCCATTGTGATGGTAGACATAGATAGCAAGTATGCATGTGGATGCTTTCATGCCGTATGTCTAGAAAATTGGAGAATGTATCATGGGAAATAAATATGTTCTTAATGGTGAGGACACCATTGCTCAACAGTGTGTGCATACTCACACACAGGCAAGCTGTAGCACAGACAAAAAGTTAGAGGCATGTGTGAATGTTTGCAAGGTGAACCAGGAATGGTCTGTAGCAAGTGTGAAGGTGATGCTCCAGTGACTTTGGCTGAAACTCATTGGTGGGGTGTCACCAGGAAGTCACACAGGACTCAGTCATGGCAGGGCAGATAATTGTTTCTGAATGTCAGACTGTGGCTGAATCTGAAGGGGAAAAGGCCATGCTCAGAGTTTTTTCAACAAACAGATGATCCACTAGAGAAATGTCGAGTGAAGACCAAGCTCTCAGGCTCGAACATTTCTAAATCTTCTGGCAATGCTATTGAGTTTAGCTGGAAGGATGGTCTCTTTATTCATAAACAGGAAGGGACTGATAGCAGTCAGTTGATATCAAGCAAGTGTGCTGCATTTGGTTCATGACCAACCCAATGCCAGTCATCTAAGACCAAGCAAAACTTTAGCTCATGTGGAGGCTGAAATTTATTGGCCAGGTATGACAAGAGACATCACTCAATACTTTCAGTCATGTTAAATCTGTCAGCAAGTGAACAGAAAGACAGAATGCCTTGTTCCACTAGGTGAAACCCCAACAATTGATATTCCTTTTAGGTATGTGGCTATTGATCTCATTGGAGAATTAGTGAATACATTTGTAAAATTGAAATGTTGTATTTAGTATGCTGTGTACATCTTTCAGGCTGTTGTAGAGATAAATTTAAGTTGAGACTTGAATGTAAGAAAGAATGGAGTTAAAGATGAATAAACTGGACACTTAGCATTTATTTCAATGTGCCAATGTTAAATTGTTCTCAAACAAAGAATTATAAGTTCACTGTACTTAGTGGATAAGGATTCCCTTGAATTATTTGATTTTCTTTAATAAATATGTATATTTTAATATATCTAAAACATAATCATTAGAATAGAAATGGACTAGAAAACCATACTTCAACAAACAAATAAAAATACGTCAACACAACTTTGTCAGTCCGGTACATTAAACAGTATTAACGACTTTCACATTGAAATAAAATAAGATACTAAATATAGACAGCTGGTAAAGCACCTATTTACAAATTCAAAGCTAGAATTAATAAAGAAAAACTGACACAAAAACAATTTTAAATAAAATAGGAATTGTTAGTAAACTTTTGTTTGAAACACTATCAAGTTAAATGTTGGATGACGTAAGCACTATTATCCACTATGATAGAGAACAGCGGAAGTGTACATTTCAATTTTAACTTTCACCTTCCATGTAAATGACGCGCTATCAGCTCCAAACCTGCCGTTTCGGTTGAGGAAAGATTAGACCTGCATTGCACTTCAGTTTTAGAGGCCGTACGTAAGGCAGAATCCGAAATAATTACATTCCGTATATAGCGTTATATGGCATCTTTGTTGTGACAAAAATATCAATGAAATCTCACACGAGTCCAAAAATAGTAAGTTGTCGAGTATCAGAAAGTAGTCAGTACAATTTAAGCCTCGTCTACTTTATCTTCTAGATAATTAATAATTATTTTTTTACTCTTTTTTACTGGGAGATTTTTCTTCAAACATATATTAAAACAGGATTGGGAGGGGGATCATTATTCAAAGCAGCTTATGTGTGTCTGCAAAACAGAATGTTAGGACAAATGATATCGTGTAAACTTTTTTTCTATAAAAGTCGAATTGTTTCTGCAAAACAGATTATTAGGATTAATGCTGTCACGTGAAAATATATTTCCATAAAGGCAATATGTGCCTGTAATACATTATGCACACAAACACACACACACACACACACTAGTTTTTCTTCATCTGTCTGATTATTTGATGGAATATGCACACATATTTATAATTGTGTGTGTGTGTGTGTATGTGTGGGTGTGGGTGTGTGCATAGAGAGATAATTATGTCTGTCTATCTATCTATCTATCATCCTTTCTGTCTGTCTATCTGATTATCTATCTATCTTTCGATCTATCTATACATACTAACATATATATATATATGTATATGTATGTATGTATGAGTGTGTGCGCGGTTGTGTGTATTTTTTATATTTAAATATTCATACACCTCTCCTAATCAAATCTAACAGCATTTGTTCACGAAAGTCATCAAAGTAAGGCAACAACAGCAACAACATATGAAATTAAATGAAAACGAATGTGCCAATCATAAGTTGTCCTCAAACAAAGAATTATAAGTCTACTGTACTTAATGTATATGTTCTTATCTCTTCGTTAGTCAATACATTAATTTGTAGTTTCAAAATTATTGATGTTCCATCACATCTACCTTGTGTTAGGTACAAGAACAGCCATTTCCTTCTTGCCCACAGTAGTGTTAGTCCATAGCGATATGCTACTATGAAAATGTAATAGTCCATAGTTATCAGTTACTATGTGATAGTCCATCCATACCTTTTATTATGAAGATACGATAGTCCATAGAAATATGTTATTCTGAAGATGTGATAGTCCATAGATATCTTTTACAATGAAGATATGTTAGTCCATAGAAATCCCTTACTATGAAGATGTGATAATCCATAGATAATTAATCCATAGATATCCATATAAGTCTGTTACTATGAAGATGTGATAGTCCACAGAGATGTGTTGCTGTGAAGATGTGAAAGTCCATTGAGATCTGTTACTATAAAATGTGATGGTTCATAGAGATCTGTTACTATGAAGATGAGTATTTATAAAGCAGCGTTATATCACCACTATATCATTATTGTAAATTTGTTCTTTAAAAGAATAAGATTATATAGTCCACAAGCAGTTGTTTCTATTATTTTGTGCCTTCGCTCATTCCGTCAATTATTTATTAATATTTCGAGTAAATAATATTTGATATCAGTATAAAACAATTGTACTTGAATGGATTTGTGCATTTTAGTACAGAACAATCATGCAAATAAAGTCACAAAGAAAAATATGGAAAGCAAACATTCATAAGGCACTAGTGTGACCTCTCTGATTATCCCAACAATTTATTGAATGATTTCAGTAGAACAATAGTAGTGTGACCTCTCCGATTAGATATAGATAGATAGATAGATAGATAGATAGATAGATAGATAGATAGATAGATAGATAGATAGATAGATAGATAGATAGATAGATAGATAGATAGATAGATAGATAGATAGATAGATAGATAGATAGATAGATAGATAGATAGATAGATAGATAGATAGTCGTTCATGCATATTAAAGTTTGGATCATCATATTTACACACTTTATGTTGAGAACCCATCTGAAAGAGGATGATTAAGGGGTATCATGATGCTAGTTTGCAGCAAGTATTCACTCATTTTGGCTCTTAACTTATAGCGGTCTGTGTAGTCACTCATTTTGGCTCTTAACTTATAGCGGTCTGTGTAGTCACTCATTTTGGCTCTTAACTTATAGCGGTCTGTGTAGTCACTCATTTTGGCTCTTAACTTATAGCGGTCTGTGTAGTCACTCATTTTGGCTCTTAACTTATAGCGGTCTGTGTAGTCACTCATTTTGGCTCTTAACTTATAGCGGTCTGTGTAGTCACTCATTTTGGCTCTTAACTTATAGCGGTCTGTGTAGTCACTCATTTTGGTTCTTAACCTATAGCGGTCTGTGTAGTCATTCATGAAAATGCATTGTCTCAAAATAACAAGTCAGCATCAAGAGATGGAAAATGTGTTCTAACAGTTCGTAAGGAAATAATGCAAAGAGATAATTGAAATCAGTTTTTTTTTTTGGTATTTAGTAGCTAAACATTTCACTTCAATTTTTTAAAATCTATTAAATCTCTAAACTCCATGCACGATCACACATACACACACGCGCATACACGCACCTGTGTATGTGCGGTATTCGAATAAAAAGCAAAATTATCACTTTTACATTTTCTTTTAATTTTTATATATTGGTTTGCCAGAGGAAGAGGAAGCACTCATTTCAGTTTTTATCGGCGGTTTCTTTACTAATGAATGTCGTTTCCGCCGTCACCAGAAACCAAAATTCCCAATCGGCCAATTTTGGTTCCATTGTTTTACGGACGCCACTGGTTTTCGGCGAGCTAACTAATCTTTCTTCAAATCGCCGGCTGCGTTCGCCACATTTGCATTTTGATCTCGCCACAAGTGAAAAATGTGACTTCCCTCCCTTTATCCCTCCCCTCCCTCCCTCTCTCTCTTTCTTTCTCTCTCTCTCTCTCTGCCTGCGCGTACTTGTTTGCTGTGTTTCAATTGTTTTCTCAAATTCTTTTATTATCAACGTCTCGGCGTTTGAGCATAGGTTTAAGTCTATCTATCTATCTATCTATCTATCTATCTGTCTGTCTGTCTGTCTATCTATCTATCTATCTATATATAAACATATATATATATATATATATATTGTGATTTTATTACAATAGATCACTCCGAGCGTTTCTAAATACATTTTTATAGGATATTCCGTGCAAATATACATATGATAATTACAATAAAACAAATTACTTGACGTCATTATTCCATGAAGTCACATTCAGATAATTTTATGTTACACAGTCTCTATATATAAAGATATAAAATTACAGTTCAACAATTATGTCAATACAAATTGCAAGTTAGTCCTATCAGAGAATAGAAATGGAGTTATTAGAGGTAGGTTATTGTAATCTTTTACATAATCTGCATTAAGCACGGCTTCAACAGTCTTTCAATGTTGTAACAATGTCATAATGTCAAAATGTCTGAAAGTCACCATGTGTCTCCTGCCACAGCGTGGAAAACATTGACGCGCACTTTCCTCTTGAACTGCTTAAGTGTTCTGCTCACCATGTCCATTCTTTGAAGCAGAACACAATCACAATAATTCTGGTACCTTCAATGTACTAGAATTTTCCAGAATGTACCCAGCATACATTGCTCTGATACATCTGATACATCAAAAGTGTGTAGCATACTCCCTTACACTTACACACTCCACAACAGACATTTCAAAGGTCTCCCCAGTTACTCAGGTTTATAAGTGGTGAACACGTGGACTTGAAACTTGAAATTCAACACTTAAGACTCAAGGATGAAACTTGACACTGAAAGGCCACTTGTTCACATTACGCTAACAATTGCCTTTCAAAGCTGGACTTTCTTCTTCCATTCTTAATTTTAGTGATAGGAGAGCAGAATTTTCTACAGTAAGAGAACTCCTTAAATTCAGCCCATTGGAAGGTCTTGTTCTCGTAAGTTATGACCATTGGACAATAGAAAACTACTCACTCAGTTTGCATTGCAAGAATGTTCTTGCCTGGAGCTGTTTACTTCAACTCAGACACTTTCAAAAATAACAATTAAGGAGTGCCCAAAGTTGGGTTACTCTGACAATTTAGCAAGATATATAACAATTTAAATTTAAAATAGGGAGGGGCAAATTTACTCTGTCACAGTATTATTAAATAGTTATCAAATTAACAATTTAAATTTGAAATAGAGAGGGGCAAATTTACTGTCACAGTATTATTAAAGAGTCATCAAATTAGCGCATTATTAGATAGTTATCAAATTGAAGCAATATTGTACAGATATTATACGAAGCAGATTTATACAATTATAATCATTAATGTAGTATTTCACGGCTATCAAATGAATGTAGTAATAGATGGTTATCAAATTAGCGAAGTATTATACAGTTAACAAATTAAAGCAATATTACACAATTATCAATATAATGCTCTTTTAACAGTTATCAAATAAAGGCCTTATTATTCAGCAGATTAATACAGAAGTTCATAATTTTATCAAATTAACACAGTGGTGCAATATCGCACAGCAATATTTTTATCAATTATCAAATTAACCTTGGATTACACAGTTATCAAATTAAAGCAGTATTACACAGTTATTAAATTACCACAGTATTGCACAGTTATCAAATTAATTTAGTGATACACAATTAGTGCAGCAATACACAGTTTATCAAATTAACGTATTAATACAATTATCTAATTAACGCAGTATTATACAGTTGCAAAAGTAGTGCAGTTTTCAAATTAACACAGCATTGCACGGATATCAACTTAACGCAGTAATACGGTTATCAAATTAACACAGTACTACACAGTTATTCAAATTAATGCAGCAAAACACAATTATCAAATTAATGCAGTAATACACAGTTATCAGATTAATGCAGTAAAACACAATTATCAAATTAATGCAGTAATACACAGTTATCAGATTGACGCAGTAAAACACAATTATCAAATTAATGCAGTAATACACAGTTATCAGATTAACGCAGCAAAACACAATTATCAAATTAATGCAGTAATACACAGTTATCAGATTAACGCAGCAAAACACAATAATCAAATTAATGCAGTAATACACAGTTATCAGATTAATGCAGTAAAACACAATTATCAAATTAATGCAGTAATACACAGTTATCAGATTAATGCAGTAAAACACAATTATCAAATTAATGCAGTAATACACAGTTATCAGATTGACGCAGTAAAACACAATTATCAAATTAATGCAGTAATACACAGTTATCAGATTGACGCAGTAATACACAGTTATCAGATTGACGCAGTAATACACAGTTATCAGATTGACGCAGTAATAACCTATGTGGTGACTCGCACGTCGTCCTCACTGCTTGCACTGGAGACGCTGAATCACAACTCCACGGGATTACACGGATCAGCCGGTGTGTTGTCTCCTGAATGTAATTGGCTGTGGTCGTGACAATAACCCCTTTGCAGTTGCACTAGCGGAGTTCGGGGCACAATGTAGGACGCCAGAAACTTGCCAAGACGCCTTATATTTTTCTCCCCTGTTCACCCTTTCTTCCTCCAGCGTAGAAATGGTTAAGGAAAAAGGAGAGGGAGTAAATGACGGCGATCTGAGAGCTTTTCCTCCAATTTTCAGCGAATTATTTCGCCCGCTGGTTCCTTCCGCCACCTGCTCGCACGTGTATTCTTTATGTACAAAAAAAAAAAAGGTGGGTGGGTGGGGGGAGAGACACGAGAAATAGATTTGTTTGAATTTCTCAGTATCTTCTGTGGCCAAATTTGTTCGACAACTGATGGGTTAACCGTGTGGTGTGAACGAGTCCTATTCCACTTCCATTATCTATGATGTATTCTTGTTATCAGTCTGTGGTAGGTTTCTCTCACCAATCTGTATTGAATTCCTATTATCAGTCTGTAGTAAGTTTCTCTTACCAATCTGTGGCGAACTTATGTTCTGTGTTAGGTTATTATTACCAGTCTGCGGTGAATTTCTGTTATCAGGTTATGGTGAAACTCTATATCCGTCATCAAAATGTGCAAGATTCACTCTATCATTAAGTGGTTAGATTTCTGTTATTAGATTGTGAAGCATTTTTTTTTTATCTTTCTGATGTACTTCTACCACTCTATGGCAGATTTGTTTTCAGTCTGTTTAAGACTTCTGTCATTTTGTGGTAAATTCGATCAATCTGTTATCAATCCGCACTACGCTTCTGGAATAATTTAGTGGTCATTTAAAAAAAAATATCTGCGATATATTTCTGTTAGTAGTTTGTGGTACATTTCTTTAATCAAGTTTGGTTATATTTCTGTTATTGCTGTGGTAGATTTCTCGTCATTTAGATGTAAAGTTTCATTTGTCTGCAGTACTTTTCTGTTATTCCTCAGTGGTATAGTTTGTTATATTTTTCTTTCATATTTCTGTTCATTTTCTGGTTAGGTTCCATTGTTATTTCCTAATAGATTTTTGCTATCATTCTGTGGTATATTTCTATTATCATTCTGATGTACACATTTTAAAAAAATTGTTGTGTTATATTTCTAGTATTATTCTGTGGCAGATTTGTTTTTATTACATGATAAATATATATTATTTTTGGTAGATTCAATTCAATCTCTTAGCTATCTGTGACCGTGTTACAGTTTGTTTGCATTAATATTTCAGTTATTATTTCACAAACTTTTGTCAACTTTAATGGCGTGAATTTCTCTGTTCATTTCATGATATCTTTCTTGTAATGCTGTAGACTTTTAAAAACAAGGTTACTGCATCTTTTAATACTATTCTGTCGTCATTTCCGTGAACTCACTGTTCATAAGTATGCTGTGTGTTTCTGTTATCATCCGCGTTTTAAATGACTGGTACTCAGTAGTAAGCTTGTGTTAATATTATGCAGTGAGAGTACAAAAGAGCTCTTATTCCAGTGAACAGTTAATGCTATTACTGGAAAGACTGCGACAGGAAACACGAATCCCCATGAAGACGACGCACGGTTACCATGTTAATTAAGAGAATGCCAGGAACGGTAACAACGAATGCCATAGAGGATAAATGTACCCGAGGTAGAATAACAGAATTCCAGGCTCGACGTCAACTGAGATGGAGGGCAAGTTCTTGATTAATTACTATTATTCTCTCAAGTAGCATGTTGACTTTGCAAAGTGACCAGTCACAGTATTATGTCACATAAGATATAAGCTCGTTACGACTGTACGTGACTGGTCACATTAAAATTGTGACAAATATACAAGCCAATTACGTCCGTAAATAAATGGACACAGTACTAGTGTGGTCACAATGCAAGTCCTTATGCGTTCGTATTCTTTCTTTGTTTCTTTCTTTCTTTCTCCCCCCTCCAACACGTTCGTTGCTCACGTGTATGCAAATTATTGTGGGTGGGTGCGTGTGTAGGTGTATTAACAAGTTGTAATGGGGTGTGCACATTTTAAATACTTTTTTCTTCTGGAATGGTAAACTTAACCTAACCGTCTACATGATATACACATTCACCAAACAAGCCAGAATGAATGTGAAAAGTGGGAAGGGAAAGACAGGGTGATGGGTGGGCTTACAGAGGGAGTTAGGAGCCGGGGCTTACGGAATCAATGACATTGCAAGTCTTCCAGTCATAACCTACTATCACGCGGTATGCGGAGAGAAATTTTCCCCATACCCTGCAGTCAATTGTAATGTAAAGTAAGAAGATTCAGTTGGATCATTAAAAGACTAGACCTATTTCAGTCTTTGTCTATTTTGGTTAGTTCACAGACTGGTTTGTACATTGTTTTCACTAAGTTCTTTGACGTGGCTGCTAGATGGTTCTCAGTCTGGCTGGTACATTGTTTTCACTAAGGTCATTGACGTGGCTGCTGGATAGTTCTCAATCTGGCTGGTACATTGTTTTCTCATTTCTCTGACTAGATTGGTGGTTTTGTCTCGTCGACTGTTTTTTCCCCATTAATCATGGCTAGTGATTCTTTTCTAGAAATGATAAAAAATAAAATTTTCTTTCAAACATTTCCTTTCGGAGTGCGATGAGTTTTGCTTTAAATTTTAATAGCAGAACTGTTCAAATATCCAGAGGATTCACCGAAATCCCACATTTCCACATACAGGTTTTTATTTTTGCAGTGTCGTTTTTATTTTCGCTGTCGCGATGGACGGTGGACTACGTCAATCATTTACAGAATAAATCAAGGCTTCGAAGCAGAATCCTCTCAGAAACTGCGATTTTTTTTTATTTTCCTTTCATGGGAACTTTAATGTTTGCAAGCATTATTATGCATTTAACGATTGGCATTACTAAAAAAAAAACCCATTGTTCATGGTTTTTAGTTGCTGTTTTTAACAAGAGCAGACGGGGTAGGACATTACATTTTGTATTAAAAGGCTCATATTGTTCTTCATTCACGGTCTTATAGGAGATTCAATGCATTGTAGTTCTTATTTCATAACCTTTTCTAATATTTTCAATGATGTATGTAATTTAATTTATTGTTGTAATCATTAGGAAAGGGGACCAGATTCGGTCACACAAATTCATTTGCAACTAACAGATGCAGTGAAAAACGAGTAGTTAATACAAAACCCACCTACAGTCTAATATTTGTTCGTTTTTCTTTATGTTTGGAAGGGATTGTTCTCCTCATAAAAGTACAAAACTGTTATCATGCGTCTTTCCGTTGTCTCCAGCAATTTTCCGTGATTTATTCTTTGGTGTTTCTCTTCAACTTTATTTCTTTGATGAATGTCATTAAGTGCCTTGTAGTCCACAAGTAGGTATTATAGTTCTGTTAGTTCATCATCAAGCGAAATGGCGCGCGTGCAAAAGCCAGGGTTATAATGCGAAATCGATTTTTCGAGTCTCTCGTTTAGCTTGGAATCATAACAATGCCACTTTATTTTCCATCACAGTCCTCGCCTTTCTTCTTTTTCCTTTCGTCGTCGTCTTCTTCCTGTTCTTCGTAAAATGCTGGATCAAGTTTTCAATGTACTTGACACGAATCAATGTTCTATTGACAGGAAATGCGGCTTGTTACTACGAAAGATTAACATTTAGGGTTCGAATTTGAAATAAACAATTTTCCCCCTTGAATAAGGAGAAATATTTGAAGACTATTTTTAAGTACCAATTTCCTGAAGTTGCATTTGCCCAATTTTGAGGTTTTTTTCTTCTCTGAAGTAACGATTAACCGTTTAAAGATTCATTTAGTGGATGACAGCGGTATGATACAGTACGTTATTCTACTCTGTGGTACAAACTGCAATGAATATTCATGGCTAGAAAGACTCGCTTCAAGAGGTAAGAACAGGAACGGCTGTTGTGCAGATATGACCTGTCAATAATTTTGTTGCTTATAATAACTACTGTCCCAAACTCTCCAGCCAATTAGAGTGTGCAGAAGGAATCAGTTTATTTAATGTTTCCATAATTTAGGACAATCATGTACAAGTTGTATTTATATAGACGTGTTTGTATGTGTGTATTGTGTGTGAAGTATAAATGAGATATAAAATTGACTAGCTAGATGAATGGTTGGGTTTGGATGAGTAGATAGATAGATAGATAGATAGGTAGATAGATAGATAGATAGATAGATAGATAGATAGATAGATAGATAGATAGATAGATAGATAGATAGATAGATAGATAGATAGATAGATAGATAGATAGATAGATAGATAGATAGACATAGGGATAGTGTGGTGGATAAATTTGCCCGTCCCTATTTTAAAATTTAATTCTTATATAAATTGTTAATTTTTCAGAGTAACCGGAATTTGGGCATTCCTTATGACGGTATTTTGAAAGTGTCTAAGTTGGAAGTAAACAACTCGAGTCCAGAATGTTCTAGAAATTCCTGATGTAATGCAAACCAGGATTTGTTTTTATTATCCAATGGTTATGATTTACAAGAAGGAGACCAGCCAACTGACTGAGGTCAAAATGTTTACCTGCTTTAAAGAAATCTACTGTCTAATCACTTTGAATTTGAAGTGGCGAAGAAGAAGTCTGGTTTTGAAAGGTGGCCATTAGTTTGATGATGAGTTAGCTGACTGATTGAGAGAAAATGGACTTAGAAATATTTCACGCACTTTTGCTATTGATATATTATACTTGTGTTTAAATAAGATGTATTATGTGAGTAGACTATTATTCCTACAAATGTTTGAACTAAGCTGCTCGTATATTATGTACTAATCACGTGACATTATTTTGATAGGCTGTATTTATTATGCAGTGTGTGTGTGTGTGTGTGTGTTTGTGTGTGTGTGTGTGTGTGTGTGTGTGTGTGTGTGCGTGTGTGTGTATTGGGCTAATAAATATCATTGCAGGAAACTTTAAGTTGAGACTGGAATGTGAGAAAGAATGGAGTTATAAATCAAAAACCTGGAAGCTTAGCATTTGTTCACTGATTGTATTTTGTAGAGACAAGTAGTCTTTTCTGCTGTCATTTCAATATTTGATTTGAGCCTCTTGGTTTACTGTTTGTAAACTGCTACAACCGACCATGGTAAAGGCAGGAAGTGGAGTGTAGGCTGGAACACACTACACTCTACTGATGTGTGGTAGCAAGATATGCCAACTACCTAAACAATTTCTAATGTAGAGAAGTTGTTGGATATTGCTACATTTATTGTTCTGTTTGAAGGAGTTGACATGGCAAAAAGAAGTACCCATGTTAATTCTAATTAGCGGGACTGCTGACAATAACTTGTGTCTGTGTTGCAAAAGCATGCCAGAAGGACTATTGAGACAGAAATTAAACAAGGTTTTGTAAAACTATTATCTAATAACTACATTTCTGTTTTCTGATAAGGCTATCCTGTAATTTGTACTGACTCTATTGTTGAATTGTATTTTTAAGACATAGGACTGTAAACAGAAAATTATCTGGTCATCACCTTCTACTGACTGTCATCAACTTATATCGACATTGTCGTCAACTTCTATTGACTCTGCCATCAACTTCCATTCATCCTGCCCTCAACACCTATCGACTCTGTCATCAACTTCTATTTACTCTTAGTTGTTAGTTAATTTTCCTGTTTTGCTTTGTTTGTTTGGGGCTTATTCTTTTTTGGGGGGAGAGGTTTGCTATATTTTCCTGTATGAACAAAGAGCCTGCCTTCAGACATTCTTGGTTCGCCCTTGTTTGACACATTATCTTTCCCTTTTCTGTTCTTTCTTTTTCCTTCCCTTGAAATCGATCAAGGACCTACACAAGTGTGCTGCCTTTTGTAATGTTGTTTAGCGCTCTGAGTTTCTTATGTATTATTCATTGTCCTCAGGAGTTTATGTTTCAATCATGTGTGATATCGTGTTGAAAGGTGTGGCCTGGAGGTGTGGCTTTATGCTTTGATTTACAGGTGTGATGCTTTTTACCTGAAATAGTCCATGCTTGCATAGACACTTGAATTATTGCCACTACGTGCATCACTGATTGAAAGGTTTGCAATTTTAAAGTTCTGTACATTTTGAATGAAACGACTGTCTGCAAAATTAGCTGAATCAACTGCCTGTAAAATGTGCTGAGTTGACTGTCTGTCAAATGTGCTGAATCGATTGTCTGTAAAATGTGCAGAAATGTGTTATGTGCAGACTGCCTGTAAAATGGGGTGAATTGACTGTCTCTAAAATGTGCTGACTAGTCTGCCTGTAAAAATACGTTTGGGCTGAAATGTTGACTTGTAAAGTGTCAAGAATTTTGAATAAATTGTTTACTTATAAAATGTAAAGAATGTTTCTATGATTTTTAATGAATAAAATATTAAGAATTTGTTTTAAATTATTTGCCTATAAATAACAAATTACTTTTATTGAATTATGTATCTTAAAAATGACAGAAAATAATGATTAAAGTATTTACTTGTAAAGTGCAACAACATGTATAGATAGATAGATAGATAGATAGATAGATAGATAGATAGATAGATAGATAGATAGATAGATAGATAGATAGATAGATAGATAGATAGATAGATAGATCATCAATGTGTCCTGGAGTATAAGACTATAGAGCTCCAGTAAAACAATTTTCAATGCATGTACGAATAAAAATCACTTCAGACCACAGATCAAACAACATGAGTAAAATAGCTTGACTCAACCGTACAAACAACATGAGTAAAATAGTTTGACTCAACCGTACAAACAACATGAGTAAAATAGCTTGACTCAACCGTACAAACAACATGAGTAAAATAGTTTGACTCAACCGTACAAACAACATGAGTAAAATAGTTTGACTCAACCGTACAAACAACATGAGTAAAATAGCTTGACTCAACCGTACAAACAACATGAGTAAAATAACTTGACTCAACCGTACAAACAACATGAGTAAAATAACTTGATTCAACCGTACAAACATCATGAGTAAAATAGCTTGACTCAGCCGTACAAACAACATGAGTAAAATAGCTTGACTCAACCGTACAAACAACATGAGTAAAATAGCTTGACTCAACCGTACAAACAACAAAGCGCACAACTCATGCACCCGGTACTTACGAAAACTGACTCCATTACAAGACGCTACCCATTACGAAAGGTACGGAGAGTACACTTAGGTTACAAGGGCATCCTATATAAACCAGGCATAGAACATTCTACTGCAAGCTAGACATAGATATTCTACTGCAAACCAGACACAGGACATTCTACTACAAGCCAGACATTGAGCAACCTATTTTTCTTATATCTAAATGTTCCAGAGAAAAGCCTGTCCGATGGACGATTGAACTAGTAACATATTTCATTGAGACATCGTATAGACAGCCATGAATAACTTGCCCTTTAAAATACCACTTAGGCAAAACTTTAATTTTGCAGAATTATGCAATGAAGTGTTCGAGCCAATAGATTCCACGGATTGAAAGCTACCCAACCCCCCTCTGACATGTCTTCGCCTGAAGGGCGCCATGGCGACCATTAGTCTATCTTCGTGCACTGTGATCATAAAAACAAAACGATGGGATTGTTGTTTGTGATAAGCCCTTTGAGAAAGAATCCATTTCCTGTTACATGCAGATTACTTTCCATTAAAAAAATATATTAAATGTTACGTTTTTCTTGAAAGTATTTTGGGGTTTGTTAAATTTAAAAATAAGTAATTTTTTATACACTAATTAATGTACATTTTTTGTTGTGAAATTAAGAAAAGATATATATATTTTCTTATCTTTTAGGTTCAAAAATGTCGAACGAAAAAAATACCACCTTTAGTAGAATGTGTTTACTCTCAACAATGATGGTGTGGTTTTATATTTCTCAAGAATCTATCGACATTCAATACTGACTACATTGTACCTCAATACTGACTACATTGTACCTTAATACTGACTACATTGTACCTCAATACTGACTACATTGCACCTCAATACTGACTACATTGTACCTTAATACTGACTACATTGTACCTCAATACTGACTACATTGTACCTCAATACTGACTACATTGTACCTCAATACTGACTACATTGTACCTTAATACTGAGTGATTATTGACTGCTTGTGTCCAAAATTCCTATGTTCGCTTCATCAACCAGTGGCGCTAAAAGCACAAGGTGTTGGGTGTTTTTGAATTCAGCCGGAATTACCTTGAAAAAAAAATCCACTAAACAGTACCTGGCAAATGCAGGTTCGAACAAGACTGGTGTTTGACGCAAACAGTATATGTGTAGTCTAGTGAACCGGCAAGTTCAGGTTCCAACAAGATTGGTGGTTGACGTCAACAGTATGTGCATAGTCCAGTGGCCCGGAAAGTGCTGAGGTCAACAGTACCTGTGTAGTGGACCGGCAAGTACAGGTTCCAACAAGACTGGTGATTAACGTGAACGCGAATGGGAAGTGAGGTCATAAGGTCGAATAGAGGTCGGACAATAGCCTCTGACCAGACGAGGACATACGCCGCCGAATGCATTTGCCTGATTGGCATGTCCCTAGCGAGTCCCAGCGCTCTCTGTTCAGTCCAAATTAACGAAACAAGAAGGTCACGGGTGACGGTCCCTGTGTGTGCAAGTTCAGACTAGCTTGAGCGTTGGGTAAAAAAAAGTATGTGTGTTCAGGGGTGGGAGGGTATATAGCTATAGAGGAGGGGGTGCTGAACCTGTATTCCAATCTGAGCTGGTTTGATGTTGCGTGTGCAAAGTGCAGTGGCAATGTAATGCAAGGAAATGTAACAACAGCAACAACAACTTTGAGTCATCAGTGTCAATGTTTTCAAGTGGAATATGCTGCAGACAAAACTTTAGTTAAAATCCAGAGTGCACTGTTTCGTTTTCTGCCTGAAAGAGAAAACCATTTCATTAGATGTACCAATGCTTCTGGTGCTCTGCTTTTGTCTTTTGTTTGCATGTTTAACAGTAGAATTCTTCATTTAAAAAACAGTACATCGAGTTAAACAGTACATTTTTTCTTGCACCTGTTTCTCCCACATGTTCGCAATAATCTGAAAGGTTTTCTCTTTCAACACATTTCATCCAATTACGAACGAAAATCTTTTTTCTGAGTAGAATGATATGTTTTCTAATGCAGTTTGTTGTCTGCAGTCTTCGCCTCTTGCTAAACTTTACTTCTTAAACGTCCTCTAACCTATGTTGTCATATTTGTTTGCTCTCCATGATATTCATTATTTAAACATTTTCAATGTAAATTGACTTCACAACTTTGCGAAACGCTGGCAGTTTTTCAAGCCTCTGCTTTTGATGTTGGCGATTTTTATCAAGTATTATGTATTTCTTGACTGTTCCTCTGAAACGATGCTATTTTCTTAAAAGTGTGTTTGATTATCTTCTATTTTCAGTAGATGCCAAAATTAAATCTTCGACAGTATAATTGTTGAATATTATTTCTTTTCTAACGTTCTCAACAAGCAAAATAATAAAAATAAAACCGCGAGCTTGTGTTTAAATTGTGTTATCAGTGCAAGATAAATTTTATGAAAGGGTGCATATTTAGGGATAGGTTGTGGTATGAACACTTTTAGACCAGGTGGTATTTTCTTTTCTTGAGGTATATTCTTGAGAAATGTTTATTTGATAAAGTTTGTTTTGTTTCTTTCTTATTGCGAAGAGTTATGTTTCTTGTATTATTGGTTAAAGATGAATTTGCTTAGAAATAATCACGTTTCTTTTCAATCATTTTCCAGCTTGAAACAAAGTGACGAAATGCGATGATGATCTTATAATTTGCGCATGACTACATCACGAATACGTCATGAATGCGTCACGAATACGTCATAAATGCGCACGCGAGTGTGAGTTTGCTGTCACTGTCTTGATCCTTCCCGCCCTCATAGTCTCCTCACCACTCCACTGAAAGATAGATAGATAGATAGATAGATAGATAGATAGATAGATAGATAGATAGATAGATAGATAGATAGATAGATAGATAGATAGATAGATAGATAGATAGATAGATAGATAGATAGATAGATAGATAGATAGATAGATAGATAGATAGATAGATAGGTGGATGGATGGATAGATAGATAGATAGATAGATCATGTCTTTCTGACTTCCAAATCATGCACTATTTGCTGCCGTACACCTTTAAACAATGCATACTTCTTTCTTTCTCGTTTTTCGATTCTGCTGCTGACCTTCATTCCATTGTGTTCAACAGATGCATGAGGCCTTGAAAAATCTTTGCTCTTAGACTGGTTACAAAAATACGCCTGCCATCATTTACAAGGAGTGCGTGCTTTCTGGTAACAATGTATTCTTCTACTACCATATAACTGTAATTCCTAAAGTCTGCAGTCGGCATCATTCTATCTTTTGTTTAGCGATCAAGTCTGACGTTTAAACGAACCCAATGCAGCACGCGAGAGACTTCGATGTGCCTACACGCTCTACTGCTCCGTGAATACAGAGCTGACACACTCATTTTCAATCCCCGAGCTATTGTTGCATCTGGAGTTTACATCAATCTATATACAAGTGATCTAGCGCACAGTTCTATTGAGGTGATTCCATTATCTACCATTATTTTGTGTAGATCCACATTGCTGGTGCGCTTGCTCGTAAAAAAAAAACAACAAAAAACTATACACACACCGACACAAATGCATGTACACAAGCGTACACGCGCCCAACCCGTAACTAATGCAAGAATTCATCCCTTCAATTAGTAGAAACTGTAGTCACTTAGCAATGTGCTAGTGCCCATACACACAAACACAGTGATATACACTAGTACGTAACATCGACACACACGCACAAAGCGATATACTAAAGCACATACAATGGTACACACAGGCACAAAGCGATATACTAAAGCACATACAATGGTACACACAGACACATAAAGCGATATACTAAAGCACATACAATGGTACACACAGGCACAAAGCGATATACTAAAGCACATACAATGGTACACACAGGCACAAAGCGATAAACTAAAGCACATACAATGGTACACACAGACACACGAGAGTTTGAGAAACTATTGTACTAGCACTTTTAAGTACATGCAAATTGTTACATTTTAAGTCCCGATTTTAAAACTGCACTCCAAAAATCACTCTCTTAAAGAGACTACTCCTAACACAATGAACATCAAAACGTAACAAATGTCATGACGCCGGGTGGTCAGGGGTAGTCTATATTCACAGGCCACATATGGCTGATTGCCATATACTTTGCAGACCAAGGCAATCAGCTGACCAGCTGAGGATAAGCTCGACTTTACCATGTAATGAGCTTCTAAGACTTTAGGTATTGTTCTGATTTGACCGTTATTCAGTGCAATACGTGTGAGAACTTGGTACTAGGTGTATGCAGCTTAGCATCTCGCAAATTGTATTTCTCATTCAGAAACATTTATTGTGATAATTAAATCATTTTACTCTGAGCGTGGATCTGATCAGTCCTGAGAAAGGGAAATCAACTTACCCGTTAATATCAATATAGCTAATGTTCAGCTAGTTGATGAGGCATTGTTCTCTAGAGAAATGGTTTGGGCCCACAGTCGTACGTATTGTATTACCATAATTTAATTTGACATTATATCAGTTTTGAACACGTGATATTTTTATATTATATCACTTTTTTATAGAGGTAATATATTTAATTTTACATTATATCAGTTTTGTACAGGTAATATTTTTAATTTTAAATTATATCACTTTTGTACAGGTAAATTTTAAATTTTACATTATATCACTTATGTACAGGTAATATTTTAAATTTTACATTATATCAGTTTTGTACAGGTAATATTTTTAATTTTACATTATATCACTTTTGTACAGGTAATACTTTTGAGTATTCATTATATCAGTTTTGTACAGGTAATATTTTTAATTTTACATTATATTACTTTTGTACGGGTACTATTTTTAATTTTACATTATATCAGTTTTGGAACAGGTAGTACTTTTAATTTTACCTTATATCAGTTTTTTCCAGGTAATATTTTTAATTTGACATTGTATCAGTTTTGTACAGGTAATACTTTAAAGTTTACATTATATCAGTTTTTTACAGGTAATATTTTAAATTTTACCTTATATCACTTTGGTACAGTTAATATTTTTAATTTTATATTATATTACTTTTGTACGTGTACTATTTTTAATTTTACATTATATCAGTTTTGGAACAGGTAGTACTTTTAATTTTACCTTATATCAGTTTTTTCCAGGTAATATTTTTAATTTGACATTGTATCAGTTTTGTACAGGTAATACTTTAAAGTTTACATTATATCAGTTTTTTACAGGTAATATTTTAAATTTTACATTATATTACTTTTGTACAGGTAAGATTTTTAATTTTGCATTATATCAATTCTGTACTGGTAATATTTTTAATTTTATATTATATTAATTTTGTACTGGTAATATTTATAATTTTATCTTATATCAATTGTATACAGGTAATATTTATAACTTAATCTTATATCAATGTTATACAGGTAATATTTTAAATTTTACCTTAATTAAGTTTTGTACTGGTAATATTTTTAATTTTACATTATATCAATTTTGTACAGGTAATATTTTAATTTTACCTTAAGTTTTGTTCTGGTAATACTTTTCATTTTACATTATATCAGTTTACAGTTTTAGATGTTAATATACATATAATTATTTTAATTTTACATTATATCAGTTTACAATTTTAGTCGTTAATATACAAATAATATTTTTAATTTTACATCATAGTTTCTATGTTATTGTACATTCAATACTTTTAATTTTACATTATATCAGTTTTTTACAGGTGATATTTATAATTTTACATTATATCAGTTTACAAGTCTCTGTGTTATTAGCGTGCATGTATTATTTTTTATTTTACATCATATTAATTAAAAATTTTAGATGTTATTTTATATATATATATAATTGATGTTTTTCTTAATAACAGTTTACAAGTGTCGATGGTATTGTATACGTAATATATATTTTTTTTTAATTATATAAGTTTACAAGTCTTCATGTTATTAGCGCACATTACATTTTTTTTACGGGGGTTGTTATTTAGTTTATTAAAAACGTCAGCTCGTTAAATCATGGAGTTGTTGAATGCAAACTTAAATTATATTTTGTTTTTCAGAACTTTGCTGAAAGAATAGAAAATGCTTCAAGGCAAATCAAAAATAGTTTATTTTCCTGACATTTCTAGAGATTAGTAATATGTATTTTAAGCAACTTTCAAAATACGTTAAATGCTACTATATCACTTATTTTTAAAAGCAGGAAATTTTAGTAAATTAAATTGATGGTCATTGCTAGATTTTTCTTTTACATGATGCTGCATAACTTGACATAATAGCATACCTCACTGCAGTCCTGTGGTTTTGCTCAACGCATGCTTTTACTGCAGTCCTGTGATTTGTTCAGTGCAATTCACAACAGATGTGATGGATTTGCTCTATGTCTTTGTACTTTAGAAGTGATTGTACACTTACTAATTTAGTTGGATGTTTCTTTTTCCTGGTCTCTGTTTACCTCCCTTTAATACAATCCTGGGTAGGTTGTGTTTATATGCTGGTCTCTGTTTACCTCCCTTTAATACAATCCTAGGTAGGTTGTGTTTATATGCTGGTCTCTGTTTACCTCCCTTTAATACAATCCTGGGTGGGTTGTGTTTATATGCTGACGAATAGTAGTAGCAGTAGCATTTGCAGTAAAAATATTTCGATAGTGCATGTATCCGTTTATTACAACAGATTCCATGACTAGATGGTCATCCTGTTCACAAATCGTGAAATCAGCGAAAGTTGGAATGGACGATGCTCATCAGATTAACAGAGGTTTGGAAAGCGTTCCCGATTTTCCGAGTGTAACCGAAACACTCCCGAACTTGATAATTGGTGAATACGTGCAGACACGGTCAAAAATCACCCCAGATAAGAAGAAAGTAGGTCAAGTGTGCATTACAGGAGCGACACAGAAACCGACTAGAAAAGGCATTCGTCAATCTGACTGCTCGAAGATGAAGCCCCAGTGAACAATGTTCCAAATATGAAGGAAAAAATTAAATTGTCCATGCTTGCCTGATGTAGTCTCAACAGATGGTGTAAGTGCTCTAACCAGCTTGGTTATTTAGCTTATTATCTCCCCTTTAATTCAGCCGCGCGATACAATTTTGTTGTTGCACGACTGAAAATGATCGTCTTGTGAGGCAACTTTTTTTCTCTATATTATTGTGAGTCGATGGTTGACTATTTGGTTGAACCTGCTTAGTTAATGGTTGATGTGTGTAATTCAACCTCATTTTTGCCCTGTTACGCGCATTCATGCTTTACCACTACCAGAATGATGCTGAGATTATTCATTTATTTGCAGAATCCTATCCTGGCACGCGCGCACACACACACACACACACACATACACAGTTTAGGTACTGCATGTGATAACTGCGCTTTATTTCTTAATTTGTTGCAGCACATCCATCACAGTTATGTCCTTTTCAGTCAATTCAAAAGGCGTGTTTCAAAAAAAACAAAACAAAAAAGCTATGTGTAAAAATAATTACAATTATGAATTTCCTTCCTGAAAGGGTGGTAGGGTAAGTACAACTGCTAAATACAGGCAAAATTATCGTAAGCAAAATTGTAATTTAACTGATCAT
Organism: Sinotaia quadrata; assembly: GCA_028829895.1. NCBI lineage: Eukaryota > Metazoa > Mollusca > Gastropoda > Architaenioglossa > Viviparidae > Sinotaia > Sinotaia quadrata. The sequence goes on from CM054178.1 coordinate 89,264,794, forward strand.
GTTATTGTAATATATTTGTGATATCAATGTTCATTGTTTGATCCTGCTATTTCCATATATTTAGTGATTTGCAAGGTTCAATGTGTGATCTCGTTATTGTAGTATTTTATTGATTCACAAAGTTCAGTATTTGATCTAGATGTAATATTGCTAGTTATTTACAAGGATTAGTATTTGATCTACTTGTAATATAGTTAATGATTCACAAGTTTCAGTATTTGATCTACTTGTAATATAGTTAATGATTCACAAGTTTCAGTATTTGATCTACTTGTAATATAGTTAATGATTCACAAGTTTCAGTATTTGATCTACTTGTAATATAGTTAATGATTCACAAGTTTCAGTATTTGATCTACTTGTAATATAGTTAATGATTCACAAGTTTCAGTATTTGATCTACTTGTAATATAGTTAATGATTCACAAGGTTCAGTATTTTCACACAAATACGGAATCCTCAGGTTTCATGACTTTCCTGTTAGGTTCACATGCCATTGTTTACCTCCTGTTCAGTGGTGCGTTGAAAGTTAACTTCACAAACGGAGGGCGGAGCTGTAATGTTTCATGGCCTAGGGAGTTCATATGGATAATCATATTTGATGACACATTCCAGTTTGGTGATGTTTTGAGTTCCTTTAATTACCAGTAATTCGTTCACTATGGATAGACGTTTCGTTCTGTATTGACTTACGTGTGCATGATATGTAATGCACTTAGGTGCGCACATGAATAACAATTACAATGCACACTAACAAAACCAACTGAAATATTCTCACCCGCATCACTGCACACTAATGATTACAAAATCCTTTCACACTAATGACTACAGCATCTCTTCACACTAATGACTACAGCATCCCTTTACATTAATGATTACAGCATTCCTTCACTCTAATGACTACAGCATCCCTTCACACTAATGACTACTGCATCCCTTCACATTAATGATTATAGCATTATTTCACACTAATGACTACAACACCCTTCACATTAATGATTATAGCATTCCTTCACTCTAATGACTATAGTATCTCTTCACATTAATGATTGCTGTATCCCTTCAAACTAAAGACTACTGCATCCCTTCACATTAATGATTAATGATTAATCTCTTCAAGTAATGACTAAAGCATCTCTTCACTCTAATGACTACAACATTTCCCCCAGGATAAAGTCTACAGCATTCCCTCATACTGCTAAAATATTAGTTCTGATACTAAAGTGTATGTTTAGATCAATGACTAAACTGTATGCTGAGACTAATTACTAAAGTGAATATTCTGAAATATTCAGTGTTCTGAAACTAACTGCTGAAGTGTGTAATGAGACTAATTGCTGAAGTGACTCCTTAATAGGAACGCAATTTGTTTCTATTATCTTCCGGGGTTTTCAGCACGTGCTCAGTTGAGTGGTAGGTAAAAAGCGTCTTCCGTGCCCTTAATTGATATCAGAACGTGTAGTGAAACTCAACTAGTTCCAGTATAATTTACATTGAACATCTTGATGACAATCAACGTGTAGTGAAACTCAGCTAGTTCCCAGTATAATTTACATTGAACATCTTGATACCTGATGAAAATTACGCTTTGAGAGAAAAGTACATTAGAACTCGATGGCAATAAAATAACTCCATCTGATCCATACGGTATATCGGCTTTATAATGGGATGGGGAAACAGTTAAAAAGGACAAGGTCAAGGTGATTATAGTAACGAGTGATATGACTTGCAAAAAAAACTGTGTAGTTCAAAGCGGAAAATTCCAGCATAGCAATTCGCACTCTTGGAAAGTAAACTTCACCGCACCTTCTCTCATGTAGCCCATCTTGCTTCCATTTCTGTGTGGCTCTTCTTTAGGGCTTTTAAACAGTTCACTCTGAATTAAAGATCCAGTTTAAAGAAAATTCTTAAATCGGATAATCTCCACCCGACGACTGCAGGTTGAGATATGTGGGATCAATGAGCTAGTGAGCTAGCTTTTCTTTTTATTTTTAAAGAAAAAGAAATTTGTCGGATCGTTTATGAAATCTGACACCTTTTTTGTTGTCATCACTGTGGGCATTTAAACTCAAACCTAGTGGTGGTGGAGACGGGTGGTGGTGGAAATGGATGGTGGTGGTATATGTTGATTGTATTTGTTTATGTATAAAGAGAAACCCATTGTTTATACTGACCTTTGGAAAACAATCCTGATCAAATTGTCTGCAAACCTTTCCTTAGTGTCGGCACCACACTATAGCTCGACCATTGTTTGATGTTTTGTTTCCCTTTATTTCTTATTGTTATGTTATCCTTTCTGTTCTTTTACTGCAGACGCGGTGTTCATTGCTCTCTGGAATGTTATCCTTCAACTTTTCTTCGTAGTTTAAAAAAAAAAATCTGCTACAAGCTCGTGTCTTTTATTGCGTATGGCTTCTCGTATGATTCCCTAATCTGGCGCTAGAGAGCTCATTGCAACTTGAGAATCTTGGAAAAAACCTTTTTGTCCATGTGCTAATGGCTTGAGGAATTATTGAAGTATTTTTTTAATTCTTGCAGATGGTTTTTTTTGTCGTCTATTTTAAGGTGTTTTCTTCATAAATAGTCAAATTTCTTTTTGATTGTTTGCCGCCCACTTGAATGAATTAAAGACTAAGACTAAAATGGTCTTTTTGAAAGGACTTCATTATTTCTTCTCTCTTATTTCCTTCTCTGGATTGTATTCCCCTTTTAATTTGCCGGTCACAGTCAAACTGGCGAGGGCACAGCTCCTTCAGAACTCTGGTAACAGTATTAATGCGTGCATCAAACTGAATTATTCATTGGAGTCAAAACAGGTGACGTGCACCAGTCATTTAATCGAGCTTAATGCACTATCTGATACTACAGATGAGCTATTCTCTGCTCCATACGCAACGTCGTTAAGTGAGCTTGTACAGAGCGGCAACAAATTACCTTCATTGAACCGTCATTTGACCCGTTCGGTCTTTAGTAGAGATGGCTTTTATTGTGTTTGGCTTTTCGGAGAGAAAACACGCTGTAACTAGAGCAGCGCCAGACCTTTTCGCTAGAGTTGTCGGTCGCAAGGGATCCTGTGCCTTCCCTTTGTACAGGAATCTCTCTTGTCTAGATCTAAGTTCGCGGTTATTGGAAGAGAGACTTATGTGATGTCAGTGTAATTGCAGTCTTCGGGTTATCAGTTCAAGTAACTATACGCAAATATCACGGGGACATCGTGTGTGTGTGTGTGTGTGTGTGTGTGTGTGTGTGTGTGTGTGTGTGTGGAGCTGTTTAAAGTGTATTCAGCGTGTGTCGTTATTTAAATGTCGAACAATGTTTAAAATGTAATCAGTGTGTTCCTATTTAATTGTCGAAATATATTGGAAATAATTATATGCTGACACGAATTATTAAAGTATAAAGCTGTTTGAATTGTAAATGTTCATGTTAACCGTTTAAGGGTCACGTTATACTTGACTGTATGCAATTATGTTAACTGTTTAAGGATCACGTTATATTTGACTGTATGCAATCATGTTAACTGTTTAAGGGTCACGTTATATTGACTGTATGTAATCATGTTAACTGTTTAAAGGTCATGTTATATTTGACTGTATGTAATCATGTTAACTGTTTAAGGGTCACGTTATATTTGACTGTATGTAATCATGTTACCTGTATAAGGGTCATGTTATATTTGACTGTATGTAATCATGTTAACTGTTTATGGGTCACATTATATTTGATTTCTTGAATCTGCTATAATTGTAATGGCTTATAAATCGATAAACCGTGAACCAGGAAGAAAAATCCCGAAATTCCAGCAATCCTGGAAATTCTAGAAATTACAGAAATTCTAGAAAGGCTGCTTCTTCCCTATATAATACAATCAGGGAACAAACACTAAGTTTTCCAGTTTATCATATCTAACACCATTCTTTCTTAAAGTCTCAAGTCTCAAATTACAGTTACCAGCAAAAGTATTATTGTATTATTAGTCCGATATATGAATACAGCAAAATAAATATAACATAATAATTTATGAGCATGTTCACTAGAAGAATTTCATGTGTTTAACATATTACATACAAGCATCATAATTTACAATTGTAGAAATAATAGTCTACTCACATAATACATCTCTACATAAATCGCAAGCATAATTATATCAATAGCAAAATGCATGAAATATTTCTAATTCCATTCTCTTTCTTTCCATTCTCAATCATTCAGTTAACGCACCATTAAGATAGCAACCACCTTTCATGACCGGACTTCAGCCACACCAGATTCAAAGTGATTAGAAAATAGAATTATTTCAACAATTATACTTTGATCTCAGCCCACTGACTGGTCTCATTCTTTGTAAATCTTAACCATTGGATAATAAAACTACTCATCCCCGTAAGACTGGTTATATTACATCAGTATGTTCTTGTACATTCTCTTCTCGAGTTGTTATTGTAATTCTAGTACTTACAAAACATACAGTAGCTGAAGGTCATGTCATGCTGTCTTTAAACAAGTAATATACTATTTAATTAAAAAATAGGGACAGACAACGCTCCTCTGTCACAGTAGGTATGTGTGTTCATGCGTGTGTGCATATGTGTATGTATATTGTGTGTGTATGTATATATAAATGTGTGTATATGTATTTATATAAGACTATGAGACTTTCGTGGAACTGGCATAAAATGTGCTTTACAGATGTAGGTTAAACGTGTGTTTGTTGCGTAATCATAATCGTTCAGCGTGTACTTATTGCGTCATAGAGTTCAAAATGAATTTATTGAATCAGACAAGCGCAAAACGTGTATTTATTGCATCATAGACAAGCGTTCAACATGTCTTTATTATATCATAGACAAGCGTTCAACATGCCTTTATTATGTCATAGACAAGCGTTCAACAAGTATTTATTGCGTCATAGATAAGTGTTCAATGTGTTTTTATTGCGTCATAGACAAGCTTTCAATGAGTATTTATTAAGCCTCCTCAATGTATGACGTAGATCCAAATTAGTTTAGTATTTTTCGGTAATAGCGAGCAAGAGACTGTCATGTGCGAACACTTGTATGTTTCTCTTTAATTTAATCACTGCAACTGTCTACGCAAGTAATTACTGTGTGGCGGAGTACATTTGCTTATCTCTACTTCTAAACTTATTTGTTATATAAATTATTAAATGTCAAAGTAATCTGACCTTCGGCACTGCTGTGCTGATATTTTTAAGCGTCAAAGTTTGAAGCAAACAACTCAGGTAAAGAATGTGCTAGACTTGCTGATGCAATCTAAACTAGATCAGCAAATCTATATGTTCTAGCCTCAGGCTGTTTATTCAACTCAACACTTTGAAAATAACATAATAAAGAGCGCACAAGGTTGGGTCACTCTGACAATTTAGCAACTTATATAACAATTAAAATTAAAAATAGGGAGGGGCAAATTTACTTTTTGACAGATATAAATTAAGATTATCATCACTTGTAATTAGTTATGGGTGATTACTTAATTAATAATAATAATAAACAATAACTAGGTGGCGTTAGCGTTATACACTGAAATAATTAGAACTTTTCCTTTTAGTCACAACTACTGTGTACTGAATATTTAAGCCTTTCTATTTATTTTTCAAACGAAATTTTTAGCAAAGTGAAATGTGAAGGCTATGTGACCAGTGAATGTGACAGTACCAACTTTCAAAGTTTACAGAATTCTCCCGCTCTGTGAACATTGTGCGAAGGCACCTGCAACCAGCTGTGTGAACAGTAAGTGAATCGATTTTTACTCTCTGGTACAAAATAATGCAAGGTAGGAAAGAAGCAGACGACATACCGTGACTACGTGTCTTGTGTGCCGTTTTTCGCGTGATTGTTTGAAAATTCACCATGTTGAAAGCAATTAGTTGTATCCCGAGATTCTTGTCAGAAATCATCGACTGTCTGTGTCATTTAGTTGGAGGAGGGGGAGAGAGGGGGCGTTAGTTGTTGTGTTTTGCTTTTTTTCCATCACAAGTCGTTCCGACGTTTGATTGTTTCACACCACAAAAGCCGTGGATTCTGATTTCAGGCACAATCACAACTCGTGTGCGTGCGTCATTTAGTTACATTCTGTTCCCACTTTGTGGATCAATTCATTTTGTGTAATTCCAAAATCGGGTCAGAAGTGATTAATCTCTCTCTCTCTCTCTCTCTCTCTCTCTCTCTCTCTCTCTCTCTCTCTCTCTCTCTCTCTCTCTCTCTCTCTCTCTCTCTCTCTCTCTCTCTCTCTCTCTCTCTCTCTCAATATTTTTTATTATTATTTTTGCGAGCAGTGTTAATTGTTCTATGTAGTGCAGTAGATTGTTAGAGTTGTCATTATCATTACCAATCGTGAAACACGTGCCTTTTAAAATAAATCGCTATCACTGTTCGAAACATCTTTGCTGGTAAAAGTGTGTGTGTGTGTGTGTGTGTGTGTGTGTGTGTGTGTGTGTGTGTGTGTGTGTGTGTGCGTGTGTATGTGTGTGTGTGTGTGTGTGTGTATCTGTCTGTATACTTTTGCCGTAGCTCATAATTTAAAATATATAGATAGATAATAGACAAATATAAAGAGATAGGTAGACAGAGACATAGATAGAAGATTAGATTAGATAGATAGATAGATAGATAGATAGATAGATAGATAGATAGATAGATAGATAGATAGATAGATAGATAGATAGATAGATAGATAGATAGATAGATAGATAGATAGTACCCTTTACTAAAACTTTTTAGTTTCGTGAGCAATACAAGACAATGTCGAAATTTTTTCTCTATTAGATCTTTATAGGTGTTTTAGTCAGATAAATTATTTATATTATTGCATTCACTTTCCTCTCTGCCTTGCGTGTTCTATTACTAATGTCTCTTGAAAACTATTTACCATAGCAACTACATTTGTATTACTGCGGCTTATGTATCAATAACGCATTCTAATATTTAATAATGATTTGCTTTATTACCTTCGAAACTGCCCATATTCTGTAGGAAACAAACCCTTCGTGCGGTAAAGGTCATCAGACTGTCATACCGTGTGTTTGTGGGGGGGGGGGAGTTGCTTAACCAGCATTACAACTGTGTGATCACTTGTATCATTGCAAATTAAATAGAATTCTCACCGCCATCTCATTACTGGACGCAACGCGGTAACCGTTTGCACTCCACATCAGACTTTGCAACCCTCTGCAATGGCTTCATTCTTTCACCCTGTCGACATAGAGAAAATAAAACCCACTCTGTATAATTTTTGATCAAGTACATATCAGTTCCTCAGCGTTTTGATTGTATGCTTCAGTCGTCGATGTGCAAGCGAGCTATCATTAAGTGTCAGAAGCTTGTGGTTGGCCGTTGTTATCCCGTTACAGCCGACCTTATTATAGGGGTCCTCTAGGACTTTTTAATGTATGTTAAAGGTGCTTGTCATAAAGTGGGTTAAGAACTATTTTTATTATCATTCTAGTTTGCCTCTGGGCTCAAGCGAGAATAAACTGATTTGACTTGCTATAATAAAGTAACTTTTGCCGCGCTTAGTGTTTTCTGCAACGTTTTAAAGTTTGGCAGTATTAAACTGTAGTACACCTTGGTAATACATTATGTGTTTTGATAGATTTCAACGTTTTAATACTAGGCAGTGTTAAACTTTGTAGTACACCTTCGTAATACATTATGTGCTTTGATAGATTTCAACGTTTTAATACTAGGCAGTGTTGTTGTTTTAGACTTTAGTAATATGTTTGTGACAAAGAGCATTCGTCATCTTATGCTTTAGTAATGTAATATATACTTGTGACAAAGAAGAGTGTTTTAAAGCATTCGTCATCTTATGCTTTAGTAATGCAATGTGTGCTCGTGAAAAGCTCAAAATGTTTTGGGTATTTAAAACTAAATCATAGCTTTTTTTCTAACGATATCTTGGCGGTGAGTTTAAAGATTAGACTTTTATAGATTTCTTCTCTCCTGATGCTTCGCTCTTGACTGATGCTGTCAGTTTAAGATATAAACTTTAATATGTTTCTTTCGCATGCCAGCTGCTGTGGCCGAGTTTGCGTATTTAAACATATTACACACGCTATAGACGTCATCATGTATAGTAGCTTTGTGGTCTATCGCTCTTTTCTCAAGGTTATGGATTAAAACCGGGCTTCTTTTTGATTCCATTCACATACATCTTTGTTCTATCTTTGCAGACTCCACATCATTCTATAGTTGAAAAAAGTTTAATATAAAAATACTTCCCAAGTCGCTGTCATCACTAAGTTTACACACTGAGTCATATTACAGCCACTTGTTAAACTGGAATAGAATCATTACCTAACTCAACGTTTACTGATTTTAATGTTCCAACCATTTACTTGGAGTTGAACATTAATATAGTCAACATTTTACAGTTTTCATTTTAATCGTTCCAACCGTTTACTCGGAGTTGAGCATGAAATTTAGTCATCATTTTCACAGTCTACAGATTTAAAAGTTCCAACCGTTTACTTGGAGTTGAACATGTAATATAGTCATCATTTTACAGACAGTTTACAGATTTCAACGTTCTAACCATTTACTCAGAGTTGAATATGTAATATATAATATATAATATAGTCATCATTTTACACAGTTTACAGATTTCAACGTTTAGAACATGTAATATAGTCATCATTTTACAGACAGTTTACAGATTTCAACGTTCTAATCATTTACTCAGAGCTGAACATGTAATATAGTCATCATTTTACACAGTCTACAAATTTAAAAGTTCCAACCATTTACTCAGAGCTGAGCATGTAATATAGTCATCATTTTACAGTTTACAGATTTTAACGTTCCAACCGTTTACTCGGAGCTGAGCACGTAATGTAGTAATCATTTTACTGAAAATTTACAAACTTCAACTTCGTCCCAGCATTAACACAGTTGTGAATATGCATCGCCACTTAACAGAAAGTGTACAGATCTCAACTTGTTCCAGGATTAACACTGACGTAAACATGCAATATATCACCACTTAACAGAAAGTGTACATATCTCAACTTGTTACAGGATTAACACTGACGTAAACATTCAATATATTTTTAACAGAAAGTGTACAGATCTCAACTTGTTACAGGATTAACACTGACGTAAACACGCAATATATCACCACTTTAACAGAAAGTGTAGCGATTTCAACTTGCTGTACAGCAGAATGCATCAGATAGTTACGATTTATTTTTAATCTCCATAATTTTGTCCAGGTTAAAAAAATATATATAATCTTGAATTATGTTGAAAAATGTAACAAATCTAAACAAATTATCCCACCTTTCTTAAGCTTACAAACAAATAACACACGCTCACTCTGCAAAAGTGAGCCTACAACACCAGGTCAAATTCTTTGTACGTGACACAAAGCACAGCTTACAATTGTACAAATATCACAATGTTGTGGTGGTTGGGGGGGGGGGAGGTATTGTGTAAACTGTTCAACTTGCTAAAATTTTCTGTAGTGAAGTCGTCAGAAGCCGGATTTCCAACGAAGCGAGACGTCTTTACCAAGAGAGTTGCTATGGATTCCAAGACCACACGGTTCGACGGCGATACTCGTTCCGTTTGAGAGCCATGTTACAATACATTATTCACATACTGACAGCAGATGTATTTAATTGAACAAGCCGGTATGTGAAAGGAAAACATAAACGGAAGATGAAGAGCCATCCACTTATTCCATCTCTCCCCCTTTCCTATGCTTTGTCTGCTTACTTCAGTATATGGCATTAGGTGCTTCTTAGGAATTATTCATGGTTTTCCTAATGAAATTTTCTTATGGTTGGCCTTCTCTTTGCTCTGTTTGTTTGTGCATGTGTAATTTAGATACTTTTAATTTATTATTCACTATACTTCAATTTTACCGCGATTAACTATTTCTGTCTATGCGCACAAATACATTTTCCAGTCCAGTTGTGAAATACTTTAATGTTTTAAATAAAATTATTTACTTTTAAAATAATGTTAAGATAAAAAGAAAAGACTGGAGTAAAAGCTTTTTTTAAATTAAAACATTTTATTGTGTTATTGATGTTTGTGTCTGGTGTATTCATTTATGCTTTAAGTGGGTCACTCAGCAACACCTTCAGGTTAGTAATCTTAAGTATATTCCACCATTTAACATGGAATTATATAATGATGAATATCCCTCCATAGTGGTCACGTCTCATATACACGTTTTCAATAATAAACTTAAGATCATATAATGAAGTAAGCATACATCCCAATCATGTGGTCTTTCCACACACATTTTCCTCAAGACCTTGGTAAAAGTGGCATTCAGATTTTCAACTAAACCATTGCACAAAGGATAGTAAATGAGCTGTTCTAAATTGCTTTACCCCCAATAGTTGATTAATCTCTTTCATTCATTTGCACGTGAATTGAGTCCCTCTATCAGACAAGATTTCTTCCAGAAATCCTACACACGAGGAAATGTTGAACAGTACATTTGCTGCTGACACAATACAAATAGAATTAAGAGGGTATAGCATAGCATAATCAATAACAGTAAGAATCTATCTGTGCCCTCGAACTGATGACATTCTATCTTTCTATTCACTCACTGACAGATATTGCATGACTGACAGTACCGAGTGACATCCCCCATTTTATCTGGCCAATAAAACACAGCCTCCACTTGAACTAAAGTTTTGTTTGGTCCTAGATGACTGGCAACGGATTGGTCATCAACCAAATTGCAGTCCCTTCTGTTTATGAATCGAGAGATCATCCTTCCATCATAATGCAATAGACTTGCCATAAGGTTTAGACATGTACAATCCTGAGAGCTTGATCTTCTCTTTACATTTCTAGAGAATCATCTTCCAATTGTGCTGCTCTGAAAAAGGCCATTTTTCCTACAGATTCAGCCACAGTCTGACAGTCAGAAACAAGTATATGTCCTGCCATGACTGAGTCTGAGGTGACTTCCTGGAGACATCACCACCAACGAACAACAGTTTCAACCAAAGTCGTCAGTGCATCATTTTCACACTTGCAACTGACCATTCTTAGTTCACCTTTATACCTTCACACACACACCTAGTTCACCTTTATACATTCACACACACTCCTAGCTTTACGTTTATACTTTCACACACACTCCTAGTTCACATTTATACCTTCACACACACACACACACACACACACTCTCCTAGTTCACCATTATATCTTCACACACACTCCTAGTTCACCATTATATCTTCACACACACTCCTAGCTTCAGGTTTATACCGTCACACACACTCCTAGTTCACCTTTATACCTACACACACACACTTCTAGTTCACCAGTATACCTTCACACACACACACACACACACACTCCTAGTTCACCTTTATACCTTCAGACACACTTCTAGTTCAACTTTATACCTTCACACACACTCCTAGCTTCAGCTTCCTGTGCTGCATCATGCCTGCGTGTTAACAAGCACACATTGTCAAGTAAATTTGGGGTGTCCTCACCATTGAGAACATATTTACATCCCATAATAGCACTCTCAGCACATTTTAATATATATATATATACCGTTTTATATCAATAATATACATCAAAAGGATAATCAAAAATATTTCAAAAGATAAAGAAAGGGTAGACATACAAGACATTTTCCAGTCAGTTTTATAAATAAATACTGAGATAAGACAGAAATGGACTTATTAGAGATGAGCGATGATAGTCTGTACGCGACCTTGTCTAGGCATAATCTTTCATGTGCTTTTCATAACAAGTCACAAGGCGTTATTACTATCAGTTCCACGTGTTTCTATCAGTTAGGCATAATCTTTCATGTGCCTTTCATAACAAGTCACAAGACGTTATTACTATCAGTTCCACGTGTTTCTATCAGTTAGGCATAATCTTTCATGTGCCTTTCATAACAAGTCACAAGACGTTATTACTATCAGTTCCACGTGTTTCTATCAGTTAGGCATAATCTTTCATGTGCCTTTCATAACAAGTCACAAGACGTTATTACTATCAGTTCCACGTGTTTCTATCAGTTAGGCATAATCTTTCATGTGCCTTTCATAACAAGTCACAAGACGTTATTACTATCAGTTCCACGTGTTTCTATCAGTTAGGCATAATCTTTCATGTGCCTTTCATAACAAGTCACAAGACCATTACTATCAGTTCCACGTGTTTCCCTCGCAAATTGTAGAACACTGATGAGCCACTGTCATCTTGTAGCTAATCTGGGCAGACTGCTGTATTAGCTCCCTCAAATAGAATAACTATTGTAGCTAATCTGGGCAGACTGCTGTATTAGCTCCCTCAAATAGAATAACTATTGTAGCAAGTTCCTGTAATTTCCTTGTACCAGAAATTCCACGATGTATTCAGCATACTTTTTTGCTACCATACATCAACTGAGTGCAGTGTATTCCTTACAATTATACACTGGAGGTAGATACTTCTCACATCTACCACAGTCAAAGCAACTTATAAATCAGTAAACTGGGAGATTCAGATAAAACAAGAAAAGGCTGCTTATTTATTCCCTGTAAATTATAATCAGGGAACAAGTGTTACGTTTCCAGTTTATTCATCTTTAACTCCATTCTTTCTTACATTCAAGCCTCAACTTACAGGTTTCTGTAATAGTATTTATCAGCCCGACCACACACACACACACACACACACACACACACACACACACACACACACACACACACACACACACACACAAACACACAGCATAATAAATACAGCATAATATTTTATGTTTACTAGAAACAAAGTCAAGTGTTTAGAAAATTATATATAAGCATCATAGTCTACAATTTGTAGAAATACAATTCTATTCACACAATACATCTCTACGTAAAACACTTGTATAATACATCAATAGCAAAAATGCACAAATTTTTCTTTCAATCAATCACTTAACTCGCCATTAAGCTTCTGGCTGCCTTTTATAACCGGACTTCTTGCCACTCCAAATTCAAAGTGATTAGACAATTGAATTATTTACAACAGGTAATCTTTTGTTGATCTCAACCTATTTGCTGGTCTCGTTCTTGTAAAATATTAGCCATTGTCTTAAAATGACCAACGTGTCTTTGTGTCTTGACAGATCCCCTTGAAAATGACTATGGTGTCTTTGGATCTTGTGTGTGCCAGTGAAAATGACCATGGTGTCTTTGTGTCTTGGGAGTTCCCTTGACACTGACCTTAATGTCTTTCCTTTGAAATTAACCATGCTTTATTTGAGTCTCAGCTCAAGAAGCAGGATACTCCAGGCAAACAGCGATGCAATATAAATACTGCACACACCATTATAAAAATTGCAACTATCTGCAGTCTGCAACAGGATTGCAATATATATGTTTAAGCCAGCTCTCAACAGCAATATCATTAATTTAAATCAGCTCGTCACAGCATTTCAGTTTTGGTAATAAAACACCATGTCTCAACTGCAATATTAATATTTAATATTTAAGTCAGCTCTCAGCAGAACTGCAATATCAATCATTTCTATTCATGTTGCTAAGAGAACGCATTGCAATACCTACATGCATTTTAACAGTAACAAACAGAATACTAAATGTAGGACTATATTACTATGTGAGGTGCGAAACAATCCTAAACTGATGTGGTCGATCGATTTTTATTTTGTGAAAATTAAATCAATTCAGAGCTACAGTTTTATAAAAGAATCTAAAAATGATTATTACGATAACAAACATCTATACTGTCAAAAAGTGCTTTACTTCTTTATCTTCAAAGTACAAAGCAGTTCTCTCTTCGACTTCGGGTTGAAATGCAGTTTTAGCATTCTCTCTGTCCACAGAGTGTATTTACATGTTTTAACACAGGTGCCTATTGATTAATTTTGTCAGAAAATGACGTGCACACGTTGACAGCGATCAATACCTTACTAACGGACTGTTTATTGCCCTCGTAAATTATAAACGATGTTCGTCACAACAAAAGGAAATACATGTATTTTGTATTATTCATTTTGTTACACTTAGATGATAGTTATCATCTTCCGTCCAGCCCACACCCCAAACCTTCCACCCTCCATTCTCTCCTTTCTTATAACTTCAAAGAAGATTGCTCTTGCCATTCTACCTTAGAACTTAGTGATGAATTTTCTTTTTTAAACGGCTTCTGGATAACATTTATGTTAAGGATTTTATTTTAATTTTCATGCTGCGTGTTCCAAGTTATAAGCCTGACAACGAGATCAAGTCAAATCACTCTTATGGCAAAGCAAACTGCGAGCGTTATGGCCCTTTGCTACTCGTAGAATCCCAGCCAGTTCATCGGTGAGCAGAGGAGATACAAGGAGATGGGAATGAGTTTGTCGGTGGGATTGATTAATAAATTGCCAAACGGGTACTACAGTAGAGATATCCTTAAAGAGTCTTGTTAATCAAGAGATTCAGCCAGCATCCTTTTTCATTCCTTTCCCTGCTTTACACTTTTTAATGTATTAGTGTGCATGCGTGTGTATGTGTCTGTGTGTGTGTGTGTGTGTGTGTGTGTGTGTGTGTGATGTGAGTAAGATGCCTGTGCGAGGGATGTATGTGCGCGAGTGTGAACAAGTGATTGTGAGTCAGTTTTATTTTCAGTCCTGGTTGGTTCTGTTACTTTTTTTCTTACGGCAATTAGCACGTGTTTGACCGGGCCATCTGTAAGCCAACACCAGCGTAATTAACTCTTTTTCATGATGCACTTTGCCGGAAGACATCTTAGAACCTTTTGCGTTTTAATCAGGTAGGCATGAGTCTACGTCTAGTTTAAAAAGTTTACATCGCAGCAATCGGAACATTCCAATAAAAGTTATCGATTAGAGAGTCCTTGTTAAACTTCTTCATGCCGCGGAAGTTAAAATATTGAGGAAAAGAGTGATAAGTCGCACGCGTAGTTTCTTCTGTTAACTACAAACCACAAACCATCAGAACGAACGTGGAAAAATCCAGTACGTGACCCACTACTTCATGAAATATCGAATTTTCCATATTTAATTTTGTTGTGCAAAATGGACCATGACAGAAAAAATTATATTAAAGAGTTTCACTGAAAAGGAAAGTACTCGACATTAGTGAGTTATTTCATTTCTTTTAAAACTGCAGCCCATAAGTTAAGATTGTCAATAATAGGCATCAAGGCATGTTGGGACAAGGCACTGAGCTCTATATAGGTATATATAGAGAAAGAGATCACTTCTTAGCGTATCTTTGACGTCATCGTTCATTCATTAATCTCTAGGGAAGATAACCCATATTGTTTCAGTGGTGACCTGATGTCATATGCAAATGTATGTGGATAACTATTATTTGTATATATGAGCAGTTTCGTTAGGCAAGATGAAACATTTTTTTGCCGAAATCAAAGAAAGATGCGAAACGTATATTGTGTGTGCTCGGTTAGCCTAGTACAAGTCTTGATTTCTCGGTTAGCCCAGTACAAGTCTTGGTTTCTCGGTTAGCCCAGTACAAGTCTTGATTTCTCGGTTAGCCCAGTACAAGTCTTGGTTTCTCGGTTAGCCCAGTACAAGTCTTGGTTTCTCGGTTAGCCCAGTACAAGTCTTAGTTTCTCGGTTAGTCCAGTACAAGTCTTGGTTTCTCGGTTTACGTTTTGATCCAACATCGGTTTATTTATAGCGCATTTTGTAATACCACTAACATTTAAAAATGATTACAACATAACTTACACGGCAGGTTTTCAGGATTTATTTGTGCAATCCAGTACATAATGGACTCTGTGTATCTACCTGTAATGAAAAGACATTCAGGTTACTAAAGTGAAATTATAGCATTTTGAAACATTAACTTTTTAAAGTCATTATTATCCTTTCGTGTCAAATTTAAGAAAGTCGTCATCATTTCACACAAATTAACTTTGGGGAATTTGTTCGTATGTGTGTCAGTGTGTACATGAGTGAGATCATTTCCATCTCCTTCTACAACACCTGCTCCTTAGATTTAAGTGGATACATAGATATGCATTTATATGTGCGTGCATATGTACCTTAAACGTGCGCGCGTGTATTTGTAATGTATATGTGTGTGTGCATGTATGTATGCGTGTACATATGTGTGTACATGTGTGCGTATATGTATGTGTACTTGTGTGCGTGACTATATTTATATGCGTGTAATATTTATACATTTGTTTATATGTGTGTACAGTGATTTTATTTAATAAACAGAAACAGAAACAAAACACACGGCCAATGTGACAACGGACGCAAGCCAACTCCGCAGCAGTTAATGAAGACAGTCACGTGGGTGTACGCAGAAGATATTTGTTTTGATTTAGTCGGGTTTTACTGCTCTATGGACCAGTCGCAATGATGTAAGGCTAGCAATGTCATTACTCTCACTTTAGTCTATTGTCGGTCTCAACAACAAAAAAGAAAAAAAAAAAATCTTTGTAAGGCGGGAGGGTGGAGGCCTTTTATCGAGCTTGTCTGTCCCCACTCAACATTAGTGGTGTCATTGTAAGTTACCGAAATTCTACTTATACTTTTTGCATGATTGAGTTCTGCTTTTGTCTGGTGCAGAATACTGTAAGATTCAAAGGGTTGTTTTAATGATGCTTAGTAGCAAGCAGAATTCTGGGAAAACTAAATTGAATAGATTTTAAACAAAAAAATATAAAACTGGGTCAGATTTAAAACATTATAAGATTGTCGCGTTTAATCCAATAGAGTCTTTTTTGTTGTTATTTTTTTAAATAAAATGAAATCAGAATTATATAAAGCTATATTATTCATTTGATTAGTCCTAAGCAAACAGCATGTTGTTTAGAGTGAACTGGTTCATAAATAAATATTTGCACACACTCATACACACACACAAAGACACTCTAATAATAATAATAAGTAAATAAATATTTGCACACACTCATACACACACAAAGACACTCTAGTAATAATAATAAGTAAATAAATATTTGCACGCACTCATACACACACAAAGACACTCTAGTAATAATAATAACTAAAGAAATATTCACACACGTATTTATCTATACCTTTCCATATTTACATAAAATTACATATCTTCATCATCAGTTCTTTCACACCTGCATTAACCTTCCTCTCGAAATATCAGTTGCATCTCAAACTATCTTAGTATTTTCTTAATTTGCTAATAAACCCCAAAATAAAGTAATTACAAGAATTATTTTCTTAGCCTTTCTTATTAATTTCTTGATAATAACTTACCCACCTTAAGTAATTACGAGAATTAAATTTCACTTATCACCGGGCAGAGAGGCTCATACTGAACAATACTAGTTTAGTCACTTAACACCGGTCAAAGAGACTCATATTAAACATTGCTAGTTTAGTCACTTAACACCGGGCAAAGAAACTCGTATTAAACAATGCTATTTTAGTCACTTAACACCGGGCAGAGAGGCCCATGTTAAACAATGCTAGTTTAGTCACTTAACACCGGTCAAAGAGACTCATATTAAACATTGCTAGTTTAGTCACTTAACACCGGGCAAAGAAACTCGTATTAAACAATGATATTTTAGTCACTTAACACCGGGCAGAGAGGCTCATGTTAAACAATGCTAGTTTAGTCACTTAACACCGGTCAAAGAGACTCATATTAAACATTGCTAGTTTAGTCACTTAACACCGGGCAAAGAGACTCATGTTAAACAATGCTAGTTTAGTCACTTATCACCGGGCAACGAGACTCGTATTAAACAATACGAGTTTAGTCAAACAGTGGAGAAAGAGAAATATGCGAATTTTAAGAAATTCTTTTTTCTAAAGGTTTTAGTACTTGTTGCAGCCAGGGTCCTTGTTCATTACTTGAGTGTTCTGGGAACTAGAGTGAAGATGATTTTCACATACCACAGAAATGAAGAATTTTAAAGAAATATGACATCACTGTTGTTAGGACATCACAAACATATGCATGTTTACAATTCTCTGAACTGAAAAGGTGGTGGTGCATTGATTCCATAAAGAGTCACTTATCGGCACAAATCTTTCATTTTGCTGCAGCTGCAACATAGATCTGCTTGAAGACTACAAAGATACAAGTACTATAATAAATAATGAAGATTATTGAATAACGAATAATGAAGATTAGTGAAGAATTAAGAGTAAAGAATAAGATTTTAAATCTTGAATGACAGAAGTCAAGAACTTGTGTAAATAATTATAATATACCAATCATGTTTGTGTATTTCTATTGTTGATTTCATTTATAACTGTTCTGCATTGTTCTAATTTGTGTATATTTATTGCTGATTTCATTGATAACTTTACTGCAAGATCATTTTTGTTGTTTGATTTTATTAATGCATGCATAAACTGCATAGACCATGATTTGAGTTCATTTGTTGTCTTAATGACTGGCGTACTGCAAAAGTCATGGTTGTGTTTGTTGTCTTAATGACAGGCGTACTCTATAAGTCATGCTTGTGTTTGTTGTCTTAATGTCATTTTGTTTGTTTGATTGTCAGATTGCTTGATGTTTATCTGCTTTAGAACAATGTGTTTGTGTGTTTGCTGTTTGTTTTCAGGACTTTCATTCAACTGTTTATTCAATTCGCGTTTGATATGTTTTTAATACATGGTTCGGAAATTGAATTACATTTATTTAAGACACATATGTAACAAGATACAAGACACGCATGTAACAAGATACAAGACACCTATGTAACAAGATACAAGACACATATGTAACAAGATACAAGTCACCTATGTAACAAGATACAAGACACGTATTAACAAGATACAAGACACATATGTAACAAGATACAAGACACGCATGTAACAAGATACAAGACACGTATATAACAAGATGCACGACATATATGTAACAATATACAAGACACATATGTAACAAGATACAAGACACCTATGTCACATATGTAACAAGATACAAGTCACATATGTAACAAGATACAAGACACGTATGTAACAAGATACACGACACAGAGCACCTTTACACGGAGTTACCAAGTAAATTACTGTCACAATAGCTAAAGAGATGTTGCGTTTTAGATAGAATTCTGCCTCTTTTATTAATTTTTAAAACCTTCAGTCAAATTCCTTGATTCCTCGCCTAGGTTGTGTTTGCTCTGCCAAAATAAAACTTGAGTAGCTATAAGTAACGTACAACTTTTTTCACAATAATTAGATGAATAATTCATTTAGTTTCAAAAAGTTAGCGAATCAATATGATATCACAGAAAACTCAAATTACGGACTGATTTACCTAAACAAGATATAGCAAATTAGGTCAAATTATGTAACTATCTTTAGAGTGGAAACCACCATTAGTAGTACACAGATAGATTGATAGACAGATAGATAGATAGATAGACAGACAGACAGACAGATAGATAAATAGATAGATAGATAGATAGACAGACAGACAGACAGATAGACAGATAGATAGATAGATAGATAGATAGATAGATAGATAGATAGATAGATAGATAGATAGATAGATAGATAGATAGATAGATAGATAGATAGATAGATACCTTTTATTGAAACTATTTAATTTCGTGAACAATTAAAGACAATGTTGAAAAAAAATCTCTCTCTTAGATCTTTATATGTTTTAGTCAGATAAATTATTTATATTATTGCATTCACTTTCCTCTCTGCCTTACGTGTTCTATTACCAATGTCTCTTGAAAACTATTTACCATAGCAACTACATTTGTATTACTGCGGCTTATGTATCAATAACGCATTCTAATATTTAATAATGATTTGCTTTATTACCTTCGAAATGGCCCATAAATCGTTGGAACGAAACCATTCTTGCAGTATAGCCACAAAAGTCATCAGACTGTCATACCGTGTAGGGGGGGAGGGGAGGTTGCTTTAAAAATTAGAAACATTTTACAATGCCGCCCTACTTCGTGACAGAACGGTCATCACAAACAGCATTATAAACGTGTGACAGAACGGTCATCACAAACAGCATTATAACCGTGTGACAGACAGTCAGGCAGGCTACAACGACTAAACGTTGTTTTTCTACCAAAAGGACGTCGCACAGCAAGACAGCCATTAGCATGTTAATGAGTATCTGTATATATAGCTAGCAATCCGAGTTTAATACGGGAAAACGTCGTTGCCTAGCTACGAGACAAGTTTGGACACCAGGATCGCAGTCTACGAGTGTTGTGTGCCTACATGTTTTTCCATCGTCTGCACAAAATATCTATATTGAGTTGCACGTTCCTCTTTGTCCTCACCATGTTTATGTTATTAGATGTATATTCCTCTTTGGCTACGCAATGTTTATGTTCAATTAGTTGTATATTCCTATTTGGCTACGCAATGTTTATGTTCGATTAGCTGTATATTCTTCTTTGGCTACACAAAATCTATTTTAGATGCATGTTTCTCTTTGGCTACGCAAAATCTATATTTAGCTGCATGTTTCTCTTTGGCTATGCAAAATCTATATTTAGCGGCAAGTTTCTCTTTGGCTATGCAAAATCTATATTTAGCTACATGTACTTCTTCGGCTTGAGCAGTTACCTCTGAGCGAGCTTGTCCGAAACAGTTGTCTTTTATGGTATTGTATTTCCGTCAATTCTAAGGTAACAGCCAAATTAAAAATGTGATTCACGTGTTGTGATAAAATAATAATAAATGCAAAATAATACTGATGATAATTATGGCGATGATGATGATGATGATGAAGAAGAAGAAGAAGATGATGATGATGATGAAGAAGAAGAAGAAGAAGAAGATGATGATGATGATGATGATGATGATGATGATGATGATGATGATGATGATGATGATGATGACGACGATGATGATGGAAACTAAAACTTTAATTTTTTTCTCAGAGTTTATGTCATATCCTTAACGACTTCTCTGTCTCTCTCATTTTTATTCTTTTTGCTCTCCCTTCTCCGTCCCTCTACACCTTTCGCTATGTAGAGTTAGTTTATCTTTGTACGTCCCTCTACACCTTTCGCTATGTAGAGTTAGTTTATCTTTTTTACGTCCCTCTACACCTTTCGCTATGTAGAGTTAATTTATTTTTTTACGTCCCTCTACACCTTTCGCTATGTAGAGTTAGTTGTTTTTTTTTACGACCCACCTACACAGTATTCTTCGCTAGTTTAACGTACAACTCTGGAAATAGACCACTGTTCACTGTGCGTTACGCCAACTGTAAACTGGCAACGCCCTACAAATGTAGACAGTTTCATTCTGATCTTTCATTCATTCTGATTATGCGAAATTAATATTGTGCATTTGTCACTGACACAAATGTTCGAATATAAACATTCATGAATAATCATGGCCTTGCTCTGTGATCAATGTCGCGATCTGTGCGTGTTGAATATTCATTCATTATCTTAATTCCCCTGTGCGCGACAACAGACCGGTCGTTTGTGTGTCTCCGCGCCCGACGAAGAATTAAAGCTTCGTGTTTCCTCTTGCGTTCTCGAGTGAATACCTTTTTTTTTTAAATTGTCTACTGAATAACTTTTCTCCAACCTGTCCCGCCAAAGCCTTTTCTTCAAACTGTCCAGACGATACAATTTTTTCAACCTTTCCAGCCTTTTCAATCAATGGCATTACTTCAATCCATTCATTAAAAGCAATGTTCCTTCAACCTTTCCAGCCTTCTCAGTCAATGGTCTTCAAACTATCCATCAAGACCCTACACCGCAACATGTCTAACCAAAACTTCTACCATCATTTTTTTTCCAGACAGACCCCTTTCATGCTGCCCAAATCATTTCTTCACTCACAATAATCTAAAATAACTTCAACTTTACCAAACCGTTACTAATGACATTTCCTAAACCTGTCCACCAAAGCCTTCCATTCAACCTGTCGAGACGGGAAACTTTTTGAAACTTGTCCAGTTAAAGAATTTCCTTAGCTTGTCCAGCAAGAACCCTATCTTCAATCTGTCCTGCCAAAATCTTTTGTCAACTTTCCACCTAACGCCTTCAAGTTGTTTTCTAAAATTCTCTCTGTATTGAAACGAACATTTTGTAGTTTTGGTTGTCTGACGATCTAAACGTTTTAAATGTATTGAAGCTTTTTGTCTGTTTTCCATTATTCCTTGTTTATTCAGTGCTTTGTTTGCTGGATTGCTTGCTTGCTTGGTGTGTGAATGACTGCTCGTGTTTCGTTGATATATTTGTTGCTGTTTTTATCTCTTGTATCCCATCGCACGAATTAATTAATTTCTTATCATAATGAATTTTGGAGAAATTGTCAAGTACATAATTCAGAATTCAAGATACATTGGAAAACAAAATGCAGATTATTATCTAATTAGGAGACGTAAATGTTTATTTCATAAGTTTATCTCAAAGATAATGTAAATGTTTATTTCATAAGTTTATCTCAATGATAATGTAAATGTTTATTTCATAAGTTTATCTCAATGATAATGTAAATGTTTATATCATTGGGAGGCTTACTGTGTATGTTTATTTCATCATAAAACATAAAGTGAATGTTTATTTCATTGGGAGGCATACTGTGTATGTTTATTTCATCATAAAACATAAAGTATTTATTTATTTCATTGGGAGGTATATATGTTTATTTCATCATAAATCATAATGTAAATGGTTATTTCACTTGGGTTGTATTACTTTCTTTTTCACTTGAAGACATAGCTATAGCATACGTTAACCACATTATGAAACATAATGTAAATGTTATATCATTGGGAAGATATAATGTATATACGCTTATCAAAAAGAACGAATACAATAAACATATGCACACTGATAATGTAAACATTTATCTAATTATGAACATAATGTAGTTGTTTGCCTCATTACGAAATATAATGTCGATCTTTATCTCAGAGTTAAGCATTATACAAGATTATCGAACTATAAATGTTAAGAATTCTTCATCGCAACGAGAAATTTATTGTAAATATTTGTCTGTGAGACAAAGTAAATATTTCACATGTAAAGGAATCCTATTTAATTCATATAATAATTAAGTCTTTAAACAATGCACTGGTTTTAATTTAATCTAAAAATCGATTTTAACAAACCTTTAAAGGCTCTCGCTTTAAAAGTAACAAATATAAATAACAGAAAATAAACTAAAGAAGTTCACAAATATCTTTATCTTAATGAATTTATGTCTTGAACGAGTATATACATTTATCACAATATTAGTGTTTATCGTGAATTATTAAATATGACGAATCTTTCGAAAATTCAAAAAATAATTAGAATATATTATAAAATGTGTGATTTTGTTTTCATAAATGTAACTTCCGTACAGTTAATCCGGGTAGGGAGCATCTGCACACCATAATTAAGCATTGTCTTTTTAGTTTGGTTCGATAATGCTTCCCTCTTTAGCAAGACTAACATTTTCCCTCTTTAACAAGACTAACATTTTACCTCCTTAGCAAGACGATGAATTTTACCTCTTTAGCAAGACTAACATTTTATCTCTTTAGCATGACTAACACTTTACCTATTTAACATGACGATGAATTTTACCACTTCAACAAGACTAACATTTTATCTCTTTAACATGACGATGAATTTTACCTCTTTAACATGACGATGAATTTTACCTCTTTAACAAGACGATCGTTCTTTAACATCACCGTGCTAATCTGTTTATGTTCAGGCTCATTTGGTTTCAGTGTCGTGTTCAGTTTGTTTCTTCAGTTCTTCAGTTCTTCTTCTTCTTCTTTCTTCTTCAATAGCATTTTCAGATGTAACGACCATAGAGAATGAATAGCATGAAGAAATTAATGTGTCATTCCTTGGATATCAATGTCATGAAGAAATTAAGTTTCATCCCTTGGGTATCAATAGCGCGAAAGCATTAATGTGTCATACCCTGGGTATCAGCATCGTGGTGACGTAAAGCGTAGTAATTTCTTAACAGGGTTCAGGCATGACCTTTAACCTTAATAACCCAGTGGCCAATCCATGCACATGGCGAGTAAACGTGTTCGTTTATACATGAGTTAAAATTCCATCGTCACTTTTAGTGCGTGTGCAAGATAACATACACGTCGGTCCATGAGTTGATGGATGATATCGGGGTTCAGTAGTAACTTAATACGACAAATGATGGATGATATCGGGGTTCAGTAGTAACTTAATACGACAAATGATGGATGATATCGGGGTTCAGTAGTAACTTAATACGACAAATGATGGATGATATCGGGGTTCAGTAATAATTTAATTAGCCAACTGATGGATGATATAGGGGTTCAGCAGTAATTTAATTACCAATCGATGAATGCTACCTGAGTTCAGTAGTAATTTAATTAGCCAACTGATGGATTGTTAAACGAGCATTGCAACTACTTCGGCGAATAGAGGCAAAATCTTTAGCAAGATTTTAATGTGGGTAAAAATAATGATTTCTTCTTGCCACCTCCCCTCCCCCATACACTTCTTCCCCGGACATTTCTTTTACCTGTCTTGCGACTTCTGCAAACTAGACAACACCCTCGAATCCATCGCTTTTCAGCAATCCTGAGAGCGCGGCAAGTGACGTGATAAAGTGCCTGGTCAGACTAAGTGGCATTCTTTGAGGAGATGGATCAAATTCCTCGTACGTCTGACACACAAGCCAAAAGGTCAGCCATGCGAGCACCTCTAAACTGTTTCCCTGCCTTTTGCCTGGAGAACCGGATCTCCTTCTTTAATCCCAGTAATCTTGGGACAATTACTGCAGAGGATGTTTCAGTGGTACTAATTGTGACTTTGCAATATTATCACGTCACTGGAGCTCAAGGCCATGGGCTGGGAGATTCGTTCTGATTTAATCTCGCGGATTAAGTGTTGCAAAACGCAAAGCTCATATTTCGCTGCCTGCACAAACTCGCGCACTCCGTGAACATAAAGCAAAACAGCAACGTTAGCAAAGTGGCGGTGTCTAACAATGTAGAGTATGACAAGTATCGCCATATGACATCTTTTTTAAATACTCTGTTCTGCTGGTAGTAAACTCACTAATCCCTCTAACAGTTCAAACTGTTTCCTTAGTACTGAGTACTGACATACAAGCTACAAGATATAACAAATGCAAAGAATAAGAAGCAAAATGATAATTAAATTTAAATAATAGACAAGTCTTTACATTCCATACTGTGGTACACTTTAGATTTAGACTTCCTATAAGACACTAGATGGTAAGGAACAAGAAGAACACTTGTAAAGAAACAAGAACATTTGATGGTAAAGAATAGCAAGAACAGCTGATGGTAAAGAACAGCAAGAACATTTGATGGCAAGAAACAAAGCTCTTGTTGGTCAAGAAAAAGTGGAACATTTGATGTTAAAGGTCGAAAACATTTGATGGTAAGAAACAAGAACACTTGATGATAATTAACAACAAGAACATTTGATGGTAAAGAAAAATCAATTCATGGTAAGGAACAAGAACACTTAATGATAAATAAGATTTTATGGTAAATAACAACACTTCATTGTATGGAGCAAAAATAACACTTGATAGAAATGAACATGGTGTAAAAGAACAAAAAGAACACATAATAAGAAGAACATACATAAGAAGAACATTTCATAGTAAAGAACAAGATGAACGCTTGTTGGCAAAGAGCAACAAGAACACTTGATGGTAAAAAACTAGAAGAACACTTCATGGTAAATAACAAAAGAGTGCTTGATGGTAAGAAACAAGAAGAACACTTCATAGTAAAGAACATGAACACTTGGCAGTAAAGATGAAAAGAACGTTTGATGATATTGAACAAGAAAAGTAATTCATGGTAAAGAGCAAGAACAATTGATGGTAAGGAAAAAGTAACACTTCATAGAGAATATGATCACTTGATGGCAAAGAACAACAAGAACATTTCATGGTAAAGAAAGAGAACACTTGAGAGTAAAGAACAAGAAGAGTGGGTTAGCTGAAATGTGCAAGTATGATATGCTAGTTGTTTAAAGATTAATATATCGACCAACCAGGATTTATTTGTTGTTATTCAGCGTTCTAGCTTTCATTGTCACTCTGTATTCTGAAAAGAAACACTCACATCTGTACATTGAGTCAAAGAACCAAAATTGTCCTATTTTGTGCTCCAAATATTCAAGTTTGAAATGTCCAAAGAAACATTTGGTTGGTGGAGTAGTAATGTTGCATTCCTTCAAACGCTGGAATAATTTTTGTAATATTTAGATGCATTCTTCCAGGGTCTGGAAAGCCACCAATATGTCATCATGAAGTTAGAGACAGATTTCTCTTCATGAGTTTGATGAGCAATCTCATCATTTTAGCGAAAACAGCTGATGTTGTGAGGAATGCAGAATAGCATTATCCACCATTGATAGTGGCCATCAGGTGTACTGAATACCAAGTTTGGCCTGTCTGCCTCACAGATGGAATTTGCCAAAATCCCTTTGTCAAATCTATTTTGGAAAAATATTTTGCTCTACTAAGCTGAGCGAAAAGGTGCTCTGGTTCTGGCGTCGGTTCAGAGTGATTGAGAAGGTTGAGTTCCCAATTAACTCTCCATTAGTCCTAGTTAAAAAAGAAGGATGGCATGCAATGATTTTGCGTGGACTACAGACATCTGACAGGCAATGGACTAGTAAAGTTAGCTGCAATATCTGACAAGTATGTAGACTGGTACAACTAGTGATGATATCTTAGAGGTGTTGGACTGATGCATTTAGCAACAGTATCTAAGAGGTGTTCGACTCATAGAATTAGTGACAGTATCTTTTTCTACAGGTACAAATAGTTACAATATCTGAAAGGTGTTTAACTGATACATCTAGTGACTATATCTGATAGGTGTTGGATTGTTACAGTTAGTGACCAGTATCTGACGTGTTTGAACTGGTACTAGTAGTGACAGTATCTGACTTATCTGACTGGTGATGGACTGGTACAGAATTTGACAGGAGGTGGACCGGTGCAACTAGAAACACTATCTCACAGGTGATGGACTGGTACAACTTGCAACAATATCTGACAGGTGATGAACTGGTTCAACTAGTGACAGTATCTGATGGAGTGTTGGAGTGGTACAGATAGTAACACTATATGATAGGTGATGGACTGGTAGAGTTATTAACAGTATCTGACAGGTGATGGATTTGTACTGCTAGTGAATGTACCTAACAGGTGATAGACTAGTACAGCTAACGACATTATCTGACTGGTGTTAGCACTCATAATGTTAGTGAGAGTATCTGACTGGTGATGGACTGCTACAAATGGTGACAGTATCTGACAGTTATACAGACTGATTCAACTAATGACTGTATCTGACAGGTGTTGGAGTGGTACAGTTAGCGATAGTATCTGACAGGTGTTGTTTTGTTACAACTAGTAACACTGTCTGAATGGAATTTGAACTAATACAGTTAGCAACACTATCTGAGAAGTGATAGTCTGCTACAAGTAGTGTCAGTATTTGACAGGTGTTTGGACTGCTACAACTAGTGACTGACTGGTGATGGACTAGTACAACTAATGACAATATCTGACAGCTGATTGACTGGTAAAACTAGTAACAATATCTGGCAAATGATGGACCAGGACTGGTACAGCAAATGATTGGTTCTCTAGTGACACCGCTATCCCTAGAGAGGTAATTTGTAAGACAAGGGATTTTAAGAGGCATTAGATTTATCTCTCAAACTTAATTGTTCTTTCCTTTCATATTGAAATGTTTGCAATGTTTAAACAGATAACTACATTATCACATGAATTTTATTTTTTTTAACTGATTTTGATGATTTCTACTACTACTAAGTAGTCACTGACGACGATGGTGATGAAGGTTTTGATGATGATGATGACGACAATGGCAGCGGCGGCGGTAGTGGTGATGGTGACGATGATGATGGTGATGGTTTCTGGATGACAAGTGTTCTTACGAGACATTCTCTACCAATGGTAAAGAATTCAAGCATAACATGAAATTCCAATACTCTCAGTATTCCAATATTTATTTTAAAGATAAATCATTTGTTAATCAGCAGAAGCACATCTCCATTCTTTGAGGCCTGATGACGTTTGTTTTATTATTAATGATTTGTGGCTGCAGCTGCAAACTAGCTGACACGGGTATGTTCGTTCTCATGTGTAGCTACAAATATATCTAGTCACGTTATTTATTTCTTTGTCTTAGTGTTCGTGTGTATGGTTGTTCGTTTGAACAGCTGGTTACATTACATATTGTTGAGATGGTATATTTATTTTATTTGTAATTGTTCTTTTGAATTACTAAGAACTCTTCTCTTGTTCTCATTACGATCAAATAATATTCGTACAAGCAATATAAATAAAGGTTTGATTGTAATGATAATGGTGGTGGCGGAGTTAATGGAGGTGACGATGGTGATGATCGAAGGAAGAAGCAGTGAAAAAAATGCAATGCTCTTATGAATAATTGAAAAGTCAAGGAGAGAAATTGGTTTTGCATATGTCTACCTGTCTGAAAGCAAATTTTTTTAATCTTTCTGTTGTTTGCATGTAGTTAAACAGTGTTGTGTGTGTACAATTGTCATTGCTAACAAATGTATTGACAATAGCTGTGTGAAAAAACCGACTGTTACTTTTGCAAGTTAATATTTAACTGCATGCACCTTTACTCTTAATCCCTTGATGAAAAGGGGGTTATTCCATACTAACTGTTCCGTGATGAAAAGGTAGTACTGTATTCCAAACTGACTAATCCTTGATGAAAAGGTCGTACTGTATTCCATACTGACTAATCCTTGATGAAAAGGTAGTACTGTATTCCATACTGACTAATCCTTGATGAAAAGGTAGTATAATATTCCATACTGACTGTTCCTTAATGAATAGGTAGTACTATATTCCATACTGACTGTCCCTTGATGTAAATGCAGTACTGTATTCTATACTGACTGTCCCTTGATGTAAATGCAGTACTGTATTCCATACTGACTGTTCCTTGATGTAAAGGCAGTACTGTATTCTATAGTGACTGTTCCTTGATGTAAAGGCAGTACTGTATTCTATAGTGACTGTTCCTTGATGTAAAGGCAGTACTGTATTCTATAGTGACTGTTCCTTGATGTAAAGGCAGTACTGTATTCTATAGTGACTGTTCCTTGATGTAAAGGCAGTATGTATTCTTTATTGACTGTCCCTTGATGGATATGTTGTACAGTATTAGTGACATTCTTTAATGTAAAGGCAGTACTACATTTATTAGTGACTGTTCTATGATGAAAAAATAGTACAGTATTCCTTAGTGACTGTTCCTTGATGTAAGTTAGCAATGCATTATTTAGTGACTTTTCTTTAATGTAAAGGCATTATTGTATTTCTTAGTGACTGTTCCTTGATGAAACGTTTTATCAGATGGATAGTGTTTACTTGGTATACTCTTGGTCCAGACATTTTAGTCCTGTCATACAAGTCTGGCCACTATAGTTTAGCTAATCTTTTCTTACATGATGGCTTGTTAGCAAGCCCTAACCTGGAAAATCTGTTAGTATGGCGAAACTGGGTCGGGCGTTCTATCTTACCCGAGAGTCAGTATGGCCTAATTGGATCGGACAATCTTTCTTACCCGATATCAGTATGCCTGAAGTGAGTCTGTTAATATGGCTGAACTGGGTCGGGTGGTCTTTTTTACCCGAGAGTGAGTCTGTTAATATGGCTTAACTGGGTCGGGCGGTCTTAGTAAGGGTGGAGTATGTAGGTTAAAGGCCGGTTTTGCGCAGAATGGGAAAAGCTGGATTGGATGGATGTGCGCTAAACCAGGTTATGTGGTTGGGAAGGGGGGGGGGGCATTTTTTATATTATTATAATTATGGTTTAAAGCAAACTTCATATTAGTTTTTTAAAGTAGTAGTAGTAGTAGGCGAATTTTCACTGCTATCATTTTGCAGTTTGATTTGAATGCCTCAACATCGCAGTCTCATTGATATGGTGCTCACTTGGTTAAATTGTTTCATTCTTAATCCAGTTTAGCTATTGTCTCATTTCATCAGTCTGGTTAATATGGTTCAACAAGTAACCGAGTTTAGCTATTGTCTCATTTCATCAATCTGGTTAATATGGTTCAACAAGTAACCCAGTCTAGCTAATGTCTCATTTCCTCAGTCTGGTTAATATGGTCCAACAAGTAACCCAGTTTAGCTATTGTCTCATTTCATCAGTGTGGTTAATATGGTCCAACAAGTAACCCAGTTTAGCTATTGTCTCATTTCATCAGTCTGGTTAATATGGTTCAACAAGTAACCCAGTTTAGCTATTATCTCATTTCATCAGTCTGGTTAATATAGTTCAACAAGTAACCCAATTTAGCTATTGTCTCATTTCATCAGTCTGGTTAATATGGTCCAACAAGTCCGGTGAATACGGTTCAAACAGAAAGAAAAAAAACGGAAAACGAAAAATGGGATTTTCGAGTTTTATTTATTTTACTTTTCTATGTAGACACTCTGAATCGTTCTGAGTTCACGGATCTGTGAGTTGTTTCAAGTTATTAGCAAGCCGACAAATGTTGCTCCTTTTTTCGTTAACTATGAGGTTAACAGCCATTTGGTCCATTAACGGCTTTACTGGCTGATTCACTGAGGTTTTTTTTCTATTTTGAGTAATGTAAATTTTTATTTTCACTTTTGTTTCGCTAAATTCGAACATTACATTTTTGATGTTGATATCTGGTTGTTGTTGGCAATTTTTTTTTCACGCTTTTTCTAATTGATTTTAACTTAAGGGATGCGGAGGAAACGGGTTTCTTTTGAACCCGTCACGTATTACGCAACGCAGAGTTTTTGTGACACTCCATTAACAACATGCCTAATGCATTTTAGCCTTCAAGTCTTTAGCTCTCTCTTTCTGTCTGTCTTTCTCTCTCTCTCACTCACTCACTCACTTTCACTCTCTCTCTATCTATCTATCTCTATCTCTCTAGCTTATTTCTTCTTCCTTTCATCTTTCCTTCACTGTCTATCACACACACGCATATTCGCTCACACACATACACGCTAATACACACGTCTTTCGTTAATGGTTTTCCTCCCTTTCTCTCTCTCTCTCTCTCTCTCTCTCTCTCTCTCTCTCTCTCTCTCTCTCTCTCTCTCTCTCTCTCCAACTCTTCCTGTCTGTCCCCCTTTTGCTTTCCACTTCTTTCTCTCTCAAACATTTTATCCCCGTTTATTCTCTTTTCCTCACAGTGCTTGTTTCTGCCCGCATCACACTGTTTGTTACTACCCTTATCAAAGTGCGTGTTACTACTCTTAGCACTGCGCTTGTTACTATCTTTAGCACTGCGTTTGTTACTATCTTTAGCACTGCGTTTGTTACTATCTTTAGCACTGTGTTTGCTACTTCTCTTAGTACTGTGCTTGTTACTACCCTTATCATACTGCTTGTTACTTCAATTATAATAATGTTTCTTACTACCTTTTCTCAATTATAATAATGTTTCTTACTATCTTTTCTCAATGTTTGTTTCTACCCTTTTCACAGTGTTTCTTCACTCTCCTTTGGTTTACAACTACTATCATAATAATTGTTATCTTGTTTAGTAAATGAACTGAACATTATATACAAATCTACAAGTCTTGTTCTCTCCTCCTGCGTCCATGACTATCATAATAAATTTTGCCTCTAACACTAACTCAACTAGACACGAGACAACATTATGTCTTGTTCATTTGCGGTCATTACTTATAATAGCTCTTGGAAGCGTTAGTAAAGTTGAAATATAAAAATAAAATTAATATTCATTAATTTCTATTTTACCTGAGTTCAGACTGCGTCAGGCATGTCCAGTCAAATAACATACCAACAATATACTGCATTATTATACACAACCTGCTTATGCATTCTTACTGTTATAATATTCAGAACACACACACACACACACACACACACACATATATATATATATATATATATATATATATATATATATATATATATATATATATATATATGCATGCACACAAACCCACGTACATACATAAGCAAGCATAAATATATAAACTTTGCATATATTATAAATGTCTTTATATTTTACCTGGAGACAGTTGGCGACAGTTAGATCTTTTCTCCATTTCTTTCTCATCCGGAAGAAACCAGTGGCAACGGAAGCACAAGACAGTTATTATTGTCTTTCTTTTCCTGAATGACGTATCGATTGCCTAGTGCAGAGAGTGCAACTGCATTGTTATTTCAACTGAAAGCACGACTTTCAGCATATGAAGTCGTACGCGACCTTAAGCATACAAAGTCGTACGCGACCTTAAACATACAAAGTCGTACGCGACCTTAAACATACCAAGTCGTGCGCAACCTTGAACATACAATTTAACAAAGAAAAATTTATTTTATTCAACATTCAAAGAAAATCTATACTATTCAACAGTTAAAGAAAAATCTAAAATCTATATTATTCAACAGTTAAAGAAAATCTATATTATTCAACAATTAAAGAAAATCTATATTATTCAACAGTTAAAGAAAATCTATATTATTCAACAGTTAAAGAAAATCTATATTATTCAACAGTTAAAGAAAATCTATATTATTCAACAGTTAAAGAAAATCTATATTATTCAACAGTTAAAGAAAATCTATATTATTCAACAGTTAAAGAAAATCTATATATTATTCAGCAATGAAAAATTCTATACTAATCAACAAAGAAAGAAAATCTATATTCATTGTAGAATGTTCAGCATAGAAAGACTGAAGTTTGATTAAAACTAAGGGGAGATACATTATTTTCATATACAGAATTATTCTAAAATATTCATTAAGTACAAAAATATGGAATGCGACATTGCAACGCTACGTCAACCACAAAAGAGCAGACGCTAAATATCAGCTACAGGATACGTATTTTTAATTTTGACTTAAAATACTTTGAGTGAAGGAGTAAGCCATTTTCTACAGCGGAAACCGTTCAATGAAGCTCCTCCTGGCTGTGTTCAGTCGAAGTGTGCTCTAACGCGCAAGGCAAGGAAATTATTTTCATAATTTGTTCAAACAAGTTCATCGCTTCCTTACAGGAGCAAGTCAGTTTTTTTTTTCCTATCTCTTATTTACACAGAGGTATTAGCAAGCAGAACATTTTTTCTCGTATTTACGTAGAGTTTTCAGCAAGCAGAAATTTATTTGTTAAGGGCTTCTTCGATGAGGGGTTGTTTCGTTTGTGAGCGAAAATACATATGTTTGTGTGTTTGTTTCTTTGTTTGTGCATGAGAGTGTGAGTATTAAGTGTATTCATGTGTTAGTGTGTTATGTGGTTCGAGCATATCAGGTGTGTGGAATTCTGCGAGTGTTGGGGTACGTGTGAGTATGTGTGTCTGCGTGAGTGTTGGGGTACGTGTATGTGTGTCTGTGTGAGTGTTGGGGTGTGTGTATGTGTGCCTGTGTTAGTGTTGGGGTGTGTGTATGTGTGCCTGTGTGAGTGTTGGGGTGTGTGTATGTGTGCCTGTGTGAGTGTTGGGGTGTGTGTATGTGTGCCTGTGTGAGTGTGTGGCGCTGGGAGAGAGTAATGGCGCATGCGTGATATGTCGGGGTAGTTTAGCTAAGCACTTCTGGAGATAATCAGTTTATCTTTTTTTTTCTATTTTATTTTATCCTCGGCGCTTTACTTTTTGTCTGAAATAACAACTACCCGTAATCAAGTTCCAGTTTTAAACGAGCGTTGTCTAACGCTTGGTATGTAGTGGATCAGCATGGATCAGCATGGATCAGCATGGATCAGCATGGATCACTTCTTTAGTAAACGCAGCTGGTTATCCTATATGCGTCCGCTGGTCGTTGTTAACTGGCTTTAGGTGTAGGGATGGATTGCTGTGGGAGTATAGAGTACCTCTAGATGACCATTATCTGCTGGTAACGCTGTGATATTGTGTCAAATGTGAATTTGTGTCACACGTGAAATTCACATATAGAGAATAATGTTCTCGACGCGTACACGTGCGTTAAACTGCTAGTTTGAAAGAACCATAAAAAAAATTAATATAAAGTAGGAGGTCAAATAGGCGTAGAGAGAGGTTCTGTAAGACTCAGTGGGCGAGACATAATTAATCTTACGGCTGTAGAAATCTCATCCAATCAAAACTTCTGTAATAAAAATGTAATTTGGTTGGACAGAAAATGAGGTTTACTTTAAAAGTTGCGACTCGGGAATAAATGAGCGCCCTCTAGAATAGAAAATGGGCTTGCTGATGAATCCTTCAACAATCGGGTGCTGAAATACCCAGTCGTTTAGAGTTCAGTGCTGGAACACCAGTCGTTTAGAGTTCAGTGCTGGAGCACCAGTCGTTTAGAGTTCAGAGCTGGAGTACTCGTCCTTCAAAATTCAGTGGCCTGACTCAAACAATGTAGAGCGGCCTTCAAGAACCTTGATGCTAGTAATATTTTCCTCAGACTGAAGGAAAGGAACTCTGAGCTCTAGAATTTACGTGAAATGGCTTCCTTAGACAGCATTTGGATCGCCAATAATAGCACCAGGTATTATAGCTGAAACACTCGCCACAATCATGGCATTAGGAAATACTAACGTCTACTCCATAAAGCCAGAAGTTATCATACACGACCACACTCACACCAAAGATGATGTTGCAGAAAACTTTGAGAAGAGGAAAGACCAAAAAAATAGGCAAAGACTCAGCTTCTGGAAGGCATAGCGACTTACCAAAACAGGAGGGGGGGACGCCACAGAATACACGACGACCACAACTGTGGACAACACATGATGATGACTGCCACAACAGATGACAACACACTGTGTCACACTTGTCCAAACTTTATTTTATGGCGACACAATTGTCGTCGTCGGGCGCATTCTCCCGCCTTCCTCATTCCCGCTCTCTCTCTCTCTCTTCGCTCTATTTTCATCCAGGTCTCTTCCTGTTCTCGCCTCTGCCATTTCCCCGTCTCTCTGAGCCTCGTTTCTATTGTTTTTATCCCGTTTCCCATTTGTCATTTCTTTCGGTCTCTCCAATTCCGTCCCTCTTTTCTCAATCACCCTAGCACGCCACATAGTATCAAAAAGCGGGCCGCATAGAGAGCCTCTGCATTTTAGCCAGGCACTCATTGCACGCCAACGGTGACAACGGGTATAAGTAACCAGAAGCGACAGCAACAGAGGGCCAGGGATCACTTTAGTTATTTCTCATTTTCTTTATTTCATGCAAGACACTGCTCATCCGGACACACCCACTCTTCCTTAGCATGCAAAGGAATTATGGAATGCGGGCGGCAATACATCTCACACAGTCTAGCTCAGCCGCTAGACTGCAATAAAAAGTTATTACAAATGACAAAGACATGCAGAGATCTATTGATGAAGAAAGCAGAGAGCAGTAAATCACCGCCTATAAAACAACAGGTGATGAGAAAATGAAGAATAGTGGCCCACCGACCACTATAAGGCCGGTGATGGTGATGAGGAGAACAATGACTGCACAAATCAGCAGACAACAGGAAAACAACATCTATTTGACCAAGATCAGCAGACAACAGGAAAACAACATCTATTTGACCAAGATCAGTACTTTCCAATGGAAATAATTACTCTGCTTAACCATTAGTCACTTCTACCCTCCACCACCACTGCCAGCTTGAAGAAGAAAAAGACAACCCAACTGACGCCGCTGCGAGGGAAGAGGGGAGTGAGCAGACAACAGCAGAAGACAACAAAGAAACATCTACAATCGACCAATCAAAAGGGCAGTAGCAAAGACGTAATGAGCTCTTTATACGACACAGCAATCTCAGGCAAATCTGTGGTTGGTCTGAAATTCGGGAGAAGGTAGGGATAGAGGGCAGACAGTCTAAAGCTCCATACTTATCTTCCTGACACTTCTTCAACTTCAGCACTGTCTGCAAAAAGAAAAATGCCCACGTCAGATACCCGGATGAGTGGTGCTTAACGCCATCATCAACTTTGACGTATTGTATCCCAAGCTCTTTACTCTGTGTCTTCATCGTTAACTTACACAATGGCGCCCTTAAAGTATTGTATCCCAAGCTCTTTACTCTGTGTCTTCATCATTAACTTACACAATGGCGCCTTAAAGTATTGTATACAAACTGCTTACTCTGTATGTTCATCGTTAACTCTCCACAAAGCGGCGCCCTTGATTCTGGCTACAAAATCGGCACTGACTGGAAGTGGCTTTCATCCAAACAAATCAATCAATATCATCCAAACAAATTCATCAATCACTCGATCGAAAATAACTTCTCTTTGACGTAAGAACCTGTCAACTATCCGATATACTGGGAGATAATCTCAAACTGACTCTTTCATCTAGCCAATAGGATGGGGGGTAAACTCAGATTTATTCTTTCGTCTAAGGAGATGTAATGTGCTCGTTGTACCCTTGCGACATCAGACCCTCATACTTGAAGGATTTAAAAATATTTTGTAATTAAATGATTCATTAGAGACGAACTGTTGTTAAGTATTTGATTTTATGGTAACGAAACTTGGTGCAATTTACCAATGTATCTGTGAACTATATAATAATATAGAGTAGATAGGTGATGCATTCACTTTTACAAGTATAATCAGAGCTCTTAGCATTACTCCTGGCTGAGCAGGGCACCCGAATATAAAGTGGAATTCCTGGACTGGTCATTACTCTGACCTTATTGGCTTGTGGACTCCAGGATGTGAAATCCGACTCCGATTCCAGAGTGTGCGTATATGCACAGTGCCATGTGAATATTTTTATGTATTCCACCAGTGTCATTGTGAGATGATTTTAGATTATCGCCGAATGAAAGTGAACTACACGTAATCAAGTTGTCTTTATTTGTTTAGACTGCTTTCCGGACAGAGTCATAATGCGATGATTTTTCTAGACTGCTTTCCGGACAGTGAAATCGTGAGAAGATTTTTCTAGACTGTTTTCTGAGTGTCATCGTGAACTAATTCTGGATTAACATCACTCGCGATGTGTTGTACTTCATTCCAGTCTTGCGAATGCATTCGGGATAGTTTCAGTTTCTGTTTTTTCGGACATGTACTGTGTAGTGGTGTGACCAGTACCAGCGTCCTGGGGTCAAAACTAAAATGTCTTTCTTTGTCCTCTACACATTAATAGATTACGTGTGAAATAAGGATGTGAAACTATGTGTTTTAATTATTATCAAAAGGTATTATGAGCATTATAATCTGATGCACGTGTTTATGCGTGTGTGTGTGTGTGTGTGTGTGTGTGTGTGTGTGTGAAGTGAGAAATGAGTGATATAATTTATGATCACTAGTTTTGTCGTCTTTCTCGCATCAGTTTTGTGCGTTTTGTAGTGTCCATCTCTCTCTCTCTCTCTCTCTCTCTCTCTCTCTCTCTCTCTCTCTCTCTCTCTCTCTCTCTCTCTCTCTCTCTCTCTCTCTCTCTCTCTCTCTCTCTCTGCCGGTGTCTGGCAACTGTACCTGGGTTCAGAGGCCCTATCTTTAATCTCTGTGGGGAGTCAACTTCATGTCCTCAGTATTAAATTGCTAGATGGGTGGAGTAGTTATGTTCTTACTAGAATATTATTTTTTAAAGAAAATATTCATGTCATAAATTGCTAGCTGGGTGGAGTGGTTACGTTCTGATAAGAATATTAATTTCTAAGAAAATATTCATGTCATAAATTGCTAGCTGGGTGGACATAACTAGAATATTAATTTTAAGAAAATATTCATGCCATAAATTGCTAGCTGGGTGGAGTATTTATGTTCTGACTAGAATATTAATTTCTAAGAAAATATTCATGCCATAAAAATTCGTTTCAGCCACAAAGGCAAGAAATTTATCTTTACGGATCAAGGTACAGTTTATATTTGTTTATATTTTAATGCTCATTTAGTGTACTAATTGTTGGTTCAATAATAATATATTATTAGAAAACCAATGTATAATCTGTAATAATAGCTTTAATATATCACAAAGCTCCACTTTAATAGCCATAAAATCTATAACGACAATATGTATAAATCGTAATAAGCTCCACTTTAATAGCCCTCATATCCATAACGTATATATTAATACATTACAATTAGCTTCACTTTAATAGCCATCAAATCTATAACGTCACTATTAATACATTCAATAAGCTCCACTTTAATAGCCCTCAAATTTATAACGCCAGTATTGTTACATTACAATAAGCTCCACTTTAATAGCCTTCAAATTTATAACGCCAGTATTATGACATTGCAATAAGCTCCACTTTAATAGCCCTCAAATTTATAACGTCAGTATTATTACATTACATTAAGCTCCACTTTAATAGCCCTCAAATTTATAACGCCAGTATTATGACGTTAGAATAAGCTC